>CM041718.1:194833-647333 GCA_023373845.1 Nibea coibor | reverse complement strand
GTTTCTCACCTGTCAGTCAGGTCGCTTCTGTTTCTTGAAGTTCCCTATAGCAACTCAGAAATTCGAACCAATCAGCGAGCAGAGTAACTTTTTGTTTTTTTTTCAAAATTAGATTTAGGATTAGGTTTAGGCGAGGAAGTAGAGAATAAATGTGATCGGTCCCCACAAGAATACTGACATAAATGTGTGTATGTTTGCAGTCCAAGGCTCTGATCCCACTGCAGACAGAAGCTCACCCTGAAACCAAACAGAAGGTTTTGACCAACTACATGTTTCCTCAGCAACCGCGACATGATGAGGGTACAAACTGTGTGTGTCTATACGTGTGTGTGTGTGTATGTGTGTGTGTCCCGTCATGTGTAGACATGGACATATAAAAAGGTGTGTGTAAAGCATGTCTGACAATCTATAAAGCTACTGTATGATAGCAGTTTAACCCTGTCCTTGATGCGTGTCTGTCTGTGTGTGCAGATTACCAATCGGACAGTGACAGCTTTAATCCTACTTTGTGGGAGGAGCAGAGACAGCAGAGGATGACTGTGGCCTTTGACTTTGAGGACAAGAAAGAAGAGGAAGACAGCTCTGGGAAGGTCAAGGTCAGCTCTTTCTATGTTTCTGTCTGTCTATGTGCCTGTCTGTCTGTTGATCACTGAGGCTCATGGGTCCTGTAGTATCTATAGCCACTAAATCATGATTTGCCTGAGACAAAGTTTAAATATTCATAATATACTCAATATCTGACCTTAACTCTGCAGGATATGTTTGAAAGTAAACTTTCAAAAATGAATTTATAGTTAAAATATATTTCCAGAAACCTGCAGCTCTTCTATATTTGCTCTTATGCCTCTCTTCTGAGTTCAGTGGTTTAATGGAGAGTCTGAAATAATATTGTATCATAATGTGAAAATAATCAAATCACTGACAAGAAACCAGCAAGAAACAACCAAATGAATTTATGATGTTGTGTTTGAGATGTTTTGAAGTTTCATGTCAGCAGAACACAGCAATTTCATTTTTTTATGTGTGTAGGTGGAGATAAACCTAAAGCGCTACCCAACACCCTACCCTGAGGACCTCAAGAATATGGTCAAGTCAGTTCAAAGCCTTGTGGGTAAAAGCGTACATGCCGGACATGGGCACCAGCACCAGCACCAACACCAACACCAACACCAGCACCAGCACCAGCACCAGCTGAGCACAGGCACTGCCACGTCGGCAGGAACCAACATGGAACACACACACCTCAGCAAAGAACAGTACGAACCACCGTGGCCACTGCCTCCTAAAGAGGTAGGAAACACACACATGCACATACTCACACACACATACAGATCATCGGATACCTTTTAAATCGACAAGTGAAGTGCATGTACTGTACCTTTGTGAAAAGCTGGAGTGAGTTGTCACCACGTGCACCTGTCTCTATAGGTCTGAGATCTGTGGTCATGCAGGTATAAATCACATGGCTTTTCCTGCTGTGCACTCAGCTCTATCTGTCATTTCCTCCCGAGGACCCCTCGGTCTCTGCAGAGGTCTCTGAATGCCTCAGATATCCCCACATGGATGCACCACGACACCAATATCAAAATTGACTCCCTGTGTCTCATGTTCACATACAAAGTTGTCTCCGATACTGCACTTACCGACTTGGACGCCCTTATTCAGACATATGTTACCTCACGACCACTGCACTCCTCCAATGAAGGACGCCTGGCTCTGCCACCCGTTCGTTCAAGGCAATCCAAACTATTCTCATTTGTTGTTCCCCATTGGTGGAACGCACTACCAGTTCAGATCAGAGGCGTCCCTCTCTACCTTTAAAAAACTCCTGAAGACCTCCAGCTCTTTGGAGAGGACCTTCACTCCTAGCACTACACAACAACACAACAAATCTGCTCTGTGTGTGTGTGTGTTTACCTTCCAGGTGACAGACAGAGAGATGCAGGACTTCTCTCAGAATCAGCTAATGGATCAGGGATCAATGCATAACTCTGGCATCGACATTCCCAAGAGGAAGGACAAAGAGGACCTGACAGAGAGCTCTGAGGTTGTCACATAGCATATCGTACAGACACACACACACACACACACATACACATACATATACAGTATATTCAACGTGCATTTGACATATTTTGTTGTAAGTCAGTTGTCCGATTTCATTCACCTTCTATATTTGTATTCATGTGTAATAAGTCCACAAGCATTTCGTTTTGTTTATCCAGGTATTGATAAAATGTATATCTAAACCAAATATTCAGTGCTGTATAGTGTATTCCATATCTATAAGTGGACCTCTTAAAGGAGCCCTGTGTAGTTTACACTCTGTGTGTTCATTTCATTTCCTTTCTTATAAATAATTTGTAAAGACCATTTGAACATTTTGAAACCATCCCTGTTTATTGGAAAGTCGTCTTCATCTCTGCCTTTGCTGGCATATTGCTGCATTTCTTGGTACGTTTCCTCCTCCTGTAGGTCAATGGAATAGTTTGACACCATTGGTACATATGTATATTGATGCTGACACATAATGGCAACTGTTATACATTTGCAGAATTATTTATTTATTTAATTTGATTCTAATTCTGTTAAACGATCAGCTGATGTGAATCTGTCTTTCCACAGGACTCGATGGGTGGCTCACCCAACGACATCCGTATCTCTGACATGAGGCCCACCCTGGTAGAGCCACCTATGTACAAACCAAAGGTGGTGTTGCTGGGGAAGGACAAGAAAGGTAGTGTTCAATACAGCACATGTACAAGAGACAAACAAAGAGACTCATACATGTAGACACATGGAGTTCACAGTAAATTAATGTGGTCTGTTGTAAAGCGCTGCAGGGCATTTTGTAATAGTGTCCACTAATTAGTCATAGTGGTAAGCGGATTAAATTCACTACATAGCAGAGAAAGGGAGGGAATACTATAAAGCTCTCCAGTGAATCTAGATTCCAGTCTTCAGCTTTAGCTTCAACCCTCTTTACTTATTTTTTATTTGTGTTGCCCTGAAGGCTGTGGTTTCATCAGAGCATTTTATTAATGAACCCAAACCTAATTTTTACGGCCCTGTCATTGTTTTGTTCTGAATAATTCGGTACCTTCATTTTAACTACTGAACTAAACAGTTCAGAGCTCCAACAAATCAATCGTTAATAAGAAGCTTCAAGACCTTAAAGGTCCAGTGAGTAGGACATAGTGGCACCTTGCAATGAAGCTGCAGACAGCAACCAAATGAATACTGGAGAACGGTTGGAATTCACATTAAAAGCCAAAGGACATACTGTATCTACTCTATCTGTTTGGTTCACCTCTTCTGATCCTGCTTGTTTGGTATTATTTTATTTATGTCTCTCTGCATTTATTTCGTTTGTTTGCTCCTATCTACCATCCAAAAGAGGTTCTTGATTTCAGTGGCACTAGTATGGTTAAATAAACCCGTCTTTCATAACCAGGCCATGTCTTGCGTCAGTGCAGTGGACTCAATATTGTCCAAATGTATAATGAGAGCACTACAGAAAAGTGGGTTAAGGGATTCTAGAAGAAATGTGATTCTTCCCCTCTCATGTCTAATACAGTATACAGGCTTCTATGAAAATCAGCCTAGACATCATGCTGCATACACATTTGATTTTGTGGAAGCTTTCATCTGCTATCTAAACTCTGACAGCACAGTTCAGTCAGTTTCAGTAGTGCTGCTGGAGTCAGTCTTGAGTTCACATCTGCACTTCTGATTCACTTGTCTCAAAGCCACTGTTTTTTTTGGTCATATGACTTCTGGCTTAGCCTACAAAAATACATCATCCTTGCAGCGCTCTTACCAAGACGATAAAATTAAATGACAAAAATCTAACTCATATCCCATAATTTAGTATTATCTTATGGATTTAAATGGAACTTATCACATCAGGAAATGTGTTATCTGCTCCATCCTCAGGATAGAACATGGCTATATGGCAAGAAAAGAAAAATAACTGAAAGAGTAACTAGAAAATCGGTTCTACATTCAGGGCCATCTAATCCATCTCATGAATGTAAAGCAGTTTAGACTAAATCTATGTATCCATGTGAAAATTGTCTCTTAGCTCTGTCCCTTTGCCGAGTGCTCAACCTTTAACCTAAAATGGTGAAAAAAGCCAATGACCCAAATGTCCCAGAACAAGACAAGAACTCTTTAAAGAACTTTTTATGTTCACCATTGTAAAAGAAGACAAAAGATTTTTTTCAGACATGACAAAGACACTTAAGTACTTTTAAAAGAAGGCTGTCAGGCAGAAGAGGGTGTAACATTTTAACTGGGCAGAGCTGTCTGTCTCTCTCTGTCTGTGTCCAGAGTCTACAGATGAAGAGGTGGATAAGCTCCACTGCCTGAACCACAGTGGCTCCTCAGCCACCTACTCTGACTATTCTCCCTCACAGGGCTCCTCTGGCTCCTCCAACCCACCTGCTAACACACACTCGCATACACTCTCTCACACACACCAACACACTTCCGCCCTGCCAGCCTCTAGCAAGGACCAAGCTCCTCAAACCCACTGGACCAACAGGTATGCACACACACACACACACATGCCTGCTTCATGTTCAATTTCATCACCACCCCGCCCTCTGACTATCCATCATCTCTTTTTCTCTTTTGATTTCAACATGCCTCCATCAGTCTCTCCCATCTATCATCCATCTATCCAGTCGCTCCATCCATCCTCCATCTATGTGTCTTTATCATCTCTCTGCCCTCTTAGTCAAGGTCATAGAGACTCATTGGGATGCTGCAGGCTTGTGTTCAGCATTCTCTCTCTTTCCCTATCGCAGCCCTCCTCTCCTCTCCTCTCTTTTCTAAAGCTGAGCACTGGGCTTCAGCACTATCCAAAGGATACATAAAGGACACATGAAAAGAAGTTGCTACCCTGATTGCAGTGCACTTTTGAGTACTAATCATAAATGCAGCAACAGCACAACATCTCAACTTAAACCGCCCGCCATAGTTAGGACATTCAGTAAAAAATAAACTGTTTCTACCTCAGACACATCTTTGGCATTGTCTTGTTATTTAAGATAAACAGTTTTGCTAAACAATGTTTTCATTTGCTCACAACCATGAAAACTGTCATGAAAACAGTACATGAAGTTTGATGTCAGTCATCACAAGACCAAGATATAAGGCTCCAGTGATCTAAAGAATCTTGTAGCATGTGTTTGGCTTGTACCAGACTAGTTTGTTCCTCTCTGCAGGGTCTGAACAGATACTTTGTGTATTTCTTTAAAGAACAGTAACCTTTCCCGTTGCTCTATTGATGGAATAGTATGTCTTCAATAATACTAAAAACTAATTTCTTCGTCTTCGTCCTTTCCATGCCTCTCCTCGTTCAGAGGAGTCCCTGCATCTTGAAAGCTCGCTTTGGTATTTTTTGACATTAAAGTTGTCATTTCACGTGCCCACAGGCAATGTACGCACAGATCACAGTCTGTTTATGTACTTGTGAAACATGCATTATTTGCAAACTGCAAGTGGCAGTGAATGAGGTTGAAGGCATTAATATTTTCTGTCCAAGGCTGCTCTCTGAAACATTAATAACAACAAACATGGTTATTGGCCAAATTGATCTTTCAGAGATACGTCAGAGAGAGGGAGAGACAGTTGCTGCTGTTCCCACTGGCTCTGATTAAATATACAGCACATGACAATGTAACATGGCACTTAAGTGTAAGTGCCATGTTAAGCAGTATAATTCAGTTCAGTTCATTATTTGCCGCAGCATAATTAGTGTTTAATATTTTGTATCTTTGTAGACTGGCTCAGTCCTTCCCCAAGCCCATTGACTCTAAGCCCCTGCTGTCTCAAAGAGAAACCCCTCCATCAGGAACCCTGCAGCAACGAGGAGATCGACATCCACTGAGTGAGCCCTTTGATTGGTCTGAGGCCCCTCACTATGACAATACAGGTTTTGATGCTGAGGAGTCTCCTCTGGACGCTCCATCTTCTACTGGGAGTCAGGGAAACCCACCACTCGGCTCCAAACCCCGCAGCCAGTCAACACACGGCCGCCGCCCCCTCCTCAGGCAAGATCGAATTGTAGGAGTACCTCTGGAGCTTGACACTCAGACACTCCCCTTCCACAGTAACCAACGCTCCACATCAGACAATGACCCACAATCCTCTGGACCTCCTACTCAGAATCCTTGGCAGAACTGGACCAGAACCCCCAGCCCTTTGGAAGACAGAACCGCTTTCCCTTCCAAACTGGACCTGACACCCTCGTCCAGCCCCAATCCTGACCGCAAGGACATAGACTCAAGGTGAGTGAATGGAAGTCTCACCACTTAGACCTGAATGTGTGTGTGTTTAATATGAAGCTTCCATGACCTCCAGGGTCTACAGGTTTTCATTTTAACCAACTGTTACAGGAGCATTTCTACCAGAGATCTGGTGCTCTGTAACATCTTTGTCTTGTGTGTTTCAAAAGAAAATGAACTGTCAAATGGAGCAGAAGAAATGAGTTGACTCATTGAAAAGCTGAACAAATAATTAAATAAACCATCATTATAGAAAAAAATATTTGCTGGACATAACTTTTTAAAATATGAGACACTACATCTACTTTTCTCGTTTTACATAATAGCAAAATGAATAATTTATGTCCCTGCATCGTTATTAGCAATGCCAGTATGCCTGTGAGTATTGTAACAGTTATGTATTATAAACCAATTGTTGTTGGCTGTAGATAATCCACAGTCAAATTAAAACCCGAACAAAACATTACCACAATATTTGTGCAAAAATGTATTAATGTTCTTAATCTCCTCACTACTAACACTTCTGAATATCCACCCACCTTTTGTTAGCCCTTTAAGTAAAATGAATAATAGAGTAGAAATGAAATGAAATGAAATGACAGCATATAATGTTTCACCTGACTTCATCTTCTGCTTTTACTATTAACTTTAACACAGCTCTAGTTGAGCTAATTTCTTGGCTCATATTTGTACAACGCTTCCTGACCAGTCTTTGCTTTTTGATCCAAGGCTGGAACAAAGTGCAGGGCCTTTACCCGGCAGCTGGACATACCACAACAATCAGGGGGAGCAAAACAGAAAGGATCAGCTCAGTGTCAGTGGGGGCAACAAGGTGACTGTGGTGATGAGTAAAAGCTCAGACCGCCTGTCCCCCATGATGAGGGAGACGAGATCCAAGTTCAAGAAATCACAGAGCATCGATGAAATTGACATCGGCTCCTACAAGGTCTACAGGTGGGTTCAGTTTAGTTCTTATTTTTCTTTACATTAGCAACATGTTATGTCAGATCTCTGTCATGTATATCTGTACAGTATTCCCATGGACAGCTACAGCTCATCCATTGAGCAGCAGACTAGTCTGGACCGTCCAGAGTTGCCCGGTTCTATGGAGCAGACCAACATGTCACGGTCACAGTCTGCCCCCATGTTAGACGATGAGCTGGGTTTCCCAGGACATGGCAACCAGAACCAACCTGGACAGAACCAAAAGCCTGCAATCCCACAGAAGGCATACCACTTTGACCATAACTACAACCCCCAGGTTAGCGGCTTTTTAACCACTTGAGATCAGTGACAGAGGTTATGAACACAACTTTGCATTTTAAATTGATATGGATAACATGCTAATATTTACTTATTACACACCCAGTAGCTTTTTCAGCCCAGGAATGCTGTCTGTTTGCTGGCAGGTAGTATACACTCAATTTTTAGAGCTTTGTTACAAGAAACAGCTGCCTGCTGTGACCAAGAAAGGACATGAGAACAGTGACAGTGAATCAAAACAATAAATCTGTCTGCTAAACAGCCACACAATCAGCTGAATCTTGCTGTAAAGCTCTGTAAACCTCAGGGTAGCTGCAGATTGAGGTCATAAGTATCTGTAGCTTCATCACATAACATTGTCACATGACTTGACTTGAAAAGTTTCAAGTTCATCTGGGGGCATATAGAGACAAACAAATATTCACACTCACACCTATGGGCAATTTAGAGTCACCAATTGAGTGCATATCTTTGGTCTGTAAGAAGATCTACTGATACAGAGATTAGCAAAAACAAGATTTTTTTTTCTTTGAAATGAAAACTCTGTTTTGTATGACAACAACAATGCCCGAAAACTTGTCATTGACTTGCTGTTGGAACCAATCAGGTCACCATGGATCGTCGGGTGCCTCCACCCTTCCCCAACACACCCGATTATTCGAACCACTCATCGAAGGCCTTGGAGTACATCAATCAACCAGGGAAAACATTACCCAAGGAATTGGTGAGCCCTCGGTATCGTGCGTATCCACCACTGGAGATGTTTTCTTTCCCCCAATCGCCAATCAACCAGGATGGTCCACCCAGCCAGCAGCAGCAGCAGCAGCCAATACCGACACAGCGCTCCAGGCCAGGGTTTTTGAGGAGAGCAGATTCATTGGTGAGCTCCACAGAGCTCGCTTTGTTCCGCAGAGTTCATGAAGCCCAGCAGGAGGCGCTGCAGGAAGCTCAGTACAGACAGCAGGTACAAGATCTGTGTATGTGTGTATAAAATAAATGACCCTAATGAATCTTCCAAAATTCATTTTTAGTTTAATGTGAAGTTCTCAAAGACTTTCTTATTCTGTCATCCGATGAAACTTTCCTGTCCACAGTCGGACCCCCCTCTCTATAGTCGGGCTCTTGTGTACTCCACCCCCATGGAGCACTCAGCTCTCACTAACATGGCCGACAGCCAGAGCCAGATGTTGCACAACAAGAGAAATGGTCGTTATGATGACGACTATCCCACCTACCAGGAGCAGAAGAAGCCAATGATTGGTTATCCAACCAAGAGCTTAACTCAGCGCCGCCCCCTGTCTGCCAGGAGCTACAGTACTGAGACCTACGGGGCGTCTCAGGTAGTCTCTCTACTGCAAGCCACTGATACACACTTGTTTTAACTTAATTAGTTTGTCAATTACACGATTAGTTGTTTTGTCTATAAATGTCAGAAAACAACCACCAATCACAGTTTTCCAGAGCCCAGACATTTTCTAAATGTCTGTGTGTAAATGCACAATATAACTAAAGCAAGAGTCACTACTACATATATTCCTGGTCAATAAATAGAAAATACTTGCTTGTATGCTTGAATGCTTCTTTGGGTAATTTCTAGCAGGGCCCTGATGGCAAGGCACTGACACACAGCCTACTTTGTCGTAGAGGTATGATGACTTGGTATTACAGTGTTTGTATATGATTGAGTGGAAGCATTTTTATCTGTCCATTTCCTGCCAATTACCTGGATCCAGCTCATTATAGCAGCAGACTAAGCAGAGTAGGGCAGATGTCCTTTGCTTCAGCCATATCCCCAGATCCCAAGGCATTCCCAAGCTCATAAATAATCCCTTCAGTGTGTCCTGGGTTTGCCCCAAGTCAGACTTACCAAAAATAGCCACAGAAAGGTGTATAGGAGAATACTGATCAGATGCACAAGTTCTTCATCTGGCAGACAGACTTACCAAAAATAGCCACAGAAAGGTGTATAGGAGAATACTGATCAGATGCACAAGTTCTTCATCTGGCTCCTTTCAGCATGGGGGCACAGGAAGGAAAAACTAATATTGAGTGCTTGACTGCAGTCTTATTTTTGCATCTTGCCAAAGCAAAAGGCCAAAAGTGAAGGCTGGAATATACTGCACCTTTTCTGTAAAGAGCTTTAGCTTTAGGATAAACTCTTTGTCGTCCCTATGGTGGCAGCCTAGTAACGACACAGGATACTTAAACTTGCTAGTGTCATGCTGCTGAACATACCAATAGTTGCCATGAGCCATGCTAGCTGGGTGACTTATGGGGCTCAAGTAGATAATAGGGTTGTCCACTAATCACACGATCGGTGGTTTGTACCCCAGATCCTCCAGACTGCATGTTGAAGTGCCTTTAAGCAAGATACTGAGCCCCAAATTGCTCCTGAAGGCTGTGCCATCAGTGTATGTATGTGCATGTAAGGTTAGCTCCCAAAAACTGATGAGCAGCACCTTGCATGGCAGGCAATGCCATCAGTGTGTGAATGTGCGTGAATGGGTGCATGAGATATGTAGTGTAAAAGTGCCTTGAGTGGTTGAATTCAGTCCATTTACCATTGAGCAGCTTAGTTCTCGGGATGGCAGTACCAGGCAATTGGCCCACTATGTTGCTCCACATTGAAATATCTAAATATATAACAATTATCCAATGACATTCACATCAGTCTCAGCTCTATTTCAATACTAATTAGCAAATGCTCGATAAACTAAGATGATATACATTTAGATGTGTAGATGCTAAACAAATGATAAATCCTGTTCTCGTTTCTTTTTGAAGGTCAGTTCTCATTTGTTTGACCTTAAGATACTGGTTGTTAGGAAGTAGAGTAGAGTAGAGTCTTGGGAGGTGGCTTATTTCAATTAGTTGGGGGACATTTTGTGAGAGTGCAACAAGCTGTAAACACAACATCTGACATATGAAGTGTAATAAGTTGTCAGAACTAACAACAACAAATAGTTGCTTTTTTACAGATATGTACGGCGGCATTAGACTTCATTGAAGTTCTGGTCACCTGATGAAAATTCACTCTCCTTTTAACTCTGTGTTGGTCTCCACCATGTCTGTGGCAAATATAGTAAATTAATGTTGTCTGTTTGCTGTTTGGAGAGCAGTTTGCATGACTAATGAACAAAATATTACTGTTGTGGGCCCTAAAACCAAAACACAGCTGAAAGATGCTGTGAGAGTGGAAGGAAACTGCAAAATTGATGATTCTCTGTGGGATGGTCACTAATAGAAACTTCTTTCACATACACACAGTCATTTTTTCTTCTTGTTAAAAC
Organism: Nibea coibor; assembly: GCA_023373845.1. Classification (NCBI taxonomy): domain Eukaryota; kingdom Metazoa; phylum Chordata; class Actinopteri; family Sciaenidae; genus Nibea; species Nibea coibor. Next base: position 636,487 of record CM041718.1, on the reverse strand, counting down.
ATACTGATTAGTACAGCTTTGAGTAAAATAATTATATCACTATCAAGTTCAACTTAATTTCTTATGATCTTTTTAAAATATTAACCTTTTTTTTTCTCAGGCCCGTCCAGTGTCAGCTCGTCCTACCATGGCTGCCCTGCTGGAGAAGATGCCACCTGACTACACTTTGGCAACCTGCCCTGAGAAACCATCTGATGACATCATCAAAGTAAGACCTGTCGTACCACAGAAACCTGAAGACATCACCTCCAGGATGCCTGCCGATTGGAGGCAACAGCTACTTAGGCACATAGAGGCCAAACGATTGGACAGGGTAGGTCAATGCAATGCAGAAATACTGAAGAGTGAGAAACAAACACACACACACACAGCACTCGGAGGCCCTCCCTGTCTGTATTTGTGTAAATCTGTGTTGTAAGTTTGACCAGATATGTGTCCGACTGCATGTGTCCCATCCACACTGTCGCTCTGTCAGCCTGACCTTCTGCACACTCATTACCAGATACGTGCTGAAGAAATCCCGTCCTGAAATTCAATTCAACAAAATCGTGTAAAAAAAAAAAGCCAACCAGGATAATTCCCCAGCTGGGTGATGCTAGTCTATGCTGTTTTTTCCCAAAAGCAGGGCACTGTAATTTTAGTGTATGTATCAACATTGATAAAATGTCAAAATATCATTAAAGAAATAGATTAACATTTAATGCAATTTTTCGCCAAAAGTTAGATGAGAATATAAATGCCACTCTCATGTCAGTGTGGAAACATGGAAGAACAGTGGGCCTGGCCACATGCCAGTTTAAAGCTCAGTAATTCTCTTGTGTCTTCTCTGGCGTCTCCACAGCCTAGCAGTAGCAACAAAGACTCCAGAGAGTTACTTACCCAATGAAGAAACAGTTCTGTTCTCTTTTATACTTAGGTTTTTGCACAGATTAAACAAGCAAGATATGGCGTATTAATTAGGAGTGTATTAATGAGGAAGCTGTGGTGGTGCTGGTAGACAAGCAAGCTGTTTCCTGTCTTTACAGTACATCTCCTGGCTCCAACTGCATTATTACTGTGCATGCATAAAAGTGCAATCAATCTTCACATCTCAGTCTCAGCAAGAACATATTTTTCAAAATGTGAAAACTGATTCTTCAGTCGGAGCTGGTGCCTCAACAGACAGGACGATGAAAACATGCATTCCTTATCAGTCTTCAGTTAGGGAATGGGCTTACTGTTTGTTTAACAATCACATATGTTACTACATAACTAGTCTGAAAACTTATACTAATGTTGGAATGAAATGATCCACCAGTTGTTGCTTGTATGACACAATGTTCTCTGTGTGTATTGACTGTTCATTAGCTAACATTTCTCTGTGCTTTCAGCAACTGTGCACTGTTGTTGTTGTTTTATCAGTGTCATTGTTGTTTGTTTATTTGTTTGTGGAGCTCACAGTGTGTTGTCAAATTGCTGCAGCTTGCTGCCCCCCCACATTCACCCATGTCATGTGATGTTGTCTTCTCCAATCAGAGTGGTGTCCTAAAGCACAACACGCTCACGCTGGGCATGCTCTGTCAGGGCGGGGGTCATGGCCAGGGGCGCAGCAGCACTTTGAACTTTAACCTTTACAATAACACTAAGCATGAGCCCCCTGCTGGCCGCTGGCTACCACTACCTCCTCCTCCGTCTGCTAACGCTGTGAGTATCCCTCTGAAAACAACGAACCCCTGGTACTGCCGTTATTACTGAACAGATAGGTAATTATAGAGAATAGCTGCCACTGCTTCTTCACCCAACTACAGCAACCTGAACCATGATTTAACTGTGTGCCATTACTGCTAGTGTAATTTAGACTATTATAACTACCCTGTCTACCACCTCAAGCTGTGAGTATCTATGAACTTGGTATGATACACCTTTGCTTTCGAATTCAAATCCCATTCAGCGTGACTGAAAGACACTTAAAACAAGTGGCAGCCAGAGTACAAATTCTGGTGATAAATTTGCGTTTTTTGGACCAATCAGCATCACAGCCATGACAGAGACGTGCCCGGGGGGATTTGGGGGTTACTTGTTATTATTAATGATATGGGTTTTTGATATCTCTACTAACTGTGACTTGATACAAATAAATGAATCCAAATAAAAATACTCACTGTTTTGAAGTGGAGAAACTGAAGTGAACACACACATTTACTGCCGAAGTTGGAAGTTTTTGGGTTCTTTCACATTTTAGAGATTTTAGTATTTCTTTTTTTCCTTTGTGCCCTTCTTGGTCGTGTCCACGTGGTAACTCTGGATTTGTGAGATTTCTACCCACGGATTATTTCTGCATATACTTCAGGCTTTTTTGCCCGAAAGCTGCTGTTCATGTCCTGTGTGAAATCAAACCTCAAAGCAGACTCATTATTGTAACCCATACTGTAATATTTCTAAACCTAAGTAGTTTGGTGTCTAAAGCTAACCAAACTGATTTTTTTAAGGCATAATCAACTTTTAGTTTCACATAGGACACAAACACCAGTGTTTAGATCACAGTCAGTGTGTGATCCATTCATCAACTAAAAGGGTACCTCCGTTCACCTGTACCGCTATAATGTTACTCAACAAACAATAAATTTGGTTTCGTACAGCTGCAGATGTACCTCATATTAAGCAAAACAAGATTTTGAATACTTTATTTTGAAGTAGAAACAAAGCATCCAAATCTCTTTTTCCAAATCTAGTTACCATCTGGACACAACTGCTCTTCTAATTTATTTGATGTATGTATGTGATGTCACATACTTTGATTAGTCAGTCATGATTTGAGGTTCATGGTGTAGAAGGAAGACTAACTCTTCAAAACTTCAGATCAGCTATTTATTTGCATCAGCCGTCAGACCATGTTGACTAGTGGTAACGTTGCACAACACATTATTTAACTTCACCTATCTGTAGAAGGTGAACACACACACACACACACACACACACACACACACACACACACACAGTATGGATACTTAATAGAACAGACCCTCACATAACATTCAAATGAACCTGTCAGGACAGGGTACATGAAAAAGTTAAATGTTCATTTTCAGTAATGCTCCCTCTGTTCATCTCTGTCTCTCTCAGACCCCCTCTCAGCAGGCAGCCATGCTGGATAATGACCAGGAAGGGGTGTCAGGGACCAATCAGTGGGCTCCCTATTCACTTGGCAGGAGGGACGTCCCACCTGACAACCTCATGAAAAAGGTAGAATATGGCTAATCTGTTTTATCTAGCCTATTTTACACTGACAATTAACATAGCACCCTATTTGGCTCAAAAACGTTATGCTTTTAAGTACAGTTTTACTGTATATTACTAGTCCCTCTGGCATGGATGTGAGCATGTCTCTAACAGTACTCCCTCTGTCCACAGAGTGCTCACTCCCACAACCCTTCCCACCAATCACACAACACACACATGATCGTCACTTCCTCTTCCTCCTCCTCGTCCACTACACCTCATCGTGTGGTCGTGCAGCAGGCCTACGATGGGATGATGAACAAAGGGGGCCAGTACCAACCAGGGATGCCCTTGTCAGTAGTTCCCTCAGGGGGCCCAGGGCAGTACCAGGGCAACATGCCACAAGGTAAATGGTAATAAATTAAAAAATTGCTCATTTTAGGCCCGTAAGGATTTATTCTGGGGTTGAGACTTAAACTGTGTATGGGGAGTATGATACCACTGGATTGCCATTATCATTTGTTAGCCAGTTAGCATATCCTGTGTCTTTTAATTCAACTTACCCCAGTTTACAATCTGAAACCTGCGATTTCACAGTAATATTACATTAGTCACAGAAGTATGACATATGTGTGCCATGTGTCTCAATCAAACAACGTACACATTAATATATTACAGGAAGTTGTATTTCAGACTGATAGAAGCTATCAGTTTCTGTTTTTTATCCAGGCCATCCCAATCCTGGACAGGCTTACCCCAGCTCCGGCCTGCCCATGGCCCTGTCACCATCTGGGAACCAACCTCAGTACAACCCCCATTCTTCCCACACCTCCCATCAGCCATCCCTCCCTGCCACCAACCCTCAGTACCATGGCAACCAGGGTATGGTTCATAGCAACCAGGTTGTCATGACCCACACCAACCCACGGCCTCAGAGCGCTCGCTGCCTGTTGCAGACTAAAGGCCAGAAGAGCACGGATGGTTTTCAGGAACAGGTATCTGTCTGTCTGTCAGTATTTAGCGACCACTATCTTGGAGGACTGTGGATCTGGCGATATATGCTACACACACACACACACACACACACACACACACACACACACACACACACACACACATATATATATATATATATATATATATATATATATATATATGTATCAACCAATCATTCAAAACTGTCTGTGAATGAATCTAAACAGTAAAACAACTAGAGACTTATTGACAGCAGGAATAGAAATGGAAAAAGAAACAGTACAGATAAGGAGGTGGGTTTGAAACCAATCAGCAAGCTAAATTAGCACTTAATGTTCTAGTTAGCCATATCCGTCTGCTTATGAGAGGACTTCATTGATTGTTACCAGATCACATACTCATGTGGGCAAATGGATTGAAGGTTTGAAGGCCAGCAAGCTGTTAACCAAAGAACACAAAGTATTATAATAACTGGGACATGGAAGTATAATTTTAGCCACCTAACAGCGATAGCTTGTGAAGAAACAGGTCTAGAAAAAGCCACAGAGGCGTAGTTCTAAATCTGAGATATTTCACAGATTGAAATCACTGGTACCAGTTTAGTTAGGAACATGAAGTCATTCACACCACCCGGATCAGCTGATCTTCCTGCAGGTTTTGTTGCTCCCTTCCCCAGTATGAGACAGTTTTCATTATGCCAAATAGAAATACTCTGACAGGGATATTTGTGGCTCAATTGTTGCTGTCAGAGAAATGAGGACCTCCAGTGTAGCTGCCAAATTGTCACACATCACATGAAAGCACTCTCCTGCTGTCGTGCATGTTGTCTGTCTACTCTATGCTTGTGTAGAGATGGTTATGATCTTTGTATTTCACTTTCACGTGTTCTTCTTTCTTTCTGTCTTTCCTCTCTCTCTCTCTCTCTCTCTCTCTTTGTTTCTCTGTCTCTCTCTGTCTCTCTCTAGCTGTGTGTGAGAATAGAGAAGAACCCTGGTCTTGGTTTCAGTATCTCTGGTGGCATCAGCGGCCAGGGGAACCCCTTCAAACCCTCCGACATGGTACGACCCGATCTGGCCTGCCAGCCAATTACAGCCTCCCTGGCTTTACCTCAGCGTTGCCATGGAAACTGCTGCTCGTTACCGCAGTGTTTCGTCTATCTGTCCATATGTCTGTCTGTCTGTGGGGCAGCAGCAGCAGTTGACTTGGTTAGCTTTGAGTCTGTGATCTTAAACCACAGACTGTTGGAAAACTGCAGTTTACATATTTGAAGGGGTAATAAGGTTGTGTGTCTATCAAAACTAAAAATGTTGGAAATCCTTGTTAGCATCAGCAGGCAGGATGAAAGACTTTAGAGAAATTATATCTGTTTTGCAAAGTACATTATTAGGTCTGATAGTACACACTATGAATGCATGTATCATTAGTGTCACTATCACTTTATTAGGTCTCTATAAAGCAACAAATATACATATTTTAAGTAGAACTAGAACTGTGCCCACATGCATACATGATATCTTATTACAAGATATGCTAAATTTGCTACTTCTGGGTTTGATTTTGTCAGTGTATGTGTTCACTGAGAGCCTGTTGGGGTTGCAGATCCCCAGGCCTCCTGCACATGTCCTAGAAACATGCTGCTAGGTAGTTGCAAGGAGTGAGGCTGAGACTGATCACAGAGATCTGACGGTTATTTTAAGAACGCTGCTTTAGCTCTGGGACACCGTGGGTGATTTTAGATGTTCAACACTTTTATCTGAGGACAGGAAGTATGGCAGATTTTACTGATTGTTATTCAGATGTTGAGTAACTGACAGGACGGCTGGTCTATAAATAGAGAGGCTACAAGAGGAGTTCTTCAAACAGCCCCCCCCTCACACACAGCCTGTGTGACAAATGGTGAATCAATTTAAGTAGGGGGTGTGAAGTGATAATATAGAAACTGTCAATTCATCATTTAACTTAAGTTTTATTTAGACAGGTAGTGACTCAGCTGCTGACACACACAGTTATTTAATCATTCCCATGTTGACCTGTATCCATAAAGCTTCCGCCAGCTACAGTTTGTTCATTATTAATGTCATGTTACACAAGCAGCAAATGGAGCCAGTGCAGATGAGCAGTTCCTCTTCAGAGGAACAATGTAGACTTTATCAATCCATGTTAATATGTATGAATGGATATTGCAGAATATTTTTATTTTACATTCAAGTCAAATGTGCTGCCGTCATGTTGTAGCTTTATGAAATCTCATTGACTGACAGTCACCTTCTGATCTTCCTGGTATCTGCAACAATGGGACTATGTATGGCTCAGATGTCAATGTTCAAATCTGCATTTAGGTGTTGTAAATGCTCTGATATGAACTGTGTGTCTGCTTTGTTCTCCTCAGATGGTTCACAAGTTTGTCAAAAACAGATATTATTTGTCACAAACTAAAGGTTCCTGTTCTGTTCTTACACTGGTTCCCTTCTTACTTCCATCCACATGTGAAACATCTCAGATGACGGTTGCTTTCATGTGTTTTTTCTGCTTGCTGTCAGCTCAGGGCTGAATCGTCAGCAGTTTTAGTTCAAATGAATGTAGATGCCTTTGACTGAACTTTTCCGACCTAGTTATGAGAACTCTCTTTGGTTTGTCCAACCCTTCTACACACAATAGACATTGTCAGGTTTATAAAAGACATCAGTGGTTTTAATTATCATTATCTTTAAATAAGTAGTTGAGTTTATATAGTTAAAGAGGACTGTGTATCAAAAATACTTGACTGATAAATGGTACATCTGTGGTTTTAATCTGGAGAACATACCACTTTTCCACATGACTATATCTCCCTCTTGTGGCCATCTTGTTGTTTGCAACCACTGATTTATCTCTGCCAGAGGAACATTTGTAATGATTGATCATTATTATTGTAAAACAAAAAATGTTGCCTCCTATTTATGTAAACTTTTAACGTTTTACCTTACCAACTTATTAAGGAAAGGAGAGAGGCACCATCTTGTTATAGTTTTGCCTCTAAATTCCCTTTCATAATGGCTGAACACAACATGAATATTTCACTATAAGTGCATATTTGTGTGTTCAAATGATCCAACATCTGTAAATGTATTTAATAATATCCTTTTTCATAAGATTTATTCTTATTGTATGTATTTATTTACATGTATTACAGAACAACAAATAATTTATATCACTCTCCTTGATCTTTTTAGAAACAGAATAATCTTCCAAGAACTTATTCAGACATTAATTTCCTTATTGCATTATATACAGCACCAATGATTTCATACTGTTTGAAAATCCTTTTTGAAACTAGTTTCTATAAAAAGAAATCACATTGATTTGACGTAAAAGGCTAACTGTGGCACTCACACTGGGTCAGTTCGACTTCTGACTAATTAGGATTTAGTGAACGATGACTCATTTCCTGTACTGACAGGAGTGGAATCCCCCACTTTAATGTATGAGCTTCTCAAGCTCAGTTTAAGAATAGAGGAGCTGGTTTTAAGAAGCAGAGCATTTTTGTCAGATCTGGGTCCTGACTGTTCAATAATCCAATTCTCTCTTCCTGCTATTGCTAAATATGCCATCTTTGCACACAGAGCTGCTGTTGATAACAAACATACTTCTGTATGTTATCACTAGGATGCAAAAACCTTACCACAGTATTGGCCTTCATGTGTAACTGATTACTAATATTGTTCCCACTTGTGTAAAAAGTAGTTTATACCAGTGTTGTAGTACTTCAGATCGGTCTTAGTCTTTAAGGTCTCATCTCAGACCACTCTCGACCACATTTTTTGTCTCAGACAGAGGACCTTGGATTTTAGTTCAAGATGAGATAAGACTGTGGGGATATCACCTATTGTCTGTGCATTTTATGATGTTTTTGTTAACTGTCTGGGAGGAAACATCAGTCAAATCTTCTGGAATAAAGTTTGGATTTCTAAACTACAGAGAGTTCATCTGCAAAACAGCATCCAAAAGAACACATAGTTGTTCGTGAATGCTTCAAGGCGACGCTTAAACTCCATGTAGGGACAATTCTGAGGTTTCTTTTTAAATGCATTAAATATGTTGGAAAATAGTTGAATAGTTGTTCAATACACTCTTGCCCTGGTCATGACTTGGCCTTGGTTGAGATGGTTTTCCTGGTGTGGTTAAACCTTACATTCAAATTATTTCTGACAAATTCAGAAACTTTGAAGGTTTTAGCACAGTGCTGCAGCTTTGTGTGCATCCGCTTTAAAGTGTGTAAATGTAAATTACTGTGACTAACAATTTTCAGCTGCTAACAAAGACATCTGTAATGTGCAGTGTGCCCCATATGTCACTAAAGTCCACTTTGAAGAATGTGAATGAACCAAAATGAACCACCAGATCCAATTCAGTTTACAGAATCAAAATAAAATCATTAGCCTGTATGCACGTATGAGGCTCACTGTATAAATGGCAGTGTCACTGTGAATAGTAACTGAACTAATACTTGTAACATAACCACCTTTTAACATGCAATATATGTGTCTGTTCTTGCATTCACTCATACACTGTAGTACGTGGGCGTCACTGCACTGTCAGTACTACATCACATTGTTTTAACTGGTGTCACATGTGGCACATTTATCTGTTAAGCTCACTACTGTGTGTTCAACATTTGCACTACCTGTTGAACCGTGTTGAGTTGCCTGCTCAACACATTGTCCTGCTCTTTTCTGTGTTTCAAAACATCTTTCAGCTCTCAGTGAAAAGATGTTGGTGTTTTTACAATCTCTGCCTTGGGTTATGGAGGGAAAATATGGGGGATGAAATATCTTTTTCCCTTAGTCAGCACCCATCCCACACCTATTCCTTCCCCGTATTCTGTATATATTTACTGCATATCTTTTTTCTCTCTTTCTAACATCATGTCTATTCAATGCCAAGTCCTTATCTGTATAAACAGATGAACCATTTTGACAAGTACACACACACACACACACACACACACACACACACACACACACACATATATATATATATATATATATATATATATATATATATATATATAGGAGGAAAGCATCACTCAGCTTCTGTAAACTTCAGACAGACGTGCACCCAACTACTTTAAGTGACTAAAATTCTATCATCATGAAGTGCATGCCTCTCTAAATTTAGACCAAAGAGAATGCATTGGTGAATTTCCCATATATTTCTGGCAGAAATGTGATTTTTGGGGGGGTAGGGTTAGGGTGGGGTGTGGGGTTGTGGGGTATTGAGATGAGAATGAGAAAGGCAAAGATTCTAAACCATCGTGTCCCTGTGTTGTCCTAACGGTGTATCATTTTGACTTATAGGGTATCTTTGTTACTAGGGTACAGCATGACGGGCCCGCCGCCTCCGCCCTGCAACCAGGAGATAAGATACTGCAGGTAACATCCTCTCGCTCATCATCAAATGGGACAGAAACAGCCACATGCCCCATCCCCTCTCCCTCCTTAACCCTCCTTAAACCTTATTTTATAAACAGTGAGGCAGAGCTTTCTGTAGGAAAGAATAGGTACGCTTCATCTACTGCAGTTAGCCAACAGAGTCACACAAACATTGATGAGCTGCAGTAATGGAGCCAGAGATCTCATAGAGATCTCATCTTACTGGGTGAGTGTACCTATTGGTCCAGAATCAGGCATGAACCCTACACCCTCTCTCCCTTAATTATTAGCCAGGGTGTAAGCAGCCTCTTGCTCAGTGTCAGCTGGGATAGGCTCCAGCCCCACCGTGACCCTGATGAGGAGAAGAGGTTACAGAAAATGGGTGGATGGATTGATGCTATACTAAGAATTTTTTCACTGCTTTACCTTACAGCACCTTCAGACAGACTTTTTCTTTGCTGCTAACCATCAAAAGATTCTTCTGCAGATCAGCTGTTTGGAGCAGAAAGTCGTGAGATCAGGCTGGAATAAAATTTCACATTTCTGAAGATTTCAAAGGTGGAGTGTGATTTGGAGTGTGGTTTCCTGGCTGCACAGCTGTGACTTACGACAGCATAATACAACATAGTTGAGTTATGTTATATGGAAGCTCTAAAGTTAGTGCCAAAGAAAAATGCTGTCTGATGGCAAGCTTAAACCATGAAAACTTTTTTGATATAGCATACATTTAAATGAATATTGATAAGTGTTTCTGCTGATCCTACCCATGGCAGTGCATAGCTCTGCTTCTGTGCTCAGATCACTGTCTGTTTCTGCAAACAGAAAATCGAGTCGGACATGTTTCTTTGCTGTTTTGACGTACAGCTAATAAAAGCGCTTCATATACAGTAATGTTATATAACATTACATGGACAGGCATGGGTTTAAACACTTTTCTAGCTGATTACTGCAGTTTGCGGTAAGACTTCAAAGATTGTTTCTCTTCAATAGGAATTACTAGGGAGTTACTTAATTGGAATTACTTAATAGGAAAAATCCTGTTTGTTGATATGTACTTATATATACTATGTTCACTGAAGCTTTTATTCCAAAGTCACACTACATTGAAGCCCAAAAGAAACTGTAAGGATTGCACTGCAAGGTGAAAATGAGATGCCGGTGACAGGCCCTCCCCTCCTCCCCACCCCTCATTCCTTTCATGCGTCCCTCCCCTTTCTCCTCCCCCTCCATCTTCTCTCCACAGATGTACAGTTTAGCTGGATGAACTCATCTAAAAGCCCTTTTTTGTCTTTACCCCTTCTCTCTCTACAGCATGACTGTGTAGCTCCTCCTCCTCTCTCTCTTTTCCCCAACAGTGATGTGTTACTGAGATAATGATGGCAGTGACCCTCCATCCTCCCACAACCACATACACACATACACACATAGACATATGTATGGAAATTCTGCAGCACATAAACCTCTATACATAGATGCACACACACATGCTGTTGACTGTGCTGCGTGTTTGCCTTGCAGGCTAACGGACATAGTTTTTTACACATGGAGCATGAGACAGCCGTCTCTCTGCTGAAGAGTTTCCAGCGGACGGTGGACTTGATGGTTCTGAGAGACAGCAGCACGCGCTAAAATAGTTTTATAACAAACAAACAAACACAACACAACAACGCTTCTCTTCTCTGCTCATCGCCATCCCACGCCACCCCACCTGCCCTCCGCTGGAGGCTTGTGGAACTGAAAAATGAGCCGCCTTTTTTACCTTTTTAGGGGAATACACAGACATTTATTTGCCTATTGCTGGACCAAAGGCAAATACTAGTGCCAAATGTACCATAGGAAACATATCGGCTCTTCTGTCTACTGGCGATCGGGGATCTGATCGACGACTAGACGGACCACAAGAAGACTCTAAGACTTGAGTACCTACAGGGCTGTTGCAGTTTGGATTTTGTGGTTGGTTTGTTAATTAGGCACTCATCTGATTGATCACTCTGAATAGTTTGCTTCTGTTGCTTCTGTGAATTGGGGTTCTGGGATAGTTTTACTTTTCTCTACTATTTTGCTGTCCGTAGTAAATTTCTAATCATTTGTTTGGTAGCTCATGATTCACTTCCCACATTCTTCATTGTTCTTCTTTGCGTTGTCGAGCTCTCTCCTCTCCTCTGTTGTCTCCTTTTGTGTTCTCTTCCTTTGTCTTTTATTTTCTCTTCTGTTCTTCTTTCACTGTATTTTGTTATTTCCTGCTGTCTTCTGGGCTGTCCTGTTGTACAGGTGTTATTTCCTCCAGTGTACAGAAATTGAAAACTTAAGACTTTCTGCCTTGTGTACATATATAGAGCTGCAACTTTCTAGAGCTGCACTCTCCTTGGGGCCTGGATAGACAGCTCTACAACTTTATGGTTATTATAAATATTGTTGATAAATCACAGTCTGAATTCTCTCTTATGAACATACAGGGATTATTTCTCCACAATTTTCTAAACTATACCACTGATTTTTTTTCTTTCTGTAAAGAAAACGCTGTTCATAGTTCATCACTGCTACCTTTCTTTATGTTTGTTTTAATAACTGTTGCTTGCACAGCTGTGCTGAAAAGAGCTAAAGCAATATTTCCGAGGCTCCGTCCACTGAGATTTTCAGCAGAGCCTAACTTGTCCTGCAGTGCCATCTATTGAGCAAGTTAATGTTTACACACACTGCCATCCACACGAACTACCAGGCAAACACACCCATACAGTAGATGCATGTGCACATCACATAATGAAGCCCTGTCTATATTCTAGCCTGATTTTAGAATCGAATTGCTATACACACACACACACACACACACACACATAATATCTGTGCCATATTTTGAGGTCCTGCTTTCTGGTGTTGTTCCAGCATTGTTACATCTCCTTTTAGCTGTTTGAGTTGTATGATAAAGTCACAGCATGCTTTCATATCATTGGTCAGTGTCAGCCAGCCATTTTCTGTTGGCTTCTAGAGTTCTCTACTCTGTAGAAAGCTCTAGATGTATTAATACCACTGAGGTTCAGTGAGTCTGATGTGCCATATGGACCCTCTGCCCCTCCCTGGTTGTATTTACACAGGCCAAAGACATCAGAGCTTTACCTCTTTGTGGCCCAGATCTGATCCCCGTACAGCAAGAGCAGCAGCATGCAGGACACTAGCTTTCAGAAGTGTGTCCTCACCTCTGGCCTCCCTGTGGAAAGCAACAAGAGAATGTCCCTACAAGAATCAATGAGGTTTAACACAGAGTGTTGGTGTCTTAATGGGTAAATCTGTAGTGATTCAGAATTTCCCTTTTTAGACAATCAGGGATCAACATCTGATCTGTGTCACAAAGACTTTTGGCTATGCTTGAATGTCAGTGTAACTTTTTTAACCTGAGGAGATGCTAATTGACATTAGGTGTACATGGAAATTTAGATTTGCCAACTTTGTTGGTGAGTGTTAAAAATATAATTGAGTCATGTAGTGTTTTGGAATATGTTGTGTAGAGGAGAAGGAAAACAAGTAATGTCGACTCAGATGAAGTAATTGTGATCATTTGAGAGGTTCCCTCGAGGAATGTGGTGTTATAAAATCTGACTCATGGTTTTTGTCATGGTTTAGAAATTGTATTGGCCTGACAGACATAACACAGAAAAAAAGAGTGAAGAGGTTCATTTTCTGTCTCCGTGTAAATGCAACACATGTCTCGAAGACGTTTCATGACAGGGAGTTTTGTTGTGTTCTGTATAACACCTGATGTTTCATCCAGAGCAAAACAACGTCCCTCACTGTCCTTTGCTTTTACTTGACATAACAGTGTCATCTCGTGCCCATTTTGTGTCACCCCTCTTAATAAGCGTTAGAATTTAGGTCAATGTAAGGGACACAAAATGGCACAGTTTAGTCTTGTGGTTGAGAGATCTTAGCCACAGGTACCAACCCAACCCTATTTAGAGTTTGAAATATCAAAGATATTGTGATGAGAACAGAGAAAAAGGTTTGATAATATAATTATTTTTTACTACATGTTTCAGGTAATTCTTTCTAAATATATTGATATACCTTAGCTTTGCTCAAAAATTGTGATATTTTATAATAATGACACTTATAACAAAGTTATGAATGGACGTACGCACAGTATGACTTGGAGACCTACACATGTACTATCCAAAACTGTATAAAATGTATTTCTACTGTAATTGTGAATTTGTGTTATACAAATATATATTATATATATATGTATATGACTATAAAAACAGTCATTTTCTATGTGTTTAAACTGCGTAAGAGCTGAACAAATGCTGAGGACAGTGTCACTGTACATAGCTGTGAATGAAATCCAATTTAAAATGACTCATATTGATTGTGAATGTACTCATGCTTTCGGCAGTACCCACACCTACCCAACTTGAATGCTGCTTCTTCTGTTGTGTGACAAAAAGTACTTTGACCTCTGAAGAGAGAAACCGCTGTTGAGTTATAAGTTGGACAAATTTTAGTGATTTAACAGAACTATTTATTTCTTTATTTATTTGCACATGCAAGTTGAATCCTTCCAGTTTTAACTTTGAGTATTAATGCGGAGAAATGTAATTGCAGAAGTATATATAATATATATCATGTGTTTAGAATGCATTTTGCAGACGGTATCTGTACATACTATTTAAGATACAGTTTTTACAAAAAAATAATATATGTATAAAATTGAAAAAATGCTGTGCAGCGATTATACTGGAGCCATTTTGGGCTTTGAGACGTACCATTTTTTCAGTATATAAGAAGTGTTTTGAATAATGTACTAAAGTCTCTATTGTACAAATAATAAAAATGTCACTATTGGTAATCTGGGGTCCTCCTGGTGCACTGAACTGTCTTCAGGAGGAGGGAAGAATGGAATATCTCTCTTTCTGCTCCTCCATGCTTCTTCATTGTTGTAGATAGAGAGAAGGATGTACGGACAAATGAGATTAGAGACGTAAGAAGCAGCACACAGGGAATTAGGGGTTAGTGTTATGAAAGACTGATGGAAAATTATGCAAATGAAAAGAAAACAGACATGGCAAGTGTCTATAAAACAAAGATAAGGAATGTAATAACGGAATAGAAGAAGGAAAGAGAAGCTGCAATGAAAGAAGAACATAATGAGTGAAGGGGAGAAGGAAAATGGGTGAAGGACAGGAATGAGAAGAGAGAAAAGGAGGAATGAAAAGTATAAAGTGATAGGGGGAAATATAAATAGGAATGTAATAGCATGGATTAAAAAGAGCTGAGATGAAGAAAGGAGTGGAGGGATGAAGATCAGTTTCACCTGCTTCTCTGCAGATTAAACCCAGTATGAGATTCTCATCATCTCAGCAGATGTTCCTTTGTCTCTCTGTCCATTAGTCTAACAGACTGACTCCATGTCCATCCATCCATCCATCCATCCATCCATCCATCCTTCCTTCCATCCATCCATTTCAGAAAAGGTTTGGTCCATTGTGTAGTTTAATGTATAAACAATAATGTAACATGAATAGAAATCCCACTGAATTTTATTTATTTGATTTATTCACAACCTTATCAGCATTTTTTATATTATTATTAATTGTTTAGTCCATTTTATGTCCAATATGCTCATTCATTCATCAAGTGAGTTAGCCCATTCTCTGTCGTTTGTGAGTTAAAATAGTGCCATTTGTTTAACTGACTAAATACATTAACAAGAGTGTAATTTAAGGTATGTTTGGGAACATGCTGAAATATACTCTCACCTCAAATTAGCCCATTTGTTAATATCTATTAAACATTTATATCTATTAAACTCACATTATTCTTAGTCAAATAATAATAGAAGTAATAGTGATATTGACTGTGTCATGTTACCATGAAAACCTGCATCCAGTGCCTGGACACCTGCCAGCCAATCAGAAATGATCACCACCAGTATTGGAGTCTAACTTCATGTAAGTACATTTATTTTGAGGTACATGCATTGCATTTTGCTCTATTTTACTTTTTTCCATTTTTATACTAGTTTATACTTTTTACTCCATGTCAGAGACAAATATTAACGACAGATTAAGATTTTACATCAGCCCACAAGCATAATATCTTATAGATATGATTCATTGTTACAGATCACACTAACCATCAGTCTGTGAATTAGTTAGTTTGCTCCACATTAACCAGCCACAACATCAATGCCCAAGACTGCTGGGCAGTACACATTAAGCGCAGACACACTGGCTAATTACCCCAGATATCGTCAGACAATAGTTGATTGGTGAGGTTGGCCTACATTTTGCTGATGGCACCTTTATACTTTTACTTGACCAAGATATCACACGCAGGATTTATAATGGAATATTAGCTGCACTGTTATAGCTGTTTTTGGTCACATAAAGGATGAGTCCTTCTACCACTATTAATTGCTCACCTTATAACCACTACATTGTGGTATACCATATGATAAGAGTCATGAATGGTGGTTATTAGATAGGTATAATTGGTTAAATGTTCTTCCCTCTGTCTGTGTTGTGCCAATCTCCACTGTTCCCTTGGCATCGCTCCTCTCTGTAGAACAAGTCTGCTTACTGTTTTACAGGCCAACAATTAACAATAGAGGGTAATAGTACACACGCACACCCAAACACATGCACTGACCAAAGCATAATGATGTCTTTTTGTTCTCTTTACTTTGTCTTTTACACATTGGTTTGGACAAAATGATACTTGCTGACTGACCAACCCACTTACACAATCATGCATACATTTCTCCCCACGCAGACTGATATATTATGCTGCTATCTATGTCTGTGTGTGCGTGTGCATACAGAGTGATTGTACACCCACCAAAGCTGTCAATATGCTCTTGTGACCTGATCAATAACAATACCAGAGACTGAGTACATGACCTGCATTCAGCTGCTGCCTGCTTACATGCGTATGCAGATGAAGTGTCCCTACAGTCACTCCACTGTGTACACACAGACATACAGTATGTTATGCACAGCTAACATGTGTCCTGCAGCAACTTTGCATTTTTAATTTTGTCTTTAATTTAAAATGTCAAATAGACTGGTGTCTTTCATAAAGGCTATAAAAGGTACACTCAGTCAGTCAAGTCAACTTGCTTGCTGTCTTTTCCAGATTTTCAAGAGAAGATCAATATTAATTTCCTCTCTGTTCATCCAGTGCACACATAGGAGCAGCATAAAGGGATGGATGCAGGTTAGCCCAGCTCCATCAAAAGTGGAAAAGTATGACTTCCAATTACAAAAGTCACATAAGCAACCTAATAAACAGCTCACTCACATCCACTGGAAATGTAATAAGTTGTCACAGTTAACAAGATGTAATATGATCAAAATTTTTTATTAAAATGTTACGTAGTCATGCAAATCTTATGATGAAATATTGCTTATGTTATCTATCTGCATCATGTTTCAGGGTGCCTGTTTTTGCACGTAACTTTGGGTTATGCGTATGATCTGCTGCAAGAAGTACATTATATTTTATGGGACTGAGTCACACACCACCAACTATTTGATCTTGGTGAAATTGGAAAATGTTTTCTGCTTTTCCGTCTGATGTCCTCCAGCTGTTTCGTCTCAACCTTCTGTGATTTACAGAGTTTCCTGATGGACAGTGAAGTAAACGGGTGTGAAGTGTAGCTGCTGTTAGCTAATGTTTGCTCAGTTTGTTAGCCAGGCTGCAAGTTCAAAGCACTGAGGGAGTGTCTGGACCACCAGGAAGAAAACATTTTCAGGCCTGGGGGACAGGGACATGCCAGAACAGGAGCTGGGCAAGAAAGCAATGTAACCAGGCTCAGCAGCTTCTATGGACATAATGACAGAGATGAAAAGACCAGAGGACGTTGAAGGAAGCTAGCAAGAGAAAGAGACAGAAGAGTAAATGTGGGACTGACTTTTAGTGGTTGGTGAGAGCTTGGTGAAATAAAAGGCTGAAAGACAGACGCCAAGCTGGGCTGACTGCTGCTGGACTAGTCAGTAATATTAGCTGCTGCTATGTCTGCTGTTGTTGACCTGGTTTATGTTTAGCTGTTAGCAAGTTGTCAACTCATACTCAAATACACATGTACAGGTGTCCACATTTACATCAACATTTGCTTTCATACAACATTTGTGATTGAATGACATCACCCGTATGTTTCTAAAGCACTGAGCTTTCACTTTTATAGCCAAAAATATTTAACGCTTAATAGATATTAACAAATGGGCTAATTTGAGGTGAGAGTATATTTCAGCATGTTCCCAAACATACCTTAAATTACACTCTTGTTAATGTATTTAGTCAGTTAAACAAATGGCACTATTTTAACTCACAAACGACAGAGAATGGGCTAACTCACTTGATGAATGAATGAGCATATTGGACATAAAATGGACTAAACAATTAATAACAATGTAAAAAATGCTGATAAGGTTGTGAATAAATCAAAGCTGAGTATGGTGGTATCAGCAATTATTTTTTAGTTGCATGTGCAGTATGAAAATTCAGTGGGATTTCTATTCATGTTACATTATTGTTTATACATTAAACTACACAATGGACCAAACCTTTTCTGAAATGGATGGATGGAAGGAAGGATGGATGGATGGATGGATGGACATGGAGTCAGTCTGTTAGACTAATGGACAGAGAGACAAAGGAACATCTGCTGAGATGATGAGAATCTCATACTGGGTTTAATCTGCAGAGAAGCAGGTGAAACTGATCTTCATCCCTCCACTCCTTTCTTCATCTCAGCTCTTTTTAATCCATGCTATTACATTCCTATTTATATTTCCCCCTATCACTTTATACTTTTCATTCCTCCTTTTTCTCTCTTCTCATTCCTGTCCTTCACCCCTTTCTTTTCACTTTTATAGCTGAAAATATACAAAAAAATATGCAAATATATGTATGTTAGCTGTACTGCTTCTTCCACCTTGCAGCTAATCTAAATATCAGCAAAGCCATAGATCATCAGTGGACCTGAGGCGAGCCGAATGACATCTGGGTGCTCGATTAAGCCATCTGTAACAGCACCTACCTATCAATCAGTGTGGCCACACTGTTAATTATGCGCAACTTCAACCCTTAATATCATATGAACGGGTGAAATGAAAATAAAAATTCACCCTCAGTACAGTTGTCGTGGGTGGGGAATTACTATACAGACCAAACTGTTTTTTGTACCAGGCTGTAAACATGTTTATTTCTGCTGTGAAATTGGACATTTTAACATGGGGACTTACTCACTTCTGCAGCCTGTCTCAAGTGGCCACCTAAGGAATTACAGTTTTTAGCACTTCTTCATCGGCTTAATTTCCCAGCACAGGAGGTTGCCAGTCAGTTGTGAGCAGCCTCTAATGCAGTGGTTCTTAACCTTGTTGGAGGTACCAAACCCCACCAGTTTCATATGCTCATTCACCGAACCCTTCTTTAGTAAAAAATCATATTTTATATATGTCATAGGTATGTTTTTTTTTTACTGGTGCACAAAATGAACCGTGCATTAACATCACCTTGTTCAAATAACAAAACCAACACAGTGCATGAACTCACAACAACTTACCTCAGTGTGACTTCTGTGTATCTTGACCTCTGCGGCGGAGGCTCCACCGAACCCCTGAGACCGACTCACCGAACCCCTAGGGTTCGATCGAACCCAGGTTAAGAACCACTGCTCTAATGGTTAGTGGGAATATTACCTTGCAGTGCCATTGCTAGCTAGTGTACCAACTATTTTAACTCTCACCTCACCTATAACCTGCTTTTAATGTACTAGATGTTAATGCATTTATCAGTGAATTGATTTCCTGCTGTGCTACTTGTTTAACCATAGAGCTCTGATAGAGGTATTCATAGGGGACTTTTGGTATTATTCACTTTGTATAAAAGCTAAGACATAGTTTTGGGTGGTAAATGACATGAAGCCTGGGATAGAGAAGCTTTAATCTACTCAACACAATACAACTGTTTACCATGATAATATCACCAAAGTCACATAGGGGATAGGCTTGCCTGGACAGCTGGTGGGATTACACTTGTGACATTTCATTTGGATCCTTTGTACACCTTGCTTTTCAGATTGTGCTATTGTTTTCATGTGTCAACATGTAGGCACCACAAATAGATATGAACCTGACACACCTCACAGTGCAAAATGCATTTGTGTTATATCTATCTTTTTTTTTTTTTTTTTTTTTTTTTTTTTTTACATCATTCAGCAGTATGGAGGCAGGAAAGGAGAGGTTATAAATCTACCTCTGGGAGTCTGACCAGGAGCCTAAACCCAACTCTATACTCAGAGTTGAGTGGATTAGATGTAGATCCAGTAGTACATGGTACAGAGCAGGCTTTTATCCACTACACACAAAACATAACAATACCAACAACATACACAAGGTGCTTATGAGGAGCTTCTCAAACCTGCCTCAGTGAGTGCATGCCTGCGTGTATGTCTTTCAGATACTCCTAGGCCCCTGTGTGTGTGTGTGTGTGTGTGTGTGTGTGTGTGTGTGTGTGTGTGTGCTCATCCCACGGGACTGCTAAAGAACCGGTTGGACCGCGTTTTGACTCAAGTCACCTGAATGAAGAAATGGAGAACTAGTTTTACCGAAGCGAGTCAGTGGAAGAGCTAAAGTGAAACAGGAGGGAGAGAAAACAGGCTACAGCTCCGGGTACCAAGTCCAAGCGGCGGCTGACAGGCAGCAGTCGACAGTTTGTCTCTCTGCGTCGCTCGCGGTTGTCTCGGACTTTTAAACACTTCGTAAAGTTTTTGTTTTAATAAAAGCACGTTTGGAGGATTAAATACTGCGGCGGAGTCAGTTTGGTGTCCTAGTTCGGAGGGAGGCTGCCCCGGGACAAACGCACACATCTGTACTAACAAATACACGACCACAGCAACAGACAGACAGTGAAGCCCCGCGGAGGAGGACCGTGTGTGTCAACATGCCTGTGCGACAGAAAGGTAACTACAAATGAAATGTTTCTTCATAGATCTCAGTCTTTATTTCTCCAAGTATAATATTTGTTATTAACGATACTGAACACATCAGTTTAGACACCTGAAATGGTTGCAGGTTGCTATAGCTTGGTTCAGCTCGGCACGGCTCCGCTCAGCTCAGCGCTCTTCTCTGCGTGTACATAATCTCTAATATTTCTCCATTTAACGCTAAATTCTTTTTCGCTGTAGTTATACAACTTATAAATCATCATTTAACAATTCTTACTAATTATTTTTACATTATGGTAAATTCGGTAAAAAAAAAAAAAAAAGTTATCACACGGATTCGCTAGATGTTAGCTATGGGTTAACTTTATGTTAACTATCCCTTAGCTATTTCTGAGCATGTTAACTAAATGTTAGTTATATGTTATATCATCAAAACGCATCGATAAAGAGAATTCAGATCAATTTGTGTTTGACTATATCTAATCTATTTCCTCTCTGCTGGCTCTGCTCTGTTTGGTAAACATGTAAATTATAAATAGGAATGATTTGGAATGCTGTTTGGCTTGATGTGTGTCACTGGCAGAGAACTGCATAGAAAGGCTGAAGACTGACACTTGGTCTGTGTGATGTTGATCTGTCACTGCTTCAGGTTTAATCAGCTGTTCACTTGAGTTCCATGGAGCCTGGAATGCAGTGTACAGCCATCTGTGTCACCTTAAACTACACCCTAAACTAGAAATACAAACTTCATAGTAGCAACCTTTTCACAGATCCCAGTGGCATTGGGTGAGTGGCGGGGTACACCCCGGACAAGTCACCAGTTCAACGCATGACTGACAGCTTGAGACAAACAACCATTCATACTTAGATTCACGTCTGCGGGAGGAAGGAAGTCCTGGAGTACCTGGAGAGAACCCATTCAGACACGTCCACATAGAAAGACTGTGGCCAGGGTTCAAATCAGGAACCTTCTTGCTTGTGAGATGACAGCATGATTAAGAAGAACAAGCAGATGATGAGCATTATTAGACTGGACCGATAACACACACTTTAATTTAACTTCACCCTGATAGTGAATCCGTGAGGGCTATTAACCATAGTAATTGTCTATTAAGCAGAGGCTTTTAATATGCACTACCTAATCTCCATGCTCTACTTAAGAGTGTCTAGAGAATTTTCTATTTACTTTTCTGCCATTGCTTATTTACCTGTATATTTTGATTTTAGATGCTCAGCGAGCACTGGAACTTCTCCAGCAGTACCGGGCCAAACTTAACCAGAGGCAGCAGAATCAGAGCCGGACCAAACAGGGTCATGTGGAGGATGACCAGCAGCTGCAGCAGTCTCTGGACAGAGTCATCGGTGTCTTTCAGAGTCAGCTCTTTAATGCTCTGCTTGGTAAGAATATCTGTTTATTTGTTCATATACCTGTTCTGTTACCTGTTTCCTTGATACGTCCCTACTGTGTCCCTACTGTGTGTGTGAGAAGGCTTAAAGAAGGACACTAACTCGTGTATCTTGTCCAAATGACGATAGAAAGACAGTGGGTTAGTTGGCTGGCAGACAGAAGGCCAGACTGATTATAAGAGACACATCACATGACTGTTCACCAGATAATGGAGATCAGAACACCAAGATGTAGGCGTGATGTGGCCTGTCACAGAAAACACTGGGCCCTTTGTGGGAAATATGCATATATTCAGAGAATGTGTTGCGAGTATGAATTCCCCCCAGTATTTAACAGTCTGTGTGTTTTACTCGTGGTGAACTGTTGTTCACTGGAGGGAAAACATCGGGCACGTGTGTGACTGTCTGGTTATGAGCATGATGACAAACTGGTTCTCAGTCCCAGTCCCACCTGGTTTGCACCACACCCACACCTTTAGCTCTTACAGCAGCACTCCTTTCTCTGTCTAGTGTGTATGTGTGTGTATGTGGGCTGTTCACTAAACACAAGGCTTAGTTCCTGTTTGTGACTTTGACCTTTAACCAAGCTGTCTCAGGTGTTAAAGTTGTAGTCTCTTTTCTCCATATTATTATCCTTGACTTCTTCTGTGTTCAAACATTAAATAATGATTAATTTACACCCTTAATGTCTGTTTTCATATATCGTGTTCTTTTTCTTTTATGACCAACAAACCTGAGTCTGAGCTCATAACTATGTGCTGCAGTTCTGTGTGTGGAAGTAAAACCTAATCATGACACTCACTTTGAGGCATTACATCAGTGTGCTTACTTCTGAAAAGGGAATTGACAGCGGAATGAACTTCTCTTTTAAGTGGGACTCACTGAAAACTTCAGGGACTGTAGAACTTTTGTAGAACATGGGAGTATCCATGTGCAGCCACTAGATGTCAACAGTGTATTAGTTGTGTGTGGCTACCTTCTATATCAGAATTAATAAAGCAAAAAAAAAAAAAAAGATGTATTTTGTGACCAGCTTGATCACAGGTTGAAGGTTTCTTACTGTATCTGAACAGCTTTATATAACTGCAACTGATTATTAGTTTCTTCATAGATAAATCTGCTTATTACATTTTTCCATTAACTGCTTTATCAATCACTTGTTTGGTCTAATAACTGAGAATGTCCATCAGCCAAAGCGCCTAAAGCCACATTTTGAAATATCTTGGTTTGTTCAATGAATGATTGACTGATATTCAGTTTACAATTAAAAACAGACAATTCTCAATTTGGAGAAGCTTCAACCAGAATATGTTTTGAGTTTTTGAGGTGTGGAAAGATTAACTGATTATCAGTATCGTCACCTAATCAACTCATTGTTTCCTCTCTACTACTCAAAACATTACCATGGTGTGTTGACATTTAGAAAGTTAGGCTGCATCTAGACACGATCTGGCACCTCCATGTCTGTGAAATGAAGCCAAGTGCCAAAAACCGTACGCCTCAAGTGGCTGCTTGAGGCTGGCTACAGACCATTTAAACCTCACTCATGTGCTGTCCATTCTTTTTACTATTGATTTTTCCATTCATTTTAGTGGGGATGTCCATTTTGATCGAGGCCTAAACCTCCACAATCCGCCTGAAATGTCTCTAAAACTGAGACTAAATCTAAACTCTGATACTCTACCTGTTGTGTTCTGGCTTTGTTTATTTTATGTACCCTCACAAGTCTGGCTCTCAATCTAAGCTGCAAAATTAATTTTAATTTGGTTTGTGTTCAATGGTTTGAGAGAGAAGGTGCTTTGGTTGAGAGATATAGATAGTCAATGAGAGTGAGCGAGCGCCAACATCGATAAAGCTGGTTATAATTTTCATTTCCTGATTGTTTCACAATGGTTATGTTAAACACATATAGATGCACCCCCAGCAGTCCTCTCATGGCCCACACTACCTCCCAACTCTGCAGAATTTCCCTGCAGTGCCTGATCCTGTGTGAATGTGGCTTTATTTATTCATGATTTTCATGTTTTTGTTGTTATTAGTTAGTCTTTCATCTGTACAGCCATGCATTCAGTCAGTCATACAGTGCATCCAGTCAGTGTGTCATAACCATCCATCTATCCAGGGTCATGGGAGTTTGGAGCCAATTCTAGCTGACAAGTTCATCACAGGGCTGACACATCAAGACAAACAACCTCTTACATTTGCACATACACGTCATTTTAGAGTCATCAATTAACCTATCAATATGTCTTTGGACTGTGGGAGCTGTGTAAGCCACACAGAAAGGCCCAAGCCACTGTTTAAGCTGGGAATCTTCTTGTTGTGAGGTGACAGAGTTAACCATCTGTGTCATAACCCCATTTACTAATCCACTAAACCAATCAGTCAGTCATCACGGCTATATTCTCTGCTCTTCTCTTTCTAGACATTCAGGAGTACTATGAGTTGACCATCCTTCAAGACAGCAAGTGTTCGGTTGACCAGACGGACGGTGCATGGAACCTCCATGCTTCTGGTAACCTGCCAGCAGAGCTCTCAGCTCAGACGCAGCCTTCTTCTGTTCCCCGGAGCCCCCAAGCTTCTGAGGGATCATCCCAGCTAAAACCTCTGGCCCACAGACCCAAGTCAGTTAAGTCCCCTGCCCCTCCAATCCCATCTGGAACACCCACAAAGAAACCATCTTCCCCTACAATACAGTCCACTACACCTCAGTCACAGCTATCTAAGGTCAAGTACCGCGCTCCTCTCCCTCCTGTGCAGCCTGGATCCCCCATATCAGCATCAGAGACTCAGAATAAGCCCCTTTCTCCCTTGGCAGCCACATCCCCCAGGTTCAAGGTGAATGGTGCAGAAACCCCGACTGGCTATATAGATAAACATTTTACTGCCACCAACTCTCTTTCATCGGAAAGCTCCAACACCTCTGCCAATCCAGAACCTTGTTCTGCCTCTCCAGACCTCAACCTGGTGACTGTCACAGCCCTTGTCTCCAGCACCATCCAAGGCCTTGTGTCCCCAACCACTCCAAACAAAGATACCACCACCAGCCCAGGTCACAACAGAGTCCCAGATGCTACCATAACCTCTGGTCCTTGCTCAACCAGCAAGGACCCAGGCATCGACAGAGTCATTCCCAGCACGAGCCCAGTGAGCCCCAACAGAGGAAAATTTAGCTTCAGCAGCCGGCCTTTGACTAAAGGGCCTCACCTGAGGTACGTAACATATGAGCATCCAGGTGAAATGTTAGGAGGGTATGTATTATCAAACCATACAACTGACATGTGAACAGACCCAACTGACAACTGACTCACACTGTCACCTATCTGGTCAGCTGTTTTACTGTAACTAGGCTGTTCATTCTAATTAACTACATATATGTTCATACTCATACTCATACTATTCAATTTTTGATCTGTCAGTGTGGTAATGAATGAAATGTGCCTTCATGTGATCTAAAATGATCTCCAATTATTATTATTACATATGTTATAATATTTATAAACACGATGCTAGCTTTGAAATGCCATGCTTTGTAGAAAGTGTGTCAGGTGTAGATGTACAGAATAATAACTGATAACTTTTCAGAGTTCCCCTCCAGACACACTCTCTCCTTGATTTCTGTTCCTAGTCCAACCAGCCCTGGGCCAGGAAAAGTCACCTCCACTAGCCCTAGTCATGGTCCAACCAGCCCCAGGCCACCTACAATCCCACTGACCCCCAACAAGGTAAGACATCTGCCTAAGGAAACCACCTGCACAAAGTGTCCACAGTTAATAGCAGAGTATACTACATGTTGCCTCCTGACTAAAGGTGGGTGAGCTCAGTTTATGGGTGACCACCTTGAGACACAGCAAGTTGCAGAAGAACTGACATGATAAAGGATAAGAATTTTTGAAACTATGACTGAAAATTCATGTTGAATGTATCACCTCTCCTACATGGAAAAAGTTTAGAGTCATTGCTTCAACATGTTTTTACTGGTGACAACATGTCTCACCAATGTATGGAGAAGTAGCTGCAGAACATATAATTAGATGGGCAGATCAGTTATGCAGACTGTCTTACATCACATTCAATAATAATATGACAAGAGGATTCAGTTTAGTTCAGTAGCATTTGATTGTCCACTGGAGGTCTTGTTGATCTGCTGAAATGGAAAGCTTCTGCGTGGTTTGACAGGACTGTATATAGTGTAAGGTCTCAGACTGTACGCAATACTGCTTTGATCTGCTGGACCCTTTTCTATCATTGAGTCAACTCACTAAGTGACATATTTCATGGATGTTTCATATTATATTTTAAATTTTTATATTATAACAATAACAGAACAGAACAACTGATAACTTGAACAATGCACCCAAATAGTGAACGCAAGAACTGCAGGAGGTCTGTTTGAATTGAGCCATCTGGATGAATTGTGAGCAGATTTGATCAGAGATGAGCTTTTCTGATGAGCTCTGAGGAATGTTTTGTACATCATTTTATATATCTTTGTCTGTATTATGTATAACTTTTAACAATCATACATACTTAATAGTCATCTTTTTGTCAGTGTTTTCTTCATGTTGTTCTGTGAGCTCTCATGGGCCGCGTCAGATGATCGGGGGTTCGTAAGATACTGAACCCTAAATTGCTCCTAAAGGCTGTGCCATGGTTACCTCCTCAAACGGATGAACAGTTGGCAGCTTGCATGGCAACTAATGTCATCAGTGTATGAATGTGTGTGAATGGGTGAATGAGATTTGTAGTGTAAAAGCACTTTGAGTGGTCTAGAAAGGTTGTTGCTTTGGCTTTGGTTGTTACATAGTTTTCTAATGCAGAGTGAGGCTGTTAAGCAGAGAGCGAAGGCTCTGTGAATATAGCTGCTGTTAAAGTCTTCACCATGCTGTTAACTTTAAACTTTAACAAAAACTATTTCATTTTGTTTTCTTTGATGTTTTTTACACCCATGCACAGCTGTAGAAGGAACTGAGACCAAATAATAATGTTACTGTTAATAATAATAGCACAACGATGTGCAGACAGACTTTCATTTTGGCAGCAGTGAGCATCAGGAGAGAACCAACAATGAGTGCAGGGCCGGAGGAGGGTGGAGCCGTACAGAAGTAGAGTAGGACAGAAACAGAAAGAAATAAAACACTGTGTGGATGTTTTTATTTTATGCTAGAGACCTTTGTGGGAAACATTTCCTAATGTGACTTTGCTCTGCTGGTTTTGTATGTGTAGTACAGTATACTGAAAGGCTTCAACATCACTTGTTGTCATGCTCTGCATCTCAGTGAGTGAAATCCCATCTTTTTGTGCAGCTTCAGGGTGCATGTGAAGCTCTACGCCGATACCCACAGTTAAAGTTGAAAGTAGAGCAACCATTGCTATACAGCTGTTACTGTTTACCCAGTCTAACTCCCCATTCCTGCCAAACAGAGACTGACCTGATAAAACAGCAGAGAGTGGAGTGTGTGTAGTACTATATGTATTTGTGTGTGTGCTTATGTCTGTGAAAACACATCTGTCTGTGTGAGGGTCTGCCCGTGCATCCATGTATACGCGTTTCTGCGCCTGCCTCTGTTTGCCTGTCCATCTTTCTGTGTGCTGAGTGTGTCCTGCGTGTGCAGATACACATTCTGAGCCGTGCACTTTTTGAGGTCAAAATGTGGCTACCAGCTGCCATAAAATGAAGACAGCAGCTGGAAAACAAGAGGGCGGGTGGAGGTGCACTGGGATAGCTGCCATGTTTCCGAGTCGGCCCCTATTTTAGTGAAGAAATCCTCAGGAGCTGCTCTGATGAAAGAACAGGTGGAGATGTCATGAGAAAGGGAGGAGAAAAAGAGAAAGATTGAGGCATGAAAGAGGACGATGGGAAGGAGGAGACAGTGACGGACAGATGGCAGAAGGATGTCACCAAGAGCAACAAGCAGCTGAATGATGGAGCGGGAAAGTTTCAGCTGGGAGATGTTTTGGTGAAAGTTTTCCAGTCGGACTGGTGAGGATGGACTGCATCTGTATCCTCACTACCAAGGTGAGACACAGGTAGCAGGTTAGACTAGAGCAAAGGAGAAAGGCAGAGAAGACAACAGGACATGACTGAAAAGGATGAAACTATGTGTATATACAGCCTCCAATGTTCTGATGATTCCATTTTTAAGGTTTTGTCATTCATTCATTCATTCCAGCCATCTGTTTCATTTTTATGTTAAGATTATTTGTGAATTGGGTGCTAAGTTTTGAATTTGCTCTTTTTGATGAGCATGATTTTTATTAGAAAAGTGAGAATGAGACCTGCAGTCCATTTTGAGACGATTCCCAAATGTAGCTGTCAACTCAGTAAATGTTGGGAAACTCGTGCACCTGCTCAGCATTAGCCATATCAAATTGGTGACCGGTTGCTCATTGCACAGATGAGGCACCACACTTTGTATCATGAACATGTTATAAGGTGCTGTCTTACAGTAACAGGATGTGCTCTAGTCATGCGACTCTAATGGGAATGCCGAGTTGTCGCTCAGAGGTTGATCTGACAACTTGTGGCACCCTGAGAGACAGGAAACTGGGTTGATAGGACGCATACTTCAAAAGATGAGCTATCTGACTGGCTGGCTTGGTGTGTAGATATCTGACTGATTTGCTGGTTGACTGACTGACTGCTGTCAAGGCAGGAGAGAATACGAAATGCTAAAAACAAGGCTGACAAATTTGAACACATATCCTGATCATATGTGCACCTTGAGACATGCACAGCGCATTTAAAAGCAGCAGAACCAATGGGAGCTAGGCTAGGCTCTAAGCCTTTGCCACCCTACACAGAACAAGAGGGTAAAGATAATGGATTGATGGAGAAAGGAACTCATATAGTGTCTGTACTTTCATTTGAACTGAAGTACAAATTCTGCTAAGCGTAAAGGCTTGGGTAAGGTTGGAAAAGACTGGTGTTTGTGTATATATATATATATGTACACACACACACACACACACACACACATATATACATATAATGACCATATAATAATATATATATAATGACCATAGTTAGTTTTTTAATAATTAGTCACTGAGCCACTAAGTTAGTGGCATTGGGGCTTGTCAATTACAATTACAGGAGAAATGACAAAACGGGAGGGCAGCGGGAAACGGGCTTGAAATATGGGAGAACCAGGGAAAAACAGGAGTGTTAGCAGCTGTTTTATTACTAGGGATGCACCATTGCACTGGATGAACATCGGCATTGGCTAAGAACTTACTTAGTTTCGTTTTTGTCTGTTTTTACCACCGGCAGTTTGCACGGGGTATTTACAGACTAAACTCTGATAATCTACCTATGTGTGTTCTGACTTTGTTTATTTCATGTACCAGCTTCTAAATCTGACTCGCAATTTCGCCGCAAAATATAGATATAGAAAGATCCAGCTTATGCAGTTTGTAATACATGTAATCGGCCCACACTTGGTGCATCCCCTATTTATTACCATAAAATCTCACGGATTTTGCTACTCAGTTCTTGGCTGGTATGATATTGACTAATCTTCTGACACATCCTAGACCTGGTGAAATGTTAACCCAAAGTCTGTCACATCGTATGGCCAACAGCATACATGCAATCTGCCTGTTCACAGCATTAGCACACAGTTTGTTGTGGCTAGTTTGATGGCTAATTGATAATTTCAACGTCTTTCACATTAGCAAGTGACTAACCAGTTTGGGTGCATTTTCAGATGCTGGATGAAGTTTGGTGGAGTTGACAATCTTGACTCTTTTTGCCGCACTCTTTGCAGCAACTCGACCATCATTTAAAAACCTGTGTTGACCCACTAATTTCAGTAGCAGAGAGAAAGAGAAAGAAACACACAGCTGTGATGACGGCTCCAGACCGTGTCACAGACCCACACCGTGTATCAGCCGATACCAATACAAGTAAAAAATGTAAATGCCGATGCATGTGTGTGACGTGACGTTGGCGTTTACATCTAGCTCAGAGCCAGAGATCAGACAAAAAGATGAATGACAGATAAATAATGAGAATAATAATAATAACATGAAATAATGGTTGTTTGAGTCCAAGTCAAGTCTGAAGTCACAGTTAAGTGAGACTTAAGACTTAACTCGAGTCTGAGTTGCAAGTCCGAGTCCCCAGCTCTGCATTGGAAAGGCATTTTTGGAGGGGTTTTCTTATATGTGCTATGTGTTTGATAGCTTTAACACCAGCAGGTGAAGCTGAAGAGGTAGAGCAAGTCGACCATTGATCCTCCTCAAGACAGGTCAGGTACCTTGTATACCTTGCACAACCATTTTTACCATTTACTTTGGTTGAATTAACTGTCTGTAATAAAAGTTTATTGTTTTTGAATCGAATCGTAACCTGTGTATCTAGATGTGCATCGAATCTTGCATCACATCTCAGAGAGATGTGCAACCTTAATAGATAGATAGATACTTTATTGATCCTGAAGGAAATTCAAGCATCCAGTAGCAGCATGCAGACATATGTTGAACATACATTGGAATTATCCTATAACACAGTAGAACATTTTGCATAGAAAATAAATATATAACTGTGTTAAGAAGTTAACACGTGCTAAACATATAAACATAAACTATATAAAAGTAGAAAGTAACTTTAGAAATAAAATTGTTATATAAAAATGGAAAACTGTATTAAAAATAGAAAGTGACTGTAGAAATAAGAATGTGTTCTAAAGAGAACTAGAAATGTCCAGGAAGTGGTACAGAGAGGGGTAGATTTGTCCAATGTTTATTGTGCCTCCTGCCATCACTGAGAGCTGTGTACAGTCTGATGTCCAGGGGGACGAAAGAGTTCTTAAGTTTGTTTGTGGAGCAGGATTGAGACAGCAGTCTGCCACTGAACACACTCCTCTGCCTGATGAAGGTGTTGTGCAGAGGGTGGTGGGCGTTGTCCTGGGTCTTTCTCTCTGCCACAGTCACCAGAGTCCAGCCACAGTCCAAGTTTGGTACTCAATCTCATTTCTATCTTGAGTGTTATTCATGGTCTTGTCTTGAACTCTACTTGTTATCTGCTTGATGGACAAACACTTTGACTCCGTGGTCACCCTGCTGCCTTAGCAAGAAACTTTCCTCTTCCAGGTAGCAAACACAGGGAGTGAGCCTGTTTGAGACTGGACAGAGAATCATTGATGTCTACTGCAAAGCTGTAGATTCTACCCAAAACCTCCAAACCAAGTTAGGAAGTCTTAGGAAGAAACTGCAAGGCCTTTTAAGTCCGGTGAATCATAAAAGTGCTGGAGGACTAAGACAAACAGACACAAATCTGCACACTCACATACTGTTGGCATATATACACACAGCCTGCTGGGATTTCATCTCACATTCATCTGGTTAATCTAATTTATCTCATTAAGATAATGGATTAAAAAGCAGAGGGTGTTCTCTGAGTTCAGGACGGCTAGATTATTGCTGGAGGATGTTACCGTACATTCTCGAGTTCTGCTCAGAGCTTCCTAATTCAAATTAGCTGCTTCTCTCAGCAGCTCCGTGCGACTTCTAGACATTTTGTCCTGGATGCGGTCTCAACATTTGGGGTTACCAGGACCGATATGGAAAAATGATCCTATCTTTATTCAAGAGTGTAGATTTTCAGTTTGAGAGCATGATTTCTCCTTCTCGTGCTCACATTTTGTGAGTCAAAACAAGAACGTCCCCTCAGGTTGAGGTGTCTGGTCAGACTGAAGGACGTCCCTCTGCACGTAAACTAGTGTGTTTCACAGCTAGACAGCTAGAGTGTGGCCCAATCTTGGGTGTGTTCCTTCTCCATTTTTGAGCGCTCTGTAGAGGCGGGTATATGGTCTGTTTGTAAAACTCTGCTCTTCTTACACCAATTTACCATATTAGCCAGCTATTTGAGTCGTCACCTTTAAGACGCCAGCTTATTTATGTATAATTAATCTTAAGTAATCCTAAAAAGAGTTATCATAGTTTCGATTTTTTCGAATTTTATATTAACGGGATATATTTTATACACTATAACTGTTCTTATTAACACAGTGGTGTTACAATTGTTGAATGGTTAAGTACATTGCTATATATTGTATTTTAGACCATAGATAATTATTTAATGCTGTATTTATTTATTTAATTTTGGCACTTTTAGTCCTCCATACAATTAGTCCTCCATAGTCCATAGCATACATATGAACAATAGAAATAGATTCCATTAGACGGCAATCTAATAACTATCAAGATGCCCAGCGAAACAATATGAATATCAACACTGAAGTGTCCCTCCAGTACAGTAGAGCTGCCTCTAATTATTATTTTTATTATATATATTGATCATAATTGATTAGAAAATGGGGAGAATTGTCAGTCACTGTTTCCCAAAGCATGAGGTGAAATCCACAAATGACACACACCAAAAACAGATGCCTTAAAGCATTTAATCAATAATCAAAATACTAATAGTGCTTAATTTAATAGTGGACAGCTAATTGATTAATAGACAAACTGTTATAGTTCTCAGTACAGTAAATCCATCAAGTAATGAATACTCAGATGTTTATATGTCTACTAGTATCTCTGATTGTGGAGGTTGTTGTTCAGTATGAAGATTTGACTTTCACTCAGTATTCCTCTTCTCTGTCTTTTCCAATCCTCTTTTCCTCTTTGATATATCCTGTCGTAAATCCTTCCCTGGTGTTATCAGCGTGTGATTGTTGTTTGGTCTTACTGACTGTCACTGGCCTCCTGTACTCCAAGGGGGCAGAGTCTCATAAGAAGCTTACCTTAGGCTGCTAATAGACTTTACAGAGGTGGAGCTATTTTAGGATGGACAAAGAGGAAAAAAAGAGAGAGAAAATGAGAGAGAGACTCACATAAAGACCAAAGGACAGACACAAATCAAGTCCAAGTGTTGGAGAGTGTATGAGCACGACTTCCATGTGTGCCTCATCTTTCTGTATTTCTTTACTGGATTTTGCAAGAAACCTCTGTGCTGCATCATTCAGACAGCATCATACAGCAGAGGTCACAGCTTACAAATTAATCAACAAAGA
This sequence comes from Nibea coibor, assembly GCA_023373845.1. Taxonomy (NCBI): domain Eukaryota; kingdom Metazoa; phylum Chordata; class Actinopteri; family Sciaenidae; genus Nibea; species Nibea coibor. Next base: position 603,533 of record CM041718.1, on the reverse strand, counting down.
AGGCATGAGAGGAAAGGAAGGAGAGAACTTCTCAAGCAGCTGTAGGACTATCATGCCCAGATCTATGGATCTGCAGTGAGACTAACACAGCAATGAAGGCTGCCTGTTACAGGTTAGCTCACTTCATGACTGTCTCAAAAGGTTATACTCTCGTGGCTTCTGCTCTGTACGATCCACGCCTGTTGACAAGAAAAACTGGACTTAGTCTGTAGGTCTTTGGACAGACCTGTCTGTAGTAGGGCTGACGCCTACTGGACTAGCACGAGGGATACATGTGAAGATGGACCATCACAGCTCTGCATCCTTAATCAGTGTAATGTATCTTCACTTACTGAATTATAATTTCTTCTCTGATCCGCCTGCAGTATTTAGGTGTGTCGTGTCTTACAGTAGAGCAAAGCAAGGACACAGGAGAGACATGACGAAGGAGGAAGGGAGCAAGAGATAGGTGTGTAGAGCCAAACCAGAGCTGGGCTAGCCATGGTGGCTTTTGTAAATTTAATTTTGTGTCAAGTTTCAATTGTTCATATCATTAAATTCAATGAAAGACAGAACCTTGAAGTTAGAAGGTGTACGGTTGCTGTTTGAGTCGGAAAATAGGTGTCTGAATATGTCCTTTCTTGACACTTTGTCAGTTTATTCAATGAGCTAAAAAGCAAAAAGTGCTATATATACAGGTTGGGTTCATCTTAGCTTCAGTAGTTGTCTCTCAAACACAAAATATAGTCATCTTTGACACAACATTAAAACTGTCTTTAATGTTTTTTTTTTTATTTCTGCACCTGTAAACCTTATAGTAGTATATAGTTCCCCTCCAAGTTTCTTAGATTGTTTCATTTGAATACACCCTGTGAGGTCAAATGATTAAATAAAAGGTCAGAAAGGTCCTAAAATGAAAATAGAGTTGTGTATGAGAACATTGTTTTTTCTTCTTTCCTCTGAATTTAATCATCTGTCATATCCTCAAATTAACCTTGTGACTTTCTGGGTGGTAGTTTGTAAAATGCTACTTGCTACACATGATTTGAAAAATTTTACAGGACATAGTGATCTGACTTTGACTTCCACCATTGGCATTTAGCTAGTATCAGTCCGTTTCTAAATCCTTAGGCCAAGTACAGGTTTATCCTGCAGAGTTATCGTTGCTTCCTAAATTATCTTCTGAATCATTGTAATCCAGTCTGTGTTATTTTCATGGTTCCACAGAACTATATCACAGGTCCTAGGAATCCTAAGTAATTAAGAGGAATTAATCCAGCATCAGCAGTTATGGCTTTAACATTACATTAATCATAGCTTTTGCTAATGTTCAATTTCCTGCAGTGGATACTTCTATTCTGAATGTCACTTGCTGACGGCTGCTGAACACTAAATTACTTAGTAACACTAACTTTATTCACTTCAACATTGACCACAATAAAAAGCATGTCACTGTGTTTCTCATCTAAATCAGTGAATTCAGGGTTTATTTACACCAAACCAGATTGTTGGTAAGACGCTTGTCGCATCCTCCTGAAACACTGTGTTCCAGCCCCTGGTTCTTTCATTGGTCCGCAGAACTGTATGAGAGGTGCTAGGAATCATGAAGGGCGACTGACAACCAAGCTGAATGATTAAGAGGAATTAGTCCAGGGCCAAAGGTTGTGACTTTGTCATGAATGATAGCTGCCTGCTACTGCTCTAATAAACTCAGAAACAGTTGATAAATTGCATCATTTCCCTAATGTGGCTGTCCCCTGTTGACCATTAGAAAGAATTCGGATGCAGGAAACCTCTGTGTTGGCTTCACTGTTCAGACCTGGTAACTCTGTCCGTTAATCATACTGTCAAGGGATGGAAGAAAAACTGAATGGAACTACTTTGATGTGGAATGCATTTTTATGGTTTAGTATTTGTGGCAAATGGGACAAGCCATTAGTCACTTAAACTGGCCCAAAGATACTGATGCTGTTAACTGAGGCTGCTTCTCAGGCTAAATCCATCCACATATCCATATACCTGAAACCAAGCCATATCCAGAAGCCACGGCCATCTTACATTTGACTATTAGGTCCCAGACCTCAATCACAATTAGTCCATCGTGGCTGGTTACAAGGGTCAAGTTGAACTGGCCAATACCTGTCCTTGAAAACTAAATTATACAAGCAGGATACCTACACTCTGGTGGTGCTGGTGAACATTATGACCAAGTTTAAGAGTAGTTTGCATTCCCTGATTTCACAGGAACACAATTGTTTTTAGATTTGTGATCTTTTGTTTAGTTACTTGTTGTCCTAGAGACTTCTCTGCATTTGATTTTTTAGTTTCAGCTTGTCTATTGTACTGGTCAAACTGACATGCTAGCAAGCTAATATTAAATTGCTCAGCCCATGTCTTGCCTGAGTATAGCCAGAGCAGCTAATCCCATTAAGCAGATTAGTAATCTCTGACTCTCCCACACACATTATACCAACCTACAGAAATACCAACCTACATGCACACAAACAACAACGCAGTCGTCCAAGTTCATTTCAGTCCACGTTAGTCTTATCATTGATTTTTTCAGGACAGGGAATGAAACAGCTTTGTGACCCCATGACCTTTTCCTGTCAGGATGGTTTAGAGTGCCTCTGTGTGTGTGTGTGTGTGTGTGTGTGTGTGTGTGTGTGTGTTCTGAGTAACAAAGATTAAAGCATGTTCTTCTTGTCCGTCTTGTACAGCTCTGTAGTTCTGCCATGCAACACTTAGAGAAGGTAGACATGATGATTTATTGAGACTGACAGTGGAGTAGTTGTTTATTTGTTGTTGTATGATTTTCGCCCTCAGTGTGTTTACATCCAGCAAAGCATTTAAAATCATATGGCTATAAAACATGTATTTCAACAGAATTATATTTTAAAAAATGAGTTTAGTGTTAAATATTCAGCATAACTTAAAGCTATTCTATGTCAATGTCCAGGTCCACTGAGGCTGTGTACTATATTATCATATATTATCACTTCAAACAATGTTCAGCTGTTGCTGTGTCTGTGTTTTGCCACATAGTGGCACTGTATGTATGTTAAACATGCCAACATGTTGTTGCGCAGAGACTTGACACTTTTGCTGGGTGTTCCTGAATTAATTATTGTACAATATTAAAGACGTATTCTTTAATGTGGAGAAACTGGAACTTTTCTGCTGCTCAGTTGATATTTGTCACTGCGAGGGTTCAGCTGCTGACATTTTTGGAGAGAGGAAGGAAAATTCCCTTATGTGAAACCTGAATACACAGCTGGTAAAAGCTGTGTATTCAGATCATATGACTATATTTGAAATGTTAATATATGGAATCTTTTTTCATTGGTTACTATGTAGACTGAAGAATCCACCGTGATTGGTGACTAGTGAGTGTAGCACACAGAGGTTAGCACACATACACACAGCGTAGTTATTTCTGTGCTGGCTGACCTACTAATGTTAACATGCAGTGCATGCCTGCTAGGCTCATGATGTTGCATCCTCTGACATTCCCCTCCCCTCCTCTCTCCATCTCTGTCTCTCTCTCCTTCTCATTCATTTCTTCCTCCTTCCTTTTTTCTCTCTGTCTTTCGTCCTTTCTTTATACTTACACTGTAATTTTGTCGCTCCATCTTTACCCCCACATCATATTTCACGAGCCATATGAGCCAGAACGCCTGTGGCTATCCCAGCTGTATGAATGCGTGTGTACATTGAACACACAATAACAGGAACTCCATCTGTTCCTTGCCAAACACAGGGGGGCACATATAGCTAGTCTCAGGACAACTAGCTTATCACATGTGCCAAGACTTTTTTTACAAACACAAAATTTTATTATAATTTTCTTCCCCTTTTCTGTTGAACCTGTATTCACCTTATACGAGGCATGTCTGAGGTCCAGGTTTAAAGTTTATTTGACATAAATAGAAAAATAGTCTGAATGCTTGAAGAGTTATGTTCAAGAAGCGCAGTAAAAAAACTGAAAAAGTTACTAACAAACAAGTACACTCAAACAAAACAAAACACACAAAAGAACATCTCCTGGGCTTCTGCTTTAAAATCTGCCCAGAAAAGTTAATTATAAATGTAAATGTCCTTCCAATCATGTAGATAACAGGGGTACACTCAAAGAGACTTAAAAAAATATCAGCCCACCTTGAAGTATTACTAAAAACCTTTAGGAATTTCCTCCATGAACCTCCTGCATGTCCTGTCTAAATAAAAACATTTGTCTAACACATGGTTAATACACTCAACATGGTTAATACTTCATTGAGTCATTCATAATCATCAATCAGTCATAATGTATTACACACAAAGTTTTATATGTGTAAGATGCCAAAGGTTTTTGGAGATGAAGTGCCTGCTGTGCTTAAATAACCTTTCATGCCATTACATTATTTATGACTTATCTACCTGCATCAGCTTCTTGACTTAATTGGCTCCTCCAGGCCTCTTATCTGTGTATCTTTTGTCTGTGTACAGTAAGAACAGCTTCTAAAAATATCTTCTCATTACTGATTAGCAACTTTAATGTAAGGCATAGTCTTGGGTTGTGACTTGATTACTTTATCAGTAAACTTATGAAATTATTTCTGAATAGCATCAGCTTCTCTCTCTCTTCCATCCTTTCAATATTCATCCTCTCATTCCCCATCGCTGACCTTAAATCACCATCTCTTTCCCCTTGCTTCGTGCTCTGCTTTCTCGCACATTGTTTCCCTCTCTCTGTCTTCTTCTCTCTCATGCTGCGTTGTTTGTTTTCCATTCGAGGTGAGAAGACAGAGACGACCACAGAGAGGCTACTGAGTGTGTGTGCTTCTGTAGGTCTGTGTGTGTGATGGTCCAGATGGCCCAGACGTCAGCATCAAGATGAAGAGTGTGCTTTGACTTGTTTGACTTCCTCTGCCCTTTAACTCCCTAAAGAACTCCCTCTCCTCTCCTCTCCTCTCCTCTCCTCTCCTCTCCTCTCACTCTTTTTTTTCAAAACATTTTTTTTTGGCATTTTCAGGCTTTACTCTGAATGTGTATTATTGGTGTTACTACACAAAGCAGAGCATACCTGCTGCATGTAGAAAGAGAAAGAGAGACAGAGAGACAGAGAGAGAGAGAGAGAGAGAGAGAGAGAGAGAGAGAGAGAGAGAGAGAGAGAGAGGGACACTCGAGGAATGACACATTTTTAATCTTCCCTCCACCTCTGTGTGCAGGTTTCTCTTTCTTTCTTTCTTTCTTTCTTTCTTTCTTTCTTTCTTTCTTTCTTTCTTTTTGTCTCTCATTGATCTTGCCTTGAAGAGAGGCGGGCCAAGAGAGGCAGTGGAGCGAAGAGAGGCAGAGTAAGAGAGGGAGAGAGAGAGAGAGAAGTGTAGCGATAGAAGAGGCACACACTCACACAGATATAGAGAGAGAGGAGGACTGGGACTGCTACTGCAGAGGAGGACAAGAGAGACTACAATCATACTGACACACACATGCTGAATAACAACACAAAACACAAACACGTGTGCTAACACACACACATACACACACTGACACACATGCAGACAGTGACCATGTTGCTCCCTGCATCCTGACCAATGAGGATTACACAGATGAAGATGATGATGAAGATGAGAGCATTGAAGAGTGAGAAAGAGAGGACGCCGGCCTGTCACAGCTGAGGACCGTAGCCAGGCGGTGGGGGGTGGCAGGGCGTGGGGGTGCGGGTGGTGTTTGTGGGGGGTGCGGGGGTGGGCTGGGGGGTGTCTGCCGGCAGAGTGAGAGGATTGTGGGACAGGATGGAGCGCGGTTGATGGAACATGCGTGTGCGTGTGTGTGTGTGTGTGTGTGTGTGTGAGAGAGAGAGAGTGTGTGGATGTGTGTAACCATGGAATGTGTGTATGAAGACTAGGATGCCCCCCCAGCGCGGGACCAGCTAGCTAACGTTAGCCACATGTTGTGCCACTGCAAAGTAGCATGCACCAACAACACCATATCTCTGATGTTTGGATGCAAGGTAGGTAGAGAACTTTGTGTGTCTCTGTGTGTGTGTATGCCTGTTTGTGTGTGTGTGTGTCTGTGTGTGTGAGAGAGAAAGAGAGACATACAGCAGGAAAATGTGCTGAGAGAAAAGGAAAGAGGTAATGACTAAGCTTGTCAAGGTACTCTGGGTTGAGGTAAACTCAGGTGAGAGTTAGTAGCCAGCAGAAGAAAGAGAGAGGGAGGGAGACAGGTCTTAACTGTATGTGTGTGTGTGTGTGTGTTTTAGAGATGGAGAGACAAAAGCAGATTTGTGTTCTGCTGTCTGGTTTTATATTGCTAACTCTTCATGGTAAATTGCACCTCATGTATCTCATGCTTCATGCTTACAATAACCCAAAACAAGCAAATCAAACAATTTGATTTGGTTTGTGCGTGTGCAAGTTTGGCGTCTACACTGAGTCGTCTCAGATTAAGAGTTTTCACTGCTAGATGTGACTAAATCATACACACTGACTTTTAAAGAGAAATATTTGGATACAGTTCATTTTGATTCTCTTTTAATAAAAGTGTTGGCTATGAGAACTAATATTATTTTGATTACTGACTACACTACTGTCACTTTTTAGCTGGCTGTTTGTTTGCTGTAATTGAGTGTGCCTGAAAGAGCACACTCTTTATTATCCCGCGGGCTTATTCTTATTGAGTGTGCCTGAAAGAGCACACTCTTTATTATCCCGCGGGCTTATTGAGTGTGCCTGAAAGAGCACACTCATTAATATCCCGCGGGCTTATTGAGTGTGCCTGAAAGAGCACACTCCTCATTAATATCCCGCGGGCTTATTGAGTGTGCCTGAAAGAGCACACTCATTAATATCCCGTGGGCTTATTGAGTGTGCCTGAAAGAGCACACTCTTTACTATCCACCCGGCTTATTCTTATTGAGTGTGCCTGAAAGAGCACACTCTTTACTATTATTCTTACGTTTCTTCCGTATTTTCGTCGGTTCGCTTCTTCTCCCAGAGTTTTTGTCGCACATACACAAACAAGGACTCAAAACGACCGGCTCGGCAAGGACACGATGGCAAAGTGGTTCTCAAAAAGTTTCACCAAACGGTTTGGCAGCTGTACACCAAAGAAAATGCCAAAAAATGAATGGTTGTGTATTGCGAGAACTGTCGAGAGCCACAGTGCGTGATGTCATCACTAGAGTGCGAAAAGAGAGAAAAATTCATCGAAAAATAAATTTAGAAACTGCGACTGTGGCCGCAAATGTCAAGCTACAGAAATCATTTATAGCTAGAAACGTAGGAAAATTTGTCGCCGTCGCATAGATACCACTGCTGAAGCTGTGAGTATTATAGTTTTGGCCTGACACAGAAAGATTCGGCCCCAGCACCGATCCACAGTCCCATCTCCTCCCATATTAATTTGAGAGGAGAAATCTCCTGAAGGGCAGAGACCACCTGCTCTTTACCACATGATAAATGCCAGAGTTTTTAACATTTAGTTCTCAAACTGGGCACAAAACTGGTCGAGAAGTAGCCGCCGATCACGAATATTTCGGCTTTTGGATACGACACACCGTTTGGCATTTAATGCCGTCTGTTCGCAGGGGCTTCATTTGCTTTCTCTCTCCCTCTCTCTGGGTATTTCCAACTGAAATTATACCAGGTGCACTAACTGCTCTGCTGATTAGGGCCCAGCAGTTGGACCTGGTTGCTCGGCAACCTGAAGCCTGCCTGTGGGAGGAGAGAGGGGAGGGGCTATTTTCAATGTTACTGATGTGTGTCAGACACAAGTCATCTGGTTTGACAGTGAATCCAGCAGGACTGTGTTAAATCCTAAGTGTTAGTGGTAGCATTAGCATGTTAGCATATTAGCAATTAGCATGTTAGCATTAGCATGTTAGCATTGGCATTGATTTCATTTTTAGTGGCTAAAAAGCATGCTCATTGCTAACATTAGCAGCCAATGCTAAAATTAGTGACTAGCGCATCATGCTAATTGCTAACATTAGCGACTAATGCTAATTTTAAGTGGCTAGAAATTAGTGGTAGCAGTGCATGTTAGCAGTTAGCATGTTAGCATTAGCATGTTAGCATTGGTATTTACTTCATTTTTAGAGGCTAAAAAGCATACTCATCGCTAACATCAGCATCCAATGCTAAAATTAGTGGTTAGCGCATCATGCTAATTGCTAACATTAGTGACTAATGCTAATTTTAAGTGGCTAGAAATTAGTGGTAGCCTTAGTGCCAGCACAGCATTTGCATGTTAGCAGTTAGCATGTTAGCAATTAGCATGTTAGCATTGGTATTTACTTCATTTTTAGAGGCTAAAAAGCATACTCATCACTAACATTAGCAGCCAATGCTAAAATTAGTGGCTAGCGCATCATGCTAATTGCTAACGTGAGTAGCTAATACAAAAATTTGTGGTTTCAGCATTTTCTCTCTCTCTGTCAGTGTAACTGCTCTGCTAATTAGGGATGCGCCAGCAGGCAGCGATGGGGCCAGAGTCAGGCACACTCAAAATTTCTTCAGGAATTTTCTAGTTCTATTTCCGTTTCTTCCGTGTTTTTTTCGGTTCGCCAAGGCTCCCAGATACACAAACAAGGACTCAAAACGACCGGCTCGGCAAGGACACGTTGGCCATGTTCATGTTAAGCATTTCACCAAACGGTTTGGCAGCTGAACACCAAAGAAAATGCCTAAAAATGAATGGGTGTGTATTGCGAGAACTTTCCAGAGCTAGAGGGCGTGATGTCATACCTAGAGTGCGAAGAGAGAGAAAAATTCATCGAAAAATAAATTTATAAACTGCGACTGTGGCCGCAAATGTCAAGCTACAGAAATCATTTATAGCTAGAAACGTAGGAAAATTTGTCGCCGTCGCATAGATACCACTGCTGAAGCTGTGAGTATTATAGTTTTGGCCTGACACAGAAAGATTCGGCCCCAGCACCGATCCACAGTCCCATCTCCTCCCATATTAATTTGAGAGGAGAAATCTCCGGAAGGGCAGAGACCACCTGCTCTTTACCACATGATAAATACCAGAGTTTTTAACATTTAGCTCTCAAACTGGGCACAAAACTGGTCGAGAAGTAGGCGCCGATCACGAATATTTCGGCTTTTGGATACGACACACCGTTTGGCATTTAATGCCGTCTGTTCGCAGGGGCTTCATTTGGTTCCTCTCTCCCTCTCTGGGCATGTCCAACTGACGATTTTAACAGGTGCAACTGCTCTGCTGATTAGGGCCCTGGTTGCATGTTAGCAGTTAGCAATTAGCATGTTAGCATTAGCATGTTAACATTGGCATCTATTTAGTTTTAATGGCTAAAAAGCATGCTCATTGCTAACATTAGCAGCCAATGCTAAGATCAGTGGCTAGCGCGTCATGCTAATTGCTAACATGAGTGGCTAATACAAGAATTAGTGGTTTCAGTATTTTCTCTCTGTCAGCATTTCAAACTGACATTCTAACATGTGCAGTAACTGCTCTGCTAATTAGGGATGTGCCAACAGGCAGCGATGGGGCCAGAGTCAGGCACACTCAAAATTTCTTCAGGAATTTTCTAGTTAATTATTAATGGTTTAGTCAATGTGCAAAATCAGTCCCAAAGATGACATCTTCAAGTAGCTTGTTGTCCAAAGTTCAATTTACATTATGTAAAGTAAAATGTAATTATGTTCCAGCTTATGTCTCTTTGTAGTATTGTCAAAATAATTGAAGCTTAATTTTGAAGAACAGTTCTAAATATAAACTTAACTTGACTTAAAGGTCATTTTAGTCTATTTTGCGACTCAGAAACTATTGAGGTTTGATATCCAGTCACATGATCTCCATGTAGCTTTATTTTCTCTTTTCTCACAAGTTACCTGTGTAGCTCACTGAGTGGTGGCACAGTGGTGCAGTGGACAGAGTAACACTGCTTCAGGATCCTGGGCTCAAACTTGGCAGCCAGATAAGCCCTGCGGTCTGAGGATGTCAAGGTTTAGGTAAACTGGAAGCTCTGTATTGTACATACAGTACAACACTGTGAACTTGATTTACGTGGCAGGTACAGACTAGACAGATAGGTCTCATGTGTTCCACGTTATGTGTCTCTCTTTAATTGATTCAAAATTAGATTCCTCTGTACATCTGTCTCTATGAATGTGAATGTGAACTGTGGCCTCTCGACAGGTCTTTGGCACCCTTAACCCATTATTAAATGGATATGATATAATTTACAATATAATATATGACCTTTAGCCTTACGGGTGTGCTACCATTCTAATAACATAACATCAGGACATGTTAAGTGAATGAGCTGAGGCTAAAATTGGCAATCATCATCTTGCAAAGTACTCTGAAAGTGTTGAGTGGAAAATCAACACATGAAATATTAAAGTTCCACCCAAGCGCTTAAGGAGCTGTGCCTTTGATGTGCAGAAACTGTACACTGCACTGCATCTTTGAATAGCCATAAAACACAGAGCTAACCCCAAAATGTTCAGCTTCCTGTGAGAAATTCTGCACTGTACTGTACCATAAGAAGCTATATATAGTACCATTGTATGCTGTTGTCTAATTCATCAGTTACTCCATCATAAACATAGTAGACTACATAGTAAAAGTATAGACTTCACTTCTGTCCTATCAGATCACTTCATCATGACGTTAGATAGTCAGGCCAAAGACAACTCCCAGGCTGGAGCTATTGTTTGTTTGTTGTTGATATTGTTTCCATATGCCAGGAATGGCTTGGTGGTTTGAGTAAATGGTAAATGGACTGCATCTTTTGATCCTTGAAATATTTGAAACTAATGCACAGTAGTACAGAAAATTTAAACCTAGACCCAACTTTAGCAGTTAGCTAAAAGTCAGCAGTTAGTAGTCAATCACTGGTGTTTACTTTGGCATACATAAATAAACACAATTAAAGTTACAATTTAATTCTAATTGTATAACATGGCAAAAGAGAACACTGTTACATACCCAGGTAAGTGTCTTGAGTGGATGATATAAATTTTAGTCATTCTCAGTAGCTGGTGTAACTGTTTTGACCTGTTTATCAAACAGGGGAAGTAGTTCAGTGTTCACTTGGGTCAGTAAAGTACCCTGCTGACCTCTCTTTAGGATGTCTCCATGCCCTTAATGTCAGTATCAGGAAATGTTACCAGTGAAGTGATAGTGTAATGCACAGTACATTATGTAATGTAGTGTTTGTATTGTGTCTGTGTGAGGCGCAGCCAGCTGTCCGGCCATGCTGTTCGTCAGTGAACATAATAGTGTTTAAATGTGGCGGACTGTAATTAGCTCTAAAGGTGAGACCAAGCGTCACAAAAGGCTTGGAGCGATACAGCAAAATGTAGTTGTATACATAAATAGACCATCAGATATTATATGGTATGATAATGTTGATTCTGGGGTGTGATTACAAGATTGACGATTACAACTACTAAATATTGGTATGTTATGAAATGTCACAGGAAATGCAAATGTAAAGCAGGTCATTCATCTACTTTCAACTTTTGTATGTCTATTTTTCTTCTTTATTACCTTTGGACTGATAGAAGAACACCTTGTAGTGAATGACTCTGAACATCTTCTGCTAAAAAGAATTCATGTTTTCTTCCAGAGTAGCAGTGCAAAGTTTAACCATTTAACTGCATGACAACAGGAGTTACAAAGATAGAGACTAGAATTACAAAGAAACAAAGGGAGAGGGGACTACAAGAACTGCATTCATTTTACCTTTTTAGCAACGTGTCCATTGCTGAGGCTGTTAAAGTGTCTGAGAAGATAAATCAAACACCTCAACTAGGCCAGACGTTTCAACACATTCAAAATAGATGGATGTGTTACTCGTTCTGCTCAGGTCTGTCTGTTTTTACTGAACAGACATTTAACTGACTGAGGTAGCTTCAGGTTTTACAGGTTCCTACAATTGATCTGCTAGCTTACACGCTTCAGATTTGTTGTTTTTTAAGACAACCTTTAAACATTTAAAATGACTTGATCACTTTCTTAGGTGAATGTCTTACTTTGTCAGCCATGTTATGCTACTTCTTCTTATGACATCTGCTCTTCATTTCCTGTTGCTGTACTTTCTATTTATACCTCTAAGAACACTTCAGGTGTTTTATTGACCTTGGATTTAGTTTATGTGATGTAATGTTAAATTATGTGGTTAAGTTCATAAAACGTCTGATTTTATCTCCCTATAAACCTCAAATGGCCTGTCCAAAAGGGAGCGCATAACTCAGTTACTGTGACCTTGTTTTCTCAGTAACCCTGCAACATTCAGTTATATTACATCACCAGACAGTATTAGGCACGTTCAGAGGGAGGATAAAAGGGGAACAAAGGCAAACCGAGGCACAGCACTGGATATTTACCAGCAGACATTTGTGGGGACTGAATAAGATATTACAGTTGAGAAAATGGGAAAGAAAAGAAAATGAACATTATATCTGCTTTGTTCAATTTGCACTCCTTTACAATAAACCATTTGTCACTTTGTCATTCTTGGTAAATGAATCTGGTCATCAGCTGTTCTCTGATCTTCTTGCTTTGCTAATGAGTTTTGTACTTCATGCCAATTAAGCAAATGTGAAGGATGGAGAGAATAAAAAAGACACGGAGGAAGAGAGAGAGAGAGAGAGAGAGAGAGAGAGAGTAAGTGTGTGCGCGTGCGCGCGCACGTGTGTGTGTGTGTGTGTGTGCGTGTGTGTGTGTGTGTGAAGTCCCTTATGGCAGAGGATCCCCTGCTCTTTCATATCTCCCCAAGCGTGACTAATGCCTGGCTTTTAGTCACACACACAAACACACACACACACACACACACACACACACATACATAGATTCAATCTAACACATAGACATGTACAAGGATGCTGAATCTGCTCCCATTCTAGTCACGTCTCTCAGGCTATGCAAGACTGGCTGACACACTAACGCACGACAGCAACAGTGTGTACGCATGTGTCTCTGTGCCTGTGTTTACGCTCACGTGCGTGTGTTAGTTATCTGCAGGCACAGTCCTGATTAGAAATACTGGGTTGCTTACCAAAAAGAAACACACACACACACACACACACACACACACACACACACACACACACACACACTAGGATATAGAAACAGACATGTTTGGTGTTTCTGCCCATTCATGCATTCATTCAGAGGTGTTCATGTGCCATGTGAAAATCAAACGCTAGAATTATAGCTCACTGTGTGTGTGTGTGTGTGTGTGTGTGTGTCAGTGCAGAGGGCAGTAGCAGCAGTATTGTGACAACAGTGTGAGCCAGGGTCTCTTCAGGGTCTTAGTGCCTGACAGATTGAATGCTGCTTTTGTGATTATTTTGAGACATTTCTGACTAATTGGCGAGTTGAGCGTGAATGAAAACATCAGAGTGAGGGGCAGAGGAGGAGGCAGGAAGTGAAATGTGCTGAAGGTCATGAGACAGATTCAGATCAGTTCATTTTGTCAGAGCTCCCAATCAGTGTAAATGAGGTTAAAGCATGCAGCAGGGGAAGCAGGGGCACAGCGCACATGGCCACGTCTGTTTGAATTTGCAGGAATTAGCTGATAGTGTTCTGCAGTGAAAGGCTCTCCTGTGCAAAGCAGCCACCCACTCGCTGCCCCAAAACACAATTCCTCCAATAGATTTCACATCTTGTTGCTGACCAAGATGGCAGCTGCAGCGTACGGTCAAATATAGTGACAGTGCTTTAATGTTTCATCGACATGGCTCTCTCACTGAGCTTGCTGTCAGTAAGCGTTAATGTTAAAGTGTTAGAAACATCACGGAATGATCACACATCTTGTAAAGTCTTTTGAATCAAGGGTACTTGAGGTTTGTTACTAAATAATTCATAAAGAGTGAAATACTAATAAGAGTTTGAAGAGTCTGAGCCTGAGAACAAAATGTTTAAATTTCTCTCATGGGAAAGAAGTTTAATTAAGACTGTGGGCTGTGTAGTTAATGATTCAGAGACACAGGGGGAGCTAATAATAATCACACAGGCACACTTGTTTTCGTAGTTTATTAGGACATTGTATTGACTTACATTCTGTCACTTGCCCCAACTTTAACCATTACCAGTGCATGCCTCCAACCGCTATCTTAACCTTAACTCTAACCAAATTCAAACCTCTTTGAACTAAATGCTTAACTTTATTGGACCGAGCTATTCATCACTGCTCAGACTTAGGGAAGTCAGCTTTGGCTGTCTGTCAGCTACCTAGAGAGCTAGTGAGTCAAATGCCAAAAGTTCAAATGTCATATTAATGGGTTGACTGTGGCACTGTCTGGCCCCCTGTAGAGAACGTGAATCTATCTCTTCTCTTAGGCTGTAGGCTCAAGATGTGTGTTCATGTTATATAACTCAGCCTTGCTTGTTGAATTCTCAGCTTTCCGTGATACTTCCCAATCTAAACCTTAGTCCAGTTCATTAATGATATAATGATTTATGACTTCAACCTTAAAAGAGCCCACTACCCTGCACTGATGTATGAAATGTATATAAAAATGACACATTTCCTTGATTTTCTTCAGCTTGCTGTACATCTCTAATTTATGCCACCTGATCAGTAAGTGACAAACAGAAATGGAATGTTATGGAAACATTTCCTTGAAATCTGACAGAGCATTAGGTCATAAAATAATCATGAAACTGAAACATTAGAATATATTACATGGCAAGGTATTATTGTATATGATGTCAGGCTAAATGGATAGCATCTTGACTGGGTGGCTGTGGCTCAGGAGATAGAGCAGGCCATCCACTCATAAGATGATCAGTGGTAGAATCGCTGCCTCCATTCTGTTTATGTTGAACTGTCCTTGAGTAAGATACTAAAGCCCAAATTGATTGAATGTGTATGAATGGTTAGCTCCTCAAACTGATGAGCAGTTGGCACCTTGCATGACAGCCAATGCCATCAGTGTGTGAATATGTTTAGGCTTATAGACTATAGCAAAGGAAAAAAAACAACACCTGATGCAACAATGGTGAAAGACAGGCAGATGACAAGGCAGGACTGTTTACTAAGAAACACAGGGAACAGGTGGAAACGTGCCATCATGAGGGATCTTCCAATCCCTTAAATGCACCTTGCATGTAATGCACACACAGGTGTATCTTGTGCAGAAGTCATTTATCAAGTGGCATGGGGATGATGTAAAAATTCTGCTCCTCCACATGTGGCACACAAGCGCTTTGGCTACATTGACTACCTAATTAACAAGCTTATTATCCCCACCAAAATGAAGTCATCCTTTATTCACACAGTTTATTCTCACAGTGCCTACTTTGGAGTGTTGTGTGTGGAGATCTGCAGAAAATTGAACACATTTACATGTTGGTGCAATATAATGTGCCTCTTGCGTGTGATACATGTTATACATGTGTGAACATGTTAGGATATAGAGAATACTTGGAACTGTTTATTTTAGAATACAATAGACACACACACATTCTTATGCAGCATGGTGTATTATTGTGTACATAACAATAATGGAAATAAATATATAATCCTGACCAATAACACTGTCTCTTCCTCACGTCTCTCACATCCTCACAACAAGGAGCTAGGATGTTAGGAAAGGAAGCAAGTAAGGGAGGTAAGGTGTTATCGTAATGAAAAGCACCCATGATCTGAAACCAGATATAATCACCTGAAAATAAGTAATAAGTAATAAGTAAATAAGTAAGACTTGTTCTGTTTTGTTACATAACAAGTAATTGTACAATATGTTTGTGTTGATTGTTCTGTACATGTGACATCCATTGCACGTCTGTCCGTCCTGGAAGAGGGATCCCTCCTCTGTGGCTCTTCCTGAGGTTTCTTCCACATTTTTTCCCTGTTAAAGGTTTTTTTTTTGTGGTTTGTAGTTTTTCCTCACTGGAACCGAGGGTCTAAGGACAGAGGGTGTCAAATAAAATTGATTTGATTTTATTTGATTCAAATGAGCACTTTATACGGACACAGTAGACATGGCGTCTGCAGTGTTGCACCGCCATGACTCTTCCATGTTTATTGTCCAGTTTGTGGCCACACTTGGATTGTAAGTGGAGGTTGATCCTCCACACTGGTCCCTTTGAGAGTCCCTTTAAACTTTAAACTTTAAAGTGAAGCTCTAAGTTCAACAGCTCCACTAACTGACTGAGTCAGCTACATTCTATTTGGTTGGGTTTGACTGCACTACATTAGCTGTTTGAGTCTGAGCTGAAATTACACTGTTATATTGGTGTTGATATGATCAGGCAGCATCCCATTTGTCTCAAAGCTTTGCGTCTCCTTATCAGTTGATTCTTTCCTGATTGGAATGCTCTTAAAGGGTAAAAGGCATGAATGTTAAAAGTTTGACCTCATCACTGTGCTTCCTATGAATGATCCTGTTGTGAACACAGGGGGTATCCTCTCAGCTGCTCAGCTGCACACCATCTAAGCACAATGTCACAGATTCACAGCTAGCTCAGGTCCTGCTGTCCCTCCTTCAGCTTCACTGTCGCTCTCCACTGTACTCTGTCCAGTAAACACAACAATAAAACATGTGAGGGCGAGGGCAAAGGAATGTGGAATGAGATGAGGAAATAGTTGAGAGTTACTCTTATCTGAAATGCTGAAGGAAAATAGGCATGATGAAGGTATAGAGCGATGAAGAGAAGAGAAAGAAAATAATTCCCTGAGGCAGGCTTACTGTCCTCATTCAGTTTTGTGCCTCATTTTGCCTAAAAAGTTCTGTTTTACCTCCACTGTGTGTGTGTGTGTGTGTGTGTATTCACGTATGTACAATAATGAAGCAGGAAGCTCATGAAACAAGTATTACTATTATTAACACATCTCATTACACATGCACGTGTGCAGACACACGCACATACAGGTACACACACACTTTGCTATGCTCCTTTATGCTTTCTTGCTTTCTTTTCCAGCTTGACTTTGTCTTCTAACTAACTTCTCTCTTCTTCTGTCCCTTCCTTCCTGCTTAACTTCCTCTGGCTCATCTTCCCAACCATCTCCATCTCTTTCCTTCACATTTCCTCTTCTTGGTCTTCTTCTCTCTGTTTCTTGGTTTCCCCCTCTTCCTCCTCCTCCTTCCTCACTATAGAAGTATCGGTACCAAGAAGAGGACGGGGCGTCACCAGGTGCCCCGAAACTCCATCAACACCCCTGCCATCACCACCCAATGGG
The DNA here is from genome assembly GCA_023373845.1 of Nibea coibor. Taxonomy (NCBI): domain Eukaryota; kingdom Metazoa; phylum Chordata; class Actinopteri; family Sciaenidae; genus Nibea; species Nibea coibor. The sequence goes on along the minus strand of CM041718.1, from coordinate 586,399 downwards.
AGTAGCCAGAGAGCTGAGGGATGGAGGGACCCTCAGGGGGGAGGGGAAGGATGGGGGGACCTGGAGGAGAGAGGGAGGGGGCACTGGGACCATGGAGAGAGAAAGGGAGCGGTCACTGGTGAGGGATGGATCTCTCAGTCGCCACCCCGGTGACCTGCGGGGTGCGGAGCTGGTTCAGGTGGCGGAGCGGCAGCTGTCTCAGATTCAACATGTTCATGGATACGTCACTCACACACACATCACACCTGCTCAGGTAACTTCCTCTGGATGTCAGCTTGTGTGGCTTTACATCAGTATATCAAACAACACACACACACACTGTCGATCTGTTCTCCATCACATCTGCTCACTAACTCTGTCTACCTGTTTTAAAAGACACACGGCTCAGGGCTCTCCTTCACTCAAAGGCCCATTGACTCACCTTTGAAACATATTCATACATAATTAAAGGCTTTGAGGTACAGTCTCAGTTGATCATAACTGAAATGACAGCTCAGTTTCTCTGCAGTGTTTAATACTGTAAAAAAACATTCATCAAGACCAGGGCAACATGTTACCTGCCTGTGTTTTATTGTCCAGTGTTAGTAAATCAAATTGGGACTGAGAGTATGCTCCAATCCCAACACTGTTTATGTACTGCTAATTCATTTTGGAGGAAGTGTTATTGCTGTCTAGATTATGTTTGGTGGAAACATACAAGACCCACAGCACCGCAGGGCTCACAGCCCCTGTGTGGTTATGTTTGGGCAATAAAAAGATTAAAAGATTGTGGTTTAGGTTTTGGTGGTGTCTCATCCCCCATTTCTCGTCGCACTCTGGCACCACTTTTTCTCCTAACCTTAATTTACATTGCCAAAGAAAAGCATGAAAAAGTCCTCTTTAAAATCACGTTTTTGAATTGTTGGAAAGCGACTACTGTGCAGTCAGTATGAATATTATGTAAAATGGAATAAGGACTATGGCCATAATGACTATACTTACACATAATGCCTTTTTACTCTATCATTCAAAGCACTTTTACACTACATATCTCATTCACCCATTCACACACATTCATACACTGATGACATTGGCTGCCATGCAAGGTGCCAACTGCTCATCAGTTTGAGGAGGTAACCATTCACACACATTCACACACTGATGGCGCAGCCTTCAGGAGCAGTTTGGGATTCAGTATCTTAGGGAGTGGAAGACCTGCTCCACCTCCTGAGCCACAGCAACCCACAAAATGTTGCTTAAAAATGTAATCTGGGCAGCTTTACATGAACTTGAAAAATGTATTTGCTTGTACAAATTAGTCATATATAGTCAGTGATTTTGAGAAGACAGAGTTACCAGTGCTCACAGACAAGGATAATTCTATGGGAACAAATATTTGCCTGTTTGTCATCATCTTAATGAAGACATGTTAGAGATACAGTGCAAAGATTTTCAGCCAACAGCAGTGACATGCTTCATTTGATTGTGTTATAATTTATTCAGAATTTGCTCACCAGCTTGTATTGTATTGTATTTGAAGTATTTGTCTTTACATGTGTTTGGTCAAGGTGGCAGAAGTACCTCCCTTCTAAGTTCAAGTACAGTCACAAGTCAGGGGACCAGTTTCAATATAGCTCCAGAATTAGATTGTTTGTTTTTTTTTACTTTGAAGTACTTTGAAGTCAAGGATACTGGCCTAAATTTCTTCCATGCACAAAGTCTTTCTTTGTACCAGGAGAATACTTTTGCAGAACCGTGCATGCAGGGATTCAGTCGGATGCTTGGCCCATTTTTTAGTAATGAGGCCCATTACTATCTCTATTCTGCAGTCAGTGTGCGCAAGCCTGGCTCCCTCTGTCTTTGTCTCTCTTTCTTTCTCCCCTCTATCTCTTACATACACACTCATAGTCACACAATGTACCTGGTAATCTTTTGATTTTGGTTGATTGGCTTGTATCTGTTTGCAGATTAGCACTCACATCAATGTACGAGCACCCCTCTTACCACACACACACTTGTTTCCCAGCTGCACATGCAAATAGACACAAAGACACACACCTCATTATGCTCCATGATGATTAAGTTATGTTTTGTGTTCCCGTGTTTCCTGACTTGAAGGTTATATTGCTGTCTTTTAAATGACAGTTATGGTCTTTTATTTGTGGCATCTAACAGAAGCAGGCCAATATTATCAGATTAAGTATATTAAGAATATCATATTACTTACTACCACATCGGTTACATGGCAGTAAAGAAGGTGATCAAAAGGCTGTTAGTTTTTCATCTGGATTTTCTGGCATTCTCAAGCAAAACCAGCTTTTCAAGCCTTAAGGCACAAGAGGCTTTACATGATGTCTCTTGTCATTTCTTCTTCCTATCATCCCCCCTTTCATGTAGATTATAAATTAGTGTATAATTTCATTCAATCAACTCGTGTGTTGTCAATAGTACTGTGTATGTGTTTGCGCATGTATGAGTGTGTGTGAGTGTGTGTTTGGATAAATTACAACTGCCTTCAGCGTGCTGCAGGCGGTCGTAGCTGAGGAGTCTGTATTAACGGTGCATCAGTTACAAGTCATTATACACTGTCATTGGATTTGTCTCTGCACTGACTCAGCTGTCCGTCACCACAAGTTCACAAGTTTGTCACTGTGCAGAAGGATATGTTGTTGTGTAGCTCCACCTTGTGGTTAGATGCCATCTTTCCATCTGTAACCCACCTAAAAGATAAGTGCACACTGGACCAGTTTAATCTAGATTCGCAGGGAGGGGTAATGAATTGAATTGGACACCACCATGAGTAACCAGGACACAAAGCTAAGTTGTAACAAAATGATTGTATTTACATAACTCTATAACATTTCACAACAGCAGACCGGTCTTTACTCAATAAAATATCTTTTGAATTTGGTGCACCAAAAAAAGAAAATAAAACATTTTTCCCCAAAATTAAGGAGTTTAGTTCAGCTCAGTCGTCCTGAAATAATGTTCCACAACCCTACCACGCTGATAGCCAGGCAGTTGAATAGCTCATAGGCTTCCTCAATTCAGTTACTCAACACGGGTGGCTTGCCATCCCCCTTGTCAGGGAGAGAATCAAGTCCAATCCAGGATCCAGAATCCAGGGGTGTCCAAAAACCTAGCCTGTGTAGTATAACACGGCTTATAAACATATGCAAATCTGTTTCACTTTGCTCAACTGTACAGCTCTAACTTTATCAAAATCAATTTTAATACAACCTTCAATATTTAATCCATGAATTTAGGATAATCGTTGTACTGCCATGTTAACATATGAAATGTTAACTTATTTAATGGCCATAAGCAAATGTAAAATAACTGAAATTGTAGATGATTATGAAAACCAGTCACAGTTTAACATGAAATGCTCACTGCATTTGAATAATGCATGTAAGGAATATAGATTCCTAATCATGATACTGACACCTTGTGGTCATACACACCAATGGGAGTAATTCACTTAAGTTTCATAGTCTATAACATTAGCTGGATATTTGCTTACTTTACCCACAAACGTAAATAATACATATATCCATACATGAATTACGCAACTTATTTGGCTCTGCAATGAAACAAAAACACTTTACACTGCTCAGTGGCTAAACACTTGGCTAATGTGGCCTTGTGCAGCACGTGTATTATTCTCAAAACTCACAGAGAAAATAAAAGCATACACAATGAACAGATGTAATCAAGGTTTCTCCAACTCTTGCTCGTTGAAATATTTTTTTAAAATATCAGATCAAATATCAGATTTAACAAAAGTTTCACTCGCGATTTTCAGTTTGTTCTGTTCGTTCATTCATTCGCTCTCTAACCTGAATAAAAAGGCGGGACTTAGCTCATTTTACAACAATAGGAATGAATCATTCCTCTTGAACCAATAACGTATTTATCAAGTTTTTTGCTTACTGACTGAAAATAAGACATCTGAGCTAAAATAAACTAATGACTTAAATGTGAAATAGCAAACATGGCAAAAAAAAGGCAAGAAAATACATAAACCTAATTTCCCAATGGGTTACACAGTCACTAAACATTTCAGTGTGAAGGGGCTCTTGTGTCAGTATATTTGGGTATTCTGGTTATTTTAAGAACTCCTCCTTCCCAAATGGTGTGTGTGTGTGTGTGTGTGTGTGTGTGTGTCACCACAGGTGATGGATCTGGCTGTTTCTGTATGACAGATGGACCTGCCACCTTGTTCTCCCCATGTATATGTTCCCTTCTCTTCCTCTCTTTCGCTTTCTCTCACACACAAAGACACATACACACACTTCCATTTTATTTTTCATTACATACTTCTGCACCAATAAAACCTTGTCTTCATGCTTGATCTATCATGTATATGTGATCATACACATATATATGTATATAATAAAAGTAGTGTACATGTACTTCTTCTTTTTCTGTTCTAAAGGTAAAAAAAAACATATTTGGTGAAAACCAAACTGACATTTTCTAAACCTGACAATACCGTATACCTTACCATATGACAAATATTATTCCATAGAAATCCCAGATAGTAGACCAACATTGAATCAACATTGAATCAGTCTTGATTCAATGTTGATTCATCAATGAAACTGTCATTGAATCAACATTGCTCAGCATTGAAATATAACATTGATTTCTCCTCAGGTTTGCTCCCTGAAATAATAAAAGTTATTTCAATGATGAAAAATAGATCCAGACAGACATAAAATCAATGTTAGTTCAATCGCCATTCAATCGCCGTTCATTTATCATAGATGCAACATTGAATTAACATTATTTAAACCTATCCCCAGATAGCAGACCAACATCGAATCAACACTGAATCAATACTGAATCAACACTGAATCAATGTTTCTCTTCTCAACATTGAAAAAGCAAATAATTATCAGCAATGATTCAGTGTTATATAGCCTTGAATATTCAGCCTGAACAAAAATGATGACTCTGATGGAATTTCAACATTGAATCAATGTTGCCATGATATCTGGGATGTGTAATTGGAAAAAAAACATTTGAACATGTACATTTCTGACAAAACCAAAGAACAGTGACTGCACTCCAGCTACTTCATTTTACTTACTTCACAGCTAGCTTTAGCTCAAGTTAATGATGATGATAGGACCCTACACTGGGGAAATCCATCTGTTAAAGTAGCTCATATACAAGGTTGATGATAAGTAAGAAATACATAAAAAAAGTCATGAAGTCATGCTGGTGTCAAAGAGTCTGACAGCTATTGGAATGAAGTACCTGTAGTCATGCTCATTCTTACATGATGGGAGATGATGGATGTCAGCTTTGCTGCTTTGCTAACATTCTCCAACATCCCAGTTGTGTGTTATACCACACACACACACACACACACACACGTATATAAAAAAGACAGTAGATACAGATAAACTGAAGAACACTGACTTGCCCCTTTTGGATTTTCCAAAAAAAGACCACAGTATTTTATCCGAGTTTTTAACCTATGAGCACATAAAATAAATGTTTTACAACCTGCATAGCTGTTGGACGCTTTAATGAGGAGTGTGCCTTTGTAGGGCAGTGCTGGTCAGTATGTTGCTGAGCTCTGTCTGTACATCGTAGGTAGAATCACCTGAGGTTCCCTTTGATGACGAGGTGTGGCCTCACCCAGAGGGAGAGAGACTGAATGAAGTACCAGCCCCGCCTTTCTCCTCCCTCTATTCACAAAGCCACGCTTACTACCAGGTAATCCCACCTGTGAGCTCGTCGCATGCATCATAGCTTTGTTTGTGACTGATTTGTGGCATGATGTAATTTCTCGCCCCTGATGTTCAGCTTCTATGATCATGCAGTTGTTTCTTTAATTATTTGTGTGTTTTGTGAGAAATGTTGTGAAATTCACAGATGTGATGCCTCCACACTTCACGGAAACATTTGAAAGTCTTCCATGTAGCATTTGAACGTCAATAAATTGTTAATAAGGCAGGCAACCTTAATAGGACACTCCTCTTCTGCAGAAGTGCCAGAGGTCTCAGTGGCAGATGGTGCAATGGATGGAAGCAGAACATTTTTATATTCTTAGAAAAAGGAGACACAACTCGAGGGGAGGGAAAGGAGACGTTTAATGTCCTCTTAAAGAAGCTTTGTGGTTTTATTTAGAAAAACAGTGTTAGACAAGGTATATCTGCAATCTTTGTTTATGCTAATTATACCTTGTGGCATAATTCATTTTACAACGATTTGCTAATTTTGGTGCCTTTTAAAGAATGCTACATGCTGCTTCTTTAAGCGAGCCATTTTACAGCGTGCTCCATCTTTGCTTTTAGCTAAATAAATAAACATGAATAACTTCCTGCACAGCACTCATCTCCTGAAGCCAGAACCAAAGCACTTGTGTATTTTCTGGGTTTGGTTCTTTGGACCATGTTGACACAGAGCATGCTGGTGCTGTGATTGCTGATGTGACAGGTTGTGTCTTTTTGCTCTGTACACATGGTCCAACATGGATGTGATGATTCCCTCTGCCCCTAAAAAGCCCCAGAAAGAATTTATTTTGAGATCTTGCTTATGTTTACGAGAAGAATTGAGACTCTTCACCCTCATTTGATTGTATTAGTTTAGGTGTAGTTGTGGTTTGTGAGCTGCAGGGGGCAGTAGAGACAGAGGAATAACCATGCCATGCTGTGTGTGCTGCCTGCTCAAATCAAGTTGTGACTGAACTGAATACATCAAAGTGTTTTATAGCAAGCCTCATGGAAATAAATGATTGACTGTTGCTCGTAAAAAGGCTCAATAACTGAAACATTGATCAGTACTGACAAACATGTCGGACGGTTTTGGTAGCGTGAAGAAGAAATGCAGCCTTCGCTGCAACACAGTAACTGACTCCACTAATAAAATGAACTTCTACTGCAGAAATGGTAAAAAGTCTCTTGCTCGTCTTTCTATAACACACAAACATCAAGACACACATAGGCCATGCAGAGACTTTAGTGGCTCTTAGTGATTAAGCTAATGCAGATACTTAGGAAGGAAGGAAAGACTGAGAGAGCCAGGGAGCGGCAAGAGATGGGATGAAGAGAGAATTACAGGCAGACAGACTCAGAGACAGAGAGCAGATTTGTTGCTGGATGTTAATCAAGCTGTCAGACATCCAAATCACTCCTCCCAAATGAATCTCTTTTCCCTCCTGCTGATACAGTAATAGAAATTAAGAGTCAGTAAGACTTACACTGCACTTACTGTAATGTCAAAGAGGAAAGCCACATGGCTCACAGCAGAAAGAGGAAATCAAAACAACTGCTGCACAACAAATTCCTATTTTCAACACATGGAGATGTGATTTGACATGACAGAGTTGAACCTTACTTTTATTATTTAATAAAGCAGAACTGAGTAGCTTTGGTTCAAACTAACTGAATCAGGAATTCCATCTGAACGGAAAAGACAATCAACCTTCCTCTAAAGCAGTGCGAAATATGTAGCTATTGTAAATGTTCCAATTTGTATTACAATACTAAGTGTTTAGTATTTCTGCTCTAAATAAAACAAATATTGAAATATGTTGATACTAATAGTTACTAAGAGTTAAGACATGTTATGGGTATTGTTTGTGCTGTTCCTGTTCTCTTTAGAGAAAAATTAAATTTCACAGAGTTAAATCTAATATTTTCATCACTTTCACATTATCATCTTTTTATTTGATATGGTTAGCTACACACTGAACAGATACAGAGCAGCATTAGATTTCAGAGTTGTGTTTCTGGCCACTTGCTGCATTAATTCTATTATTCACTCTCCTTTTTTATCTCCATCAGCTCCTGAGGGAAATATCTGGCTCTTCAGCTGCAAAATGCTCCACTGTATTCACCAGCTAGTCGCTAACTGTGTCTGTGTGCTGTTTGGTACTAAGCAGGTAGAGTACAGTGGACTTGTAGAACTTAAAAACAATAAAAGTGTGGCTAAAGAGGTAAACAATGAGTTGAAAGATGCTAAAAAGCTCTGCAGAGCTGAATGGAGCTCCAGAGTTAGATGATAACTCTCCAGGGGTTCATCATCCCCTTCACATTCCACAAGTAATATGATTGCAATTACAAAAATATTGATTATAAGTGCTTTATCACAAGTGCAAAGAATAACCTGCACTTTATAGCCAGGAAATGCACCCAACACACCCCCAAACATGATGTGAGAGGTTTCATCTTTGTACTGGCCTTTTGGGATTCTCCTTCTGCTTGAGCTAGTGCTTCGCTTGCTCAGCAGTGATTTATGTCTATTTCTCTGTATCCCCAGTATTTACCAGGGGTGGTGGTGTAGCTCTTCAAAATGGTCCTTACCAGAATCTGAAGGAGATCTAATGGAAGGGCTGGGGAGGTGCCAAAATGACTAGGAACCACTGGATGAGACCGCAGTATAGACTGACATGGCGTCTGCTTTCCAGTGCTTCACTGTTGCTTGCCAGGTGCACAAGCATCACTTTGTGGTACAAAGCTGATAGTTATTACAATTTTAATTGCTTTATTGATAGTAAGTTAAGAGACAGAGCACATCATGTGAACGTTGATCATCAAATATGTGTCAGTTCTAAACTATGTTTACATACTGTCACTGCTCAGTAGGAATGAAATGTGAAGTCCATATCAAATCAAATCAAATCAAATTTTATTTGTATAGCCCAAAGTCACAAAACACATTTTGCCTCAGAGGGCTTTACAATCTGTATATTATGGCCAAACATACAGAACTCCATTGTTACTAGGTTACTGTGCCAACTGGATCGTGCTGTCTATAGACTGTTGGGCTGTGACCCAGAAACAGTTGTGGGTCAGTTTGTGGTGAGACCAGAGCCCGGGCAGGACCAGGAGCAAATCAGATTATTGTTTTGGCCTTTTCAAGCTTTATTTTGACAGAGACAGCTGAAGAGTGACAGGAATGTGGGGAGAGAGAGAGAGATGGGGGATGACATGCAGGAAAGAGCCACAGGTCGAATTTGAACCCTGGGCTTCCACAGCAAGGACTGAGCCTTTGTACATGGGGCGGCTGGTTTATCAACTGAGCTAAACACCATGCCAGGAACAAATCTTTTTTCTTTTTTCTTTTTTTTTTAAAGACAGCATTTGTATGCTAGGCTATGTGTGTGTGTCTGTCTGTCACTAGCCGATCGAGCCTACCTGTAGAGGATGGGAGGCAAAAGTTAGCTCTCCCAGCAGTCGGACATTAAACATGTATGATGTGTGCTTTTATTTAATTGGTTCTGAAATATTAATAGAGCTGGCATTCACTGGCTGACATTTGACTGGAGAGAGAGAGAGAGAGAGAGAGAGAGAGAGAGAGAGAGAGAGAGAGAAAGAAAAAGTGAAAGAGAGAGAGAGCAGCTTATGAAGGCAGGTTTGGTAATGATGTGGCCAGTGTGTCAACGAATTGTTGCTGTGTCAGCTGACATGTCTGTGTATTGTACGTTTTATTATGGTGGCTAGCAGCAGACACACTCACTGTGGAGGGTGACTGGCAGATGCTAATGATATGGCTCCAGTTGTAATACTTTGTGCTTTGCATTCACACTGTGGGCAACATGACTGATGTATTGCTCTGTCCTTACTGACTGCGGAAGCTGCAAGACGCTCAGGTTGCATTAGTGCTGTGTTCTGCCACACACTGCATAGTTGTTTCAGAGCAGAGTTTTTTTTCACCTTGCAGTATCAGTTTCATGTTTCAGATACTTTGGTTTATGAACAAACACCTGTAGAATTAATGACGGTCCCAACAACTGCAGGTGAACTTTGTGTTTTGTGCTAATTAACAAATGTTAGCATGCTCACACAGTGACCATGTTGCACTCACTTTGGATACTTCAGTTAGTACACATACGTAATATGGTGTACATCCTGGCATAGTGAGCTAATTAGCATTCATTTGAAGATGTGGTGTCCAGCGTTCCACACATGATGAGTGCACCATCTTTCATGCCTTTTGCCATAATTGATAGTGTGAATGCACTTATGTACTGAATTAACAGAGTTGAGACAGTGTTATTTCACTGAACATCATCATGTTAGTGTTGTTATTGTAAGCATGTTTCTTAGAGCTGAGATGCATGTATGTGTACAATAAGATTATATATACTGTGCTGTAGTCATAACCACCTAAACTAAGACCAAGTCAAGACCAAGACCAGAGTGTATTGAGACCAGGCCAAGACCAAGACCTTGAGGGGTTGAGACCGGGGCTGTGTCTCAATTCAGTGGCTGCATCCTTCGAAGGACGTCTTCAAATGCCGCCTTCTTTTCCCCCTTTTTCGAGGATGCACCGCAGCTATCCCTCACGGCCTCACATATCCCAAGATCCTTTGCGCACCGCTGTTCAGTGCCGGGAAAACATACAACAGCCACAAAGGCCGCAAAGGCTGCGTCCTTTGACGCAAGCAGCCTGAATTGAGTGATAATAACCATAACCAGACAGTATGTAGCTGACTCAGGCAGCTAATATTCACGAAAACTCTGTGGTGAAGCATGGCTGCTACATTGATTCACCTCATTAACCATCTCCTTTAAGCATCTCCTTTAAGTAGTCTGTGGCTTAGGAATGAGGGATGCACTGATTGTGAAATTCTGGGCCGATACCAATGTTTAAAATAACAACTTGGCTGATGGCCAATGCCGATGTTTGTTACATGTATTGCAAACTGCATAACATGGATCTTTCTCAAACTGGGAATACGCGTCTGTTCTATTTTTGACGCTTGACGTCACACATCAATCTACACAGAGCACCTCGAGCGGGCGGAAGCCAGACACAGAAAAGGCAAAGAGAATGTGGGGGATTTTCAAAATAAAATACCCCATGCAAACTACTGGTCGTAAAAACAGACAAAAGCTAAACTAAGTAACTACATAGCATATTTACACATGTAGAAGCATATTTAGAATCACATACACCATGATGTAGCCACAAGGGGCACAAGCCAGTGACTTAGGCTATGTTTACACGTAGCCGGGTATGTTGAGAAATGAATATTTCCCTCCCTCTGTTTTCCAAAATAACATGCACACAGCATCGTTTTCAAAAAAGTTTATGTCATTTGATGTCGATTACATCAGCCCGCATAAATACGCCTGACGGTCATCTCGCCCTCGATGTAAGGATGCAGCAAGTCGGAGAGTACCAACAGTGATGACCATGACATTCTAAAATTTTCACGCCACTCCTCCAGGATAACCACTTCGTTTTCAAAATTATCCCATCAGACAGCAGTCTGCCCTAGTCAGACCCAAAACCAGCGATGTTGGCAGTGACGGCGACTGGGTCTTTGAATAGGTGGGAGAAGTGGCAAAATTGCTGACCTCTGAGCCCTCATTCGTTTCTGGTCATGACATGATACATCAGCTGTGTATGCAAATGCAAACACATGAAAAGTGTTTGCACCAGAAGAAATGTGACTGCTACTCTGGATGCTTCCCTGATCATCGTCATAGCAACAGGTAAACATTGGTTGCACTGTCTAAAACTCTATTTATCTCAATATACACACAAACACAAAACCGTAGTTTTCCAGAATCTCCACTTTAGCCGGAGTTTTTAGAAAGATTTGTTTTCAGAGGCGAATTCACCGTTTGCCTGTAAAAGATAGGTACAAACAAAGGCAAATGTCTGTAAAAATACCTGTGTACGTGTAAACAGGGCCTTATTGTGCCAGTCCCAAGCCTGAATAGAGAGGATTCAGGAGGAAGGGCATCAGACATAAAACTTTTTGCCAAATCAAACATGTGAATCGGACTTCCATACCGGACTGGGACTTCCATACCAGATCGATCAAGGCCCAGGTTAACAATGACTGCCACTGGTGCTGTTCACCTACACCAGTGGTCCCCAACCCCTGGGCCGCGGACCAGTACCGGTCCTTCGATCAATTGGTACCGGGCCGCACAAGAAATAATTAATTTCCGTTTTATGTATTATTTGAGTCTGGACAATCTTTTATTTTGAAAAATCTTTTATTTTGAGAAATGATTCTCTCAATGACGTCTTGCGCGGCGTAACGGTAACAATAGTGACCAGTCACGAGTCAGAGCGCTCTGAGGCCAACGGTGCATTCCTATTAGGAATCCAAACTTCCAGAAGATTTGACTGATGTTTCCTCCCAGACAGTTAACAAAAAATCATAAAATGCACAGACAATATGTTATATCCCTGCAGATGTGTTGTCTTGGTTTTGAAATAAATTCCAGAATCCTCTTTGTGTGAGACTTAGATGAGACCGAGTGAAAATACAGTCCAATTTCAGTCCAAGTACTAGTACACTGATTGTCTATGTGTTGGCCCTAAAAACAAATCTGCCTTCTAAAAGCTATGTCATTTTACTGCTATACAGTACATCCTCACAGAGCCACTAGAGTAGCTTTATTTGCTTAATCTCATTGCTGCTTTAAATTAATAGTAATGTGTGAATTGTTGAATGGTTTGTATCACAACAACAATATACTGCCATGTTGTGATAGCATCAGTCCCAATGAGATACAGTTTGCTTCAAATATGTTAAGTCAGTGAAGTCTGTCAGTCACAGTCGTCTTTCTTCAGCCAGCAGGCTTGTTGGTTTCCTTTACATAAGCCAGGCCTTCTAGACTGACTTTCTTGCATTGTGGACATAAGGTCAAATTTATTGTTTCTAAGCAACTTCATGAATTAGGACTGTCATTAACTGTAGCCTCTGTAGTCTTGTAGCAGCTTGGCCAGTTTACATCTATTTTATATTCAAACCATTAAGTGGTAGTTATTGCTCTGAAAATCTCTCTCACCCACTCTGTTTTCCTGCCACATATGAGGCATATGAGGATTTCTTCATGTTAAGTTAATATAAAAAAACATAAAAAATCTCACTGACATCTATTCAGATCTTAAGAAAAAACAACACATTAGTCAGCCAATACTAGGTGTATTTCAGGACACAAAAAAGCTGTTGCCATAGATACAGTTCCCAAGGAAACACAGGAAGATGCTGTGACAGGGGTCTTGCTCCACCTGTGGCTAATCCTCTGGGAGGCTACAATAGCTGTGTAGGCTAACTGTACACCTCAGACACGAGGGGATACAGCTGGAGATAGCTCAGTTGAATTTGTGGTAGTAACTACCCTCCTGATAAGGATAGCTGCCAGCCTGCCTGTTCAATGACTTTGCTTGCCTTTGGCCCAAACATGCCAGCTAATTCAGTGCATGTTAACGCCTCTAGGCCTGTATGCCATGCTTGTGGGATGCTGTGAGGACACTTGCTAGCCAGTTTGTGTACTTTCTTCTCTCCTCTCTCCTGTCTTCTCTTTTCTTTTATCCAAGTCAGTGGCCAGCAACAGCCTGTTGTTTTCCATTCTGGAGTCGTGCTCCATGCATGTGCATACACTGTGTGTGTGTGTGTGCGCGCGCGTGCGTGTGTGTGTGTATGCGTGCGCACATGTGTTTGTGCATGTGGGTGTGTGTGTATGAAAGAGAGAGTTAGTGAGAGTGTGTGGGAGAGCTGGGTGCTGCAGTGTCTAGAAACAGCCTCGGGAGAAGATCTCTCTCCTGCACAAACACACACATATGCATGCATGTGTAAACAGCATACCTATGAGCTGATGTATGCATGTGCTTTGATTCATACACACACACACACACACACACACATTAGAAGCGTACCTGTTGGTACTGTGCTTCAGTGTGAATTGCTGTTACTGGGTGAAACTGGGTGAACGTCTCTCTCTCTTATATTACTCTTGCTTCTCTCTCTCTCTCTCTCTCTCTCTCTCTCTCTCTCTCTCTCTCACACACACACACACACACACACAAACATGCAAAAACACATCTCGTTATCTGTCTCGCCACCTCTAGCATACAGTTTCTACTTCTCTAATGTTCCACTGTTTTCTATCTTGTCCTCGACCTGCAACATCATTGCACATTGTGTGTGCATGCGTGCGTGATAGTGTGTATGTGTGTATTTGGAGTGAGGGCGGGGGATCTGTTATGTCATTGGCTGGCTGGGATGTAGGGGCGTGGCTTGTACCAGTAATGATATCTGACAGTTAGAGGGAGAGAGGCGTCGGGTTGCAGCTCCAATAAAAGACTGGAAAAGACAATTTGCTGAAAGACAGACAGAGAGAGAGAGAGAGAGAGAGAGAGAGAGAGAGAGAGAGAGGGAGAAGGTGGGTGTGGGGTAGGTTGAAAAAAGAGAGGGAGAGAAAGAGAGACTGAATAATGTACTGTACTGAGTGAGAGAAACGACAAGAGAGAGTGAGACTTGGAGCGACATCACAGATGTAGGAGGGAGGGGAGGAGAAACAGAAGAGTTGCAGAGTGATTCTTCCAACCATCCACCTACTTCAGATGCTCTCCTCCTCGCCTGCATCTTTCCACTTCCCTCCTTTCATCCGTCCAGCCACACATCTCTCCCTCCCTTCTTCCTTCCATATTTAATGAGAGATAACGCAGTGACAGAGGGAGAGATTGACTGGTCATCTCCTTGGACTAGAGAGGAGAAGGGAGCGAGGGAGGAAGAGGTGGGGTGGAGAAAGACAGAGAGAAAGAGTGAAGTCCCTTAAATAATCAATCCTCATATCCTGTGGTTGTCTGGCCCACGCTCCCCTCTCACCCTGTCTTCTCTCTGAAGAGAAGAAAGAAAGGAAGGCATTGAAGAGAGGACACTGTGGACTAACAGAGATGAAGATGCTGGACATTTCCCCTGGCTAGAAAGAAGATGGGATGAAAGGCAAATGGATGGACAACCAACACATGGACAGATGGATTAATGGGTAGATGGATGCACCAACTCCAACTCTAAGAGGTCTCTGTCTACCTGCCCTGCACTTTCTACCTACTCCTCCAGCTCCCTCCTCCTCCTCATCTCTCCATCTGCCAGCTGCTTTCTGACTCCTGAGGGAGCTGAAGAAGACAAAAGGGAAAATAAAAAAAGATAATAATAATAAAGAGGAAATGGAAATGTCATCAATAGCAACATAATATTCAGCAGAAACTGGTGACAGAACAGAAGGAATTTTGGACTTTATTTGACAGCAACACTCTGAGAGCTTGAGAGAAAGAAAGAGAGAGCGGAGCGACAGAGAAGCTAGAGATGAAACAGTGGAGAAGCGCTACAACATGAACTCCTTGTCTGTCTAAGGGAAGCACAGAAAGCAGAGACAATGAACTATATTTTCGGCAACAACACCTTGTACCCCCGCAGTGCAAGGGTAGGCGGGACGTCTGGGGTTCAAGGGGCGGGGCTAGGAGTCAAACAGAAGCTGGGACCCAAGCGGGGCTCCTCGGAGGAGCTGGCACCTCCCCACACATCCTCCCCCTCCACCTCGTCTCCCGCCTCATCCTCCCCTTCCACGTCCTCCTCTCGCTGGCAGCAGCTCCTTATGTTCTTCTCCAGGAGGAGTGCCTTTACTGACTGTATCAATGCCAGCCAGGTAACACACGTTACATGCTGTGTGTGTGTGTCTGTGTGTTTGCGTGTGTGTGTGTGTGCTTTATGTTTGAGGGGTGGTAGGGGATCTGGGTGAGGCATGTAACTTAAGCTGGGGTTTTGTTGTGCGTGTGTGTTTGTGTGTGTGCGTATACAAGGGGTTGTCATTAGCATAAACATTCTCTAGTTTCAGTTAGTTAAACAGCACAGAGGCAGTTAGGGACAGCAGGCAGGTTTGAAAATTGAAGTTGAAGTAGCTCTGTGTTTGTGGGTGAGATTTTTGATAATGTTGTCATGGAAATGAGCCCTGGCATATTGTATGAGACCCAGAGAGCTGGTGTGTTGCCATGGCAAAGCCATCATTTAGCTGATTATTTCATTTGCACCTTGGCAGTCCAGTGACACTAGACGATAAGTCCACAGTGAAAATCAAAATCTTACTGTACTGTGGAAGGTATGCAGCTGTTCTGACGAGCCAGGAATCTCCAGATTTTGTTTATATAGTGTGAAGCTTTATATATAATGTGGCTTTGCTTTTCCTTTAAATATAATGTAAATGGACTGTACTTATAGAGCGCCTTTCTACTCTTCCCACCACTCAAAGCACTTTTACACTACATATCTCATTCACCCATTCACACACTGATGGCATTGGCTGCCAAGCAAGGTGCCAACTGCTCATCAGTTTGAGGAGCTAAGCATTCACACACATTCACGCACTCTGGAGGGGATCGAACAGCCGATCATCTGATTAATTGACAACCCGCTCTACCGCCAAGCCTCAGCCGCCCCAATGTGAAGCAAATGTTGTGCACCTTCTCTAGAATATAACTACAGCTGTAGGCTCTGTAGAGAGATAACAAAAAAAAACAGTTATGCACTCCGTCCAGAACTACATAGACTTTGTCTTGCAGAACCGTACACTTTGTCTTACATCTACCGGTCACTGCAGATGACACCCACCAGAGAGCTTGATTCTGCCCGAGGTTTCTGCCTATTAAAAGTTTTTCCTCACCACTGTCACCAAGTGTTTGCTCATGGTGAAATTGTTGTCCTTTGTAAATAATATTATAGAGTACATTACAGACCTGTTCAGTCCATTCAATTCAATTGTATTTATATAGTGCTATATCAGGGCAGTGTGTAGCTCAGTTGATACAGCAGCCGCCCCATATGCAAAGTCTCGCTGCGGGACCCAGGACATATATATATATATATTATTATAAACTTTTCGCAATTGTGGCAGAGCCCTGCGCTCCTCGGGTCAGGTTCTGTCAGAGGTGCCTAGGTCGAGATTTAAACAGTGGGGTGATCGTTCTTTTGCCGTTTCTGCTCCCAGACTGTGGAACAGCCCCCTGACATTCGCGCTAGTACTGATCTCAGCCTTTTTAAATCTATATATCGGTTAGACTTTCAGAAATATATCGGTTAGACTTTCACAAGAAGACTTTGAGCGGGATTCAGAGCGCAGCAGCCTGCTGAGTGGGAGATGAGATGGATGGCCAAAGACCTCAAGTAAGTTAATTTCTTAATGTTGCTACAACTCAGAGCATGATAAGTACGAGTGTCACAATGATTACTGTAGGCAAGCCGCGTGTTCACGTAAAAACACACGAGCATTGCGGTCACGCACAGTGAGTGCGAGTGTCCCGGTTTTAGATTCGGGAAATCTGGTCACTTCAGTATCCTTGCCAGCATACAAACAAGTTGCATATTGAAACTATATGAACTGTGTGCTCTGAGCTGTAGCAACATTAAGAAATGAACTTGCCATCCATCTCGTCTCCCAGTCAGCAGGCTGCTGCGCTCCGAATCCCGCTCAAAGTCTTCTTGTGAAAGCCTAACCGATATATAGGCTAACTAATGCACCAATGTTATCCTCAAATCATCATAGCGTATTTTTCGTTATACCTTTTTAATCATGCAGCCTAGCCTATTCAGCCATCATCTCTTGTTAAACGTTTCAGTAAGAGAATCAGCTGGTTATACAATTCCACTACTGTAACAGTAATTTATTAATTTATATTTAAAATCATAACATGACATGCAGCTAAAGTGTGGCGGGCAGGATGCGAACCGGTGTCCCACGGTTTGAAATATAACAGGTAGCAGTATATTTAACCATTAAACCATTGTGACACTGTTACACCAATAAGAGTATTTATAATATAATGCTAATATGAAATCCGAAAAAAATCTAAACTACAATAACTCTTTTTAGGATTACTTAGAGATTAATAATACATAAATAAGCTGGCGTCTTAAAGGTGACGACTCAAATAGCTGGCTAATATGGTAAATTGGTGTATTTTAAGAGAGAAGCAGTTTTACAAACAGGCCATATACCCGCCCCTATGGAGCGCTCAAAAATGTGAAGGAACACACACACAATTGGGCCACACTCTAGCTGTCTCCCTATTGGCTGGTGAAACACACTAATTTAAGCGCAGGGAGGGGCAGCTTGCAGTCTGAGCAGACACCTCAACCTGAGAGGACGTGTTGTTCTGAGTGAGAGCACAAAGTTTGAGAGTGCACAGGACGGTTTGAGTGCGGGCATACTTAGGTTTGAGCGCATAGATGTTAGAGCTGAGCGCGCACAGGACAGATTTGAGTGCAAGCGAAATGTTTGTGTCCAAGAAGAAGAAATATGAGCGCAAGCATGTGATGTTTTGAGCACACATTTTGAAAGAAAGCAGCAGAAATCTGAGTGCGAGCATAAAATGTGAGCATGAGGAGAATAAATCTGAGCACGAAAAGGAGAAATCATGCTCTCAAACTGAAAATCTACGCTCTTGAATAAAGAGGATAATTCTTCCATATTAAGTCTACTCTTAAAAGTGTTGACAGTGTTTGCCTCCCGAACCCAGCTTGATAGCTGAAAGCTCTAGCTCCCAGTCTACTTTTGGAAACTATAGGAACCACAAGGAACCCAGCATTCTGAGAGCACAGTGGTCTAGAGGGGTAGTAAGGTACTATGAGTTCTTTTAGATATGATGGTGCCTGACCATGAAGAGCTTTGTATGTAAGGAGAAGAATTTTAAATTCTATTCTAGATTTAACAGGTAGCCAGTGCAAGGAAGCCAAAATGGGAGAGATGTAATCTCTGATCTTGGTTCCTGTCAGAACACGTGCAGCAGCATTCTGAATTAGATGCAAGGTCCTAAGAGACTTATTGGGGCAGCCTGATAATAGAGAGTTACAGTAGTCCAGCCTAGAAGTAACAAATGCATGGACTAGTTTTTCTGCATCCGCTTGGGACAGGATGCGTCTGATTTTGGTAATGTTGCGTAAGTGGAAGAATGCAGTCTTTGAAATTTGTTTTATGTGGACATTAAAGGACAAATCCTGATCAAAAATAACTCCAAGGTTCTTTACGGTGGAGCTGGAGGCCAGAAAGAGAGATTCTGATGTGTTTGGGTCCAATTACAAGAACTTCAGTTTTGTCTGAATTTAACATCAGAAATTTGTGAAATTGTAGGTCATTCAACTTTTTATATCCCTAAGGCATGCTTGGAGTTTAGTTAACTGATTGGTTTCATCAGGCTTGATCGATCAGACGGGGGTGAAAGTAAAGAGATCCACTAGCAATATGCAGTCTTCCTTTTAACTCATTCCAAATAGTTTCTGAACTGTCCGTGCTGTGTTTTAGTCCATGCTGGACAGAGCCTTGGCCGGGCATCTCCCTCTCTCCCCCTCCCCTCGGAGAGAGTGGTCTCCTCTGACTCAATGTCACCTGCTCTGGCCCCTGGGATGCATTCGACTATGGCCCCCAGTGACGCTAACTTCATGTTTCGCAAAAATGTTCTGGTGCTATACACTGTAAATAAAATTTAATTGAATTGAACCACAAATAACAATGCAAAGGTGGCATTGCTGTCTGGTGGTTGGTGTAGCTACGTCACTGCAGCCTGACAACAAAACAAAAAGACTGCCACTTCACTTGTTGATGGTTTGTACCATTTTATGAGGCTGATGTTACTAGCTGTTGTCACGCCAGCTAATGTTTAACCAAATCTTTTAGAAATAGTGATTAATGTGGCAAATCCATACGTCACGATTCCTCTTGTATAAAAAAAAGTTCCTCAAAACATGCATTCTAAGAACTACGGTTGTTCCCAGGTGTTGCAGTGTGGACGTAATATAAAAGTTTGTCTGGTTCTTAGAAATATGAAAATGTTTCTCAACACCTAATGAGACAGCAAGGACTATGCTTGGTCAGTTGGTTTGAGAGCATAAATAGTGAAGACAATATTAAGGAAGTTGTATTCAGTAACTTCAGAACATTTCTACTGTACGTGCTTTCATTTTATAAACTCAGTGGTTGCACAGCAGTTTCATATTTAGTAGTGAGACAAGGTGAGTAACCTCAATGTAACTAAAGTTCTAAGTACATGAGTACACCACCGTTGCACAATAAAATTGAGAATATATAATAATATATAATATTATAATAATGTATAATATAATTAAAGCAGTCTTATTATGAATTATACGTCCATGTAGTGCTGCAGTGCTGTTGGGCAAAATATGATGCTGGGCCACTGACTCTGTGACTCAGTATGATGTCCTTTAACTCCATGGGTCAAGCATATAGTAAATCCAGCCAGCTGTCCATCAGAAAAATGCTCATGTACAGTGGCACTATTACAAAGACTATGTGACTATGAGAATGTGTCTGTAGCATACCTGGATGGTTGAATAACAGTAAAATATTTACAGCGGTACATTGGGGGATGTGGGCTGAAAGAAAGTAAGCGTTTGTTCTGCAACATTATTGCTGCAGAACTCATAAATAACATTGGCAGCCATGTTAACCAACTTGAGTCATCACACCAGCAGCTTGCATAAATCACTGAACTAATATCCAAAGCAATCTCAACAAGCTATGAAGGACCTGGCAGAGCTTGAGTGCTGTTTACTTGATAGAAATCTTTACTGAGGCCACACTGATATTGACAGAAGCTGCAGCCAACCGTTTTAAGTTATCTTAAGCCTCTTGGACAACACTACTTCTTACCACTCCCATTATTCCAATAATACATCAAAGTGGCCCTCTATCTGTCCACATTGTTCACCTCATCCTTTTCATGTAGGTTTGTTTCATGCACAAGCTTAGCCTTTTCTACTTTTTATGTGCTTCTAAAAGCAGTGGGTGCAAAATGTTCTAATATCTGTCTCTGAAAGAATGTTTCAGGTCTTGATAATAATATTAGATGCTTTGTCTGGCATTCTGCATTTCTGAGGAAGAACTGCCCTGAAATCTCAGCACATAAGAACACTGCTGCTGTGAGCTGATGTGATTGGCCATTATTGAGCCCCAAATCCAACTGCTGATTCTGATCCGGTATGTGTAATTTCTGCTTGTGATTGGTCCATAAGCACTGTGCTCAGACACAAGCTTGTAGCTTGAAGCCTGGCTAGATTTCTCCTGTGATTCTTTGTGACCTCATGAGTCCAGCTGCCTGGAGGTTAAGGTTAGGTCATCAAAATGACAAGAATAATTTGGTCGATGCACTTGCTTGCTTGAGAGTTTTTACTTTTGGTTGCCTTTGCACCCACTGTCTAAAATGCAGTCCCAGTCCCAGTTGAATGTATTCCAGCATAAAACACTCAACATATAACTACTCAAAACAATCTTTTAGTCCTGAATTATAGATTTTCTGTTGCAGATAGATAACTACAGGGTAGTAACTCATTATCAGCTGCAGTTCCTCAAGTGGCCACTTGAGGCTGGCTACAGAACATTTCCACCTCCATAAGTCTCCATGTTAGAGTCCAACTTGTCCAACTTCACAGCAGAAATAAACGTGTTTATAGCTTTGTACAAAAAACAGTTACAAAAACAGTCTCTATAGCTAATTTCCCTGTTCATGACAACTGTACTGAGGGTGACTTTATATACAACTCACCTGTTCCCATTATATTAAGGCTTAAAGTTATGCAGAATTAACCGGGGGGGTTTTTTGAATGACAGGTAGGTGCTGTTACAGATGGCTTGTTTGAGCAATCAGGCATCATTCGTTCAGCCTCAGGTCCGCCTTTTTGCCGATATTTACATTAGCCGAGAGGTTTATTTTGAGCTTCAGAATGGCGCTTCATAAACTCGTGGATGACATCACGCATATTCTGCCCATTCTTTATACTTTCAGTGGAAAAACTTTTTGGTAGCAGCAGATCTATTAGTGAGAACATGTTATACATGAAAAACATACAGTGACATGAAAAATCAGCATTTCTTCAATCTGAGTTGGTGGCACTAACTCTGCAGTCAGATTGCAGAAGAAGATCTTTAATGAAGAATGAAGATGATGTGTAAACAAGGTGGAAATATGTCATTTAGGTTTGTTTCATGTATTCATACAAGAAACATTGGTCTTCCCATGGATCCACAAAGATCTGCGGTTTCTGTCTGTCTTAGACTCATGCTTTGTGTACATCATGGTTTATCCACTACACCACTTTTCACTTCAACCAAACAGTTCTGTGTGAATATGTTTGAAAACAGGCTTTAAAATAATCTATTATGCAGATGACAAATGCAGTGATGCCTCTATTGGATCCAAACCTGCATTATTGATCTAAATCTCCTGAGTGGGCGGGGGACCACTCACAATGTTTAAATTCCGCAGCACTTACACAGTCTACAGTCTGCAGATTTACAGCCCCCCCCCCCCCCCCCCCCCCCGCCCCCCCGCCCCCCGCCCCCGCCCCCACCCCACCCCCTAACCCCCACCCACCCTCCGGTAATCACATTGGCCAGTGTTTTCCCTAGGTGTTGCCATTTTCCTGTCAAAGGCACTTACTGCATGACTGATAGCTCATTATATGAGATACACATATACACACACCGCTCTTAGCCCTCTTGTTTTTTTTAAATATTTGATGGAAGTAGTTTGGATCTGCTGATTTGGCATCATAAAAATACAACATTTTAAATTGTGTGGTTGGTTGTGGTGTGTTTTTGTGAGATGGTTGGACCACTGGGAGGGAGGTGTGTTTTTTTTTAAATCTGTAGACACACACATACACACAAACATATTCATTACTCTTTAATAAAAATGATGAAGCCATATTGAGTGTGACATTTAGAGGTCAGGAGTATGTTAGGGTCCAGACATGGTACTTTACCTCAATGGAACAGCATTCTATTGCAGAATCTCTTCTTTGCTGACACTAGTGGTATTGATGAGCTACATCACTCAATCCATCTCTTCCAATGTTGACTTTAGGCTCTCTTTCAATTGTGACTTTGTTTAGCTTGTTTGATACTATACTACTACTATACACCCAGAATTAGTTAAATAGAATGTTTTTACCCATGCAGATGTTGCTGTCAGCATATTCTAGTCTGGAGACACAGATGTCTGTTTACACAGATTGGAATGTCAATGGCATGCTATCTATTATGTCTAAGCATGCAGCACCAGAGTCCTTCGACCCTGGCCACCACAGTGTTAAGATAGGATGACACCTGCTACTGCCAACCAAAGACAAACAATTAATACTGCCGAGGACCTCAAGGCCCACACGTGACTTTGTGTAACCTAAGAATAGAAAATTCCATAACAACATTGACCGGGGACTAGCTTGCAGCTTAGCTAATATCTTCTTTGTGTCTTTTAGATCTCATATTGTATCTTCATCTGAGTTTACCAATCTGTATGATCACAGCTTAACTTAACTCCTACAATTATTGTTGATCCATTGTTTTAGTTGATGACACAACTCCCCCTCTCCCCTCAGCCCCCGGACTTTCTCTGTGTAATTGATGAGTGGTAAAGCGGAGGTATGAAAGTCATTCCTGTTCTTCAGAAAGGGCTCTAAAAGCCTTAAAGAGGTGTTCAGTGGTCACAGGAAATGGGGGCTAGGGATGGAGAGAGCTGCAGAAATGGATTGAATAATCTGAATAATCAGAGGCAGACTGATATTAATACTTGTATTTATACACTTTTGTGTGCAGAGGTTAGGAGAGATGTTGAAAATAGTATTTCACTTTAAAATATATTTACCTGTGAAGTGAAAAGTGAGTAACAAATGTGCAGGTTTGCTACAATGACGTATGCAAATGTAATTTTTACATATAGGGTCATTTTAAAATGGAAAATGTGTGGGAGCCATGTCATTAACAGTCATAATAGAGTTCGACCTACTCTGCCCAACACACACCCCGCTCAAGAGTGGCTCATTATCCTTCTGCTGCCCAAGGAAACTTTCCACTGTGCCTCATGGGATACTGCTGTGCATGTGAGGGCTCTTCCACTTTTCTCTGGCGTCTTTTTGTTGTTCTGTTGTTCCGTTGGTGCGATGCAGTAAAGGGTACATTTAAGTCTATTTGTCCTGCACACTGTGAAACTTCATCGCAGTTTCTGCCACACTATTTTCATGGATCATCTATTGCTGAGTGGGCAGTATGAAAAAACTCAAGTGGGAGTTGTATTTTTGGGAATCTTCACACCATAACTGCGAATTTTCACATTCTGCAGTGAGAAACTATACATCATCACCGCATAGTATCTCAGCAGTGCTTCAGTGCAAGAGAGAAGAGCATTCACAGTGACCAGACATGGTCTGGTTTGCACCCTTCACCTTTATTCTGTGTGAACACCACAGGACTGCATAGAATAGATGTTTATTCTCGTCCCCTCACACCTGCGCTACCCTCACATATAGTACAATGGGAATACATTTTGCAGCAACTTTAAGGTTAAAACCAATCATTTAAAAACATGTCCAGACTTAAAATTGAAGGCACTATGACTGCTTTGGCAGGCTCTGATCAGCTGTCACTCTAAAATGTTCTCTAGATATTTTAAATACTTTTAAATGAATAAATCATTTTATTTAAGCTATTTTCATCTTTTCAATAAATCCAGTAAATCCTTAGTCCTCCATTCATGTATGGCAGGGATGACATCACTGGGAGGGGCTTATGCAAATAACCTGTACCGCCATTGCTCATGATAACCAATGATATGCTTTGATTACTGGCCAGCACTGAGGGTGGCATCAGCTGTTGTCATGGTGATGTTGCTATGCTGAGCATTACTGTGTGTGTGTGTGTGTGTGTGTGTGTGTGTGTGTGTGTGTGTGTGCACGTGTGTGTGAAAGAGAGACACAGGACTCACACCAGGGACGTAAGCGCTGCGGAACGGCTGTGCCGCGGTCACCGTTGCTGATCGCTGCCACTATGATCAATGAAACCACTCACACCACTCACGCCGCGGAACATCTCAGCAGTGTCCCAGCTGCGTCGCTCTGCAGCGCTACCTTTCCGTAGCACTTCTATTTTTGACACAGGACTCACACGTAAGCGCCGGAGTGAGTGGTTTCATTGACTATAGTGGCAGCAATCGGCAACGGTGACCGCGGAACGGCTGCGCCACGGTTTTGCACCGTCCTCTGCCCGGTGTCAACTCACACCAGGCGCATACTGGCAGTGTAACGGCAGCGTAGCGAACTAGCCGTATTCACGCAAGATCACGAGATCACGCAAGAATCCTGAACGTAAGTGATAAACCGTGTATAAAAGAAACAACAACAAACAACAGCTAACTTTGCTTCTCAGACCTGGGAGAGATTATAAAAAGGATCTGTTGTGTCATAAATTATTGTGTGTCGTTCCACTTCAACAATTAGTCTCTCGTTGTTCATGTTGAGGCTCTTTGATTGACAGCTGACCTGGTGCCACCGGTCATGATGTAATGTTGACGTGAAGCTGTGACAGGCGACATGAACTGCATTTTGTGTTTTATTTTGAAAGGGGTCGGAAGTGTCTTATTCTTGTCAGATTCTGTGTCAGATTTCCTGTCTGGTGCAATCTGCTCTGTTGAAATTGACGCGGTTTAGCAACGGCTCGCGTCAAAAATAGAAGTGCTACGGAAAGATAGCGCTGCGGAGCGGAGAGACGCTGCTAGGACGGTGTGAGTTAGCCTTGAGTTAGGCTAGAGAGTGTAAAGAGAAAGGAAAAGAGTAGGTGAGTGTGTGTGTTAATTTCAAATCTTAATATACTCACACACACATACACACACACACACAAACACATTGTATTGTAGCAGTGAGTAGTGCAGTAGATTTGTGGTGCTTCAGAGTGTGATGCGTTGCATCACCTTCTGTGTGTGGGATGAAGCCTGCATTTCAGCTCTCTCTCCCTCCCAACCATCTACACACTCTCTCCTCCCTCTCTATCAGTCTCCTACCTCCAGCCTGTTCTCTGTCTACGCTGATATAATCAACACCGATAGCTGACCACAAGCAATCACTTAATATGACCACTAACTAATGAGAGTGAACACAACACAGTGACAGCTCCATCTGTGCTCCTGTGCTTAGTATCGAAGGGTTTGACACTACTGAGCTATTCACTGCTACCACATCAAAACTCAATACCTGGATAGAAATTATGACAATGACGCTTGTGTGATATTAGCAGTCGAGTGCAGCAGAGTGATATGAGTCCCTCACACTCACACATGGATGTGTCACAGTAGGTGACAGGCTCATTACTGCATAAGACACAGATTTGAATTGGAAAAGCTCTTACACAGAGAATAAATGGTAAATGTACTTATATAGCGCCTTTCTAGTATGCAGGCCAACAGCAAACTTTGTCCATGTAAGTGATGCTGTCCTTCTTGACCTGTAGTTGTTGTGCCATTGTAGGCCATTCTCTGTGTTCCTTGATTAAAATTAAAGTTTAATGCAGTGTAATTCACTGGCATCCTGTGACACAAGTGAACTGTGCGGTTCCAGCAAGAGAACATGACCACCGACCACCCTCACAAGTCGTGTCATGAGAGCATGTCTTTATGATCAGATCTTTTTTATTAATGTAAAACAGAAATATGCACAATATTTGGTTTAAATGACACAATATGGACATATCTTGGTGAACAGTTCTCTGGTCCCCGGAGGTACAGTGTGTAGCATTTAGTGGCACCTAGGGATGAAGTTGCAGATTGCAGCCTAATAAATACTCTCCCACACCTCACCATCTCCTTCCGAGTATGTAAGAAAAACTCTGGTAGGCAAATTCACATTAAAGCAAAAGGTGAGTTTGGTTTGTCTGTGCTAGACTACTGCACAAAAATGGCAGCTCAACATGGTGGACTGAAGAGGCAGTTTAGAAGAGGACCCACCCTCACTGCAGATACAAAGGGGTCATTTTAACAAAACACGATTGTGATTTTCAGGTGATTTATCACTGATGGAAACATGAAAAATGAATAGGCAGGAATGGATTACAACATTCCTGTCAATCAATACTCTAAATTCTAAATTCTAAAAATGGCACATTGGACCATTAAGTCATTCAGAGCTTAAACAATCCATCTGTTAATTCAGTGGTTGATCAACAGAAAATGAATTGGCCGCCGAATTATGAATTATTTTATTTATTTATTTGAGTCATTTATACGTGCTGGTTCTAGAATCTTCAGTGTGTTTCGTTTATGTAATATTTTTGGCTTTTGGACACTATTGATTGATTTACTTCAAGGCATTTTCAACACTTTTTCATGATTTCTAAACAAAACAATAATCAAAACCAGTCAGTTCGTTGTATGTCATTACAATCAGTGTTGTTTCTCTGTGTGTATCTGTTACGTGAGCTTGTGGTCAACCTATTATGTAATTGTCATAAATGATAGAACCGGAGGAGGAATTAATAAACTCTCTTTGTAAGCAGGTCCTACAGTATTCAAAGTTTTAAAGAACTTGTTGTGTTGCATGGCACTGATCTGTGCCAGTGATAGGAAGAGGGTGGCATCTCCAAAAGCTGAAAACAGAGTTTGTAAATAAGTCATGGAGGATGAAATCTCAAAGGCTGGCAGACATAGTAGACACCTAGATAGAGGCAGAAAGAGACAGAGTGGCAAACTAATCTGCAGCAGACATTGAGACCATATCCTTAACGGAGAATACCATTACAGCAGTATTACTTCACTCTGATTCTTTGGCTCACAAGTCGAGCGAGGCACAAGCAGTCTAGCTAAGAGAGCTAGGGTTTCAACAGAAAAAGTGAGAGACAGATGGTGACACAGATAGATGAGAAAAGAGAGAGTATTGTTGTCTGAACAGCAGCCACTCAGTTACTGTTGAACCATGTGTCCTGACCTGAGGAAGTGAGCTTCTGCCACATCCCCACAAGTAGGTTCATTTCATGAGGTCAACAATCAGCTTCATCTGAGATCGGCTTTGTGGAGTAAAGAAGACTGTTGACCCTACTACTAACTCTCAGATCCCATTACAGTATATAATAGCTCTGCTTACAGTATCAGGAATAATGAGAGATGGTATTGGATTGCAGGTCATTTGATGCTGTCAGGTACATGGCTACATTAACTTCAGTTTAAACTACGCGGGTCTCATCACCTACAAAATCTTCCTTGAGCTACATTGGGATTCTGCATGTTAAGAATCAACCACAGTGAATAATAACTGTATAGCAAAATAATATGGGCCTTCAGATAAACCAAAAAGGGTTGTTTAGTTTACAACACCTAAATATATAATATAGGCTATTCCATTAGGGATTTTATGTAATGGAGGATCTAAACTTTATCACTAAAGTCAGTATAAGTGTACAACATTTTGTCATATAACAGGCAGTAAAAACAGTTCCAGGTTTGCCCACACAGACGGCAAGAATCCACTCAACAGAACCTTGTGTTCTGCTTTTTTATGGACGTTGAAAATGCTTGTGCAATATCTGTGAATCAGAATGAGGCTTTCCACATATTAGGCAAACATTCTGTTACTTTACAGCCAATTCTGTGCAGTTTGTTGGACAGCGGTATTTGTGGGTTCTCAATAAACTTTCACCCCTTCTGTCTTTGAATAGACTGCATGGATTTAAAAATTAGAAGCAAAAAAAAACAAACAAAAAAAAAAACAAGACCATCACATAACTGTCCACTGTTTACCCAGAATGTTGGGTGATGGTCCTCAACAGATACTGATAGGAATTCAGCAAACAAACTAGACAAGCTGAGTATTGGTGGTGAAGTCAAAGAGAGGCTCTACTGTCAGGATATGGCACAGACTGAAGTATTTGAGTATTGGACTCAGGGTTTCCCACAGGATGCTGTGAGACTGTGGTGGGTGGACATTCTAGGGGGGGTCCAGGGATATGCTCCCCTTTGAACATTTTAAAATAAAATAAAAAAAGGCATCAGCAAAATGAAGATGCAGAACCTATGGAGAAGTTTGCATTTAAGTAAACACATCAATATGTTAAAGAGATATGATTGGTGATGACAAGGCAATCTGTCCCCCAGATTTACTTTATTATACAATTTTCAATATAAAATACTATTTATAATAATACATTTTGTTTATAAGCGCTTTTCTGGATACTCAAAGACGCTTTACATAAAAACCAATAAAGCAGCAAAACAACATACAACAGTGCATTAAAGCATGTTTAGACTGAGCGAAACATTAAAAGCAGTTTTAAAAAGGTGTGTTTTTGTCAGAGATTTGAATGTTGGAAAGTTTGTACTGTCACGTATGTGTTTGGGGAGAGAGTTCCAGAGGGAAGAGGCAGCTACAGAGGAGGCAGTTTGGTGCTTGGTCCTGAGTGGTGGAGTCAGGAGGTTAGCATCAGAATTTATAGTACAGTTTGATGATGAATACTTGATGATTATTGGTCTGGTATCTGGTATCAGCCCTCAAATATCTGATCAGTCTATCTGAAGCCTAGTATTTATCATGTTGCATTACTTATTTAAATATTCCTAAACAACATGTTAAGTTTTCACATTAGGAAGTAATTATGGTGATGAATTCTACAGTAGACCAGAATGAACAAACCAAATACTGGCTCCAGATAGAGCATTTCATTTTTCATGTGTTTCAGTAGTGGGAGGGTGAGTGGAGGGGTTTGCAATACACAACTACACCACTAGATGCCAATAAATCTTACACAATGGTCCTTCAATGCAGCATTAATTTAAATGCCAATGGTCCATATTGCCTTTATCTTCAGTCATTTTGTGGGATTAATATTTAATTGTGTCATTATGCCACTTTTCACACCACGACCTCTCAACTGTACCCCAAGGCAAATCTTTGCCCTGTTTATGACAGACGCTCTGAACGAATTCTGATTTATTCTGCCATGTTGCACGCAGCTGCTGCAGTGATATATGATAATGAAGATCTCTGTGAGGCTGTAACCTCACAGGTCCTACCTCCCACTGGATCAATAGAGACCACAGTTCTGCTGTGTTGAGATGCAGCGTTTTCATATGTACTCCTCACCTTCAGATGTCACTGTATCTGCAGCCCATACTCACTTATTCTGTGTCCATTTTAGGAATTGTGGAGAATTGTAGGATTGTGGTTCAGTTCAGTAGCATCCAGGAAGAAGTTTGTATTGTTAATAGAGCTGATGTGCTATACCATGGTCCTGCTAACACTCTGCAAAACCTGGACTTATCTAAGTGCTATTTTTAAGGATTGGACTCATAATTACACTGGCATATATTCCCTCTAACATCATTGTACCTAAAATAACATCATGCTGCAGTGGACATTTGCAAATTACTTGCTAGAAATTATAGCATGCTGATTGGGATGATTGGATGACAGGTTGGATTTACTCCTCCTTCCCCATCACCATCTTATCTCATTAGTCGGTAGGACATTGATTTAAGCTATAAGTACTATCTTTGTAAGACGTCATTATATACACATACACACTGTCAGTCAGTGCTCATAATATCAGAAAGAAAATAAATTGCTCAGTAAGGGAACAGTATCTTAGATTACCATCATCATAACTGTGTATGTTCATACAGTACCAGTCTACCATCAGCGTTCCAGCTGTCTGTCTGAGGACCCCTGCTGGTGATGGGGAGTATCACAATCTTGTCTTCCTGCAGACAGTGGACAGAAAACCTGATTAGTGACTTTTGTTGAATGTTTTAAATGTTTCTTGTAGATCACTAGAGCCCCTATACAAGATGTTTTTTCCTGTTACACAGGTCTGATTTCACCTCTGAAATCAGTTCAGAGATAAGGAGTAGTGATCATTTCAACAACAAAAGGTGGCAAGTGGTCAGATGATTTAACACTGGGTTAAAGGAGTAATGGGACTGTATTATGACAGAATGAGAATTAGAAAATTATTCTCTTGTTGCTAGTAAGCCTAACAGTATCCTAACAGTTGGCAACAGCACAAGCCCAGTGTTGTTGTTTTTAGCTGGCCTGCCGTTCCTCCTGCTCCACTCTCACCCTCTTTTCACTCTTGAATCAGACTGTAATTCTTACTAGACTAATTCATATCCATTACACTAATTAAGTGGAATACTGATTAACACTCAGTAAATGAGGATGTTTTTTACTGGATTTTGAAACTTCATCATCGGGTCAGTCTGACCCAGAACATAAAGCAAGGATTCAATTAAGTAAATCATTTTAAGAATTTATGATACACGCTTGGTGGGTAGGCTGATTCTAGTGTTTCTAAATGTGCTTCTCAATCATTCTTCTCAGAGCTATGTCAGAAGACAGTAGGGGTAAAAGACTTGGTGTGGGCATGCTGACTGAGATGTTTGATAGAAAACAATATTTGAGTTTGTCACTGTTTTTATTGAGAACACTAGAAATTGTTTTACAGATCATGCTAGTGTTTTTAAACTAAAACTCTTCTTCTAAACTAGCTAAACTTAAACCCTAAGCTTTACTTATTGTAAACTCCATGAAACAAAGATAGGAATCTTTGTTTCATGTCTTGTCTTAAACCATTAGACACCACAACCCACCCCCTCCCTATCCCGTCCTATAGCACTATATTAGTGTGGGCTTCATCTAGCGTTGTAATGCTAACAGCCTATTCTCCTTGCTCATCCGGTGCTGGCTGAGCAGATAGCCTGCAGCACTAGCAGCACTTTACACAGGGAACAGCCTTTCTCTCCACCACCCTCACCCTCTCTTCATCTGTATGTGCTCTTCACATGGGTGCTGCTTTTTAATCTGCCTCTCTCTCTCTTAGCAGGTTGGTTCGGGGCAAGTAGTGACATATATTAGCTGATATTATAGAGGCTTGGCCCTCATACTGGATAGTTGTGTTCATATGTTTGTACAAACCAATGACATCCTGTCAAATGTCAGCTGTAGGAAGCCAGGAGCTATGATTAATTTGATGATAGATATTATAGCTGCTATCTTATAATATCAACAATATTAATTAAAGATAGTGGCTGTTCACTGCTCATCCTGCACATCAATATGAAACAAATATTGAGGATTTGAGTTATTTCCAAGTAACTGTAATAAATGTACAAATTCCGAAAAAGCTGCTTAACCCATGGGTTGACTGATCTGTATGTTCCGTTTCTTACAAGTATTGTCACATTTGAATTGTTTTTTTTGTTTTTTTCACACTGGATTTCATATTAGCAACACAGGTGTGTGTCACCCTCTCCACAAGAGTTGCAGCCGGTATGCATGTGGGACAGATTCTTACACTTATTTTTTCATGAAACTGTTCATTCAAACAACAGTCAGGAACAACATAAAACATTCCAAAACTGTTTTGGTTTATCTTTCCACGGTTCCAAAAATCACAGACAAAAAAAGTTTTTTTCTGGTCTGTTTTCCGGGGGTAATTATTTCTGTTTTCTGACATTTTTTTTTTCTTTTTTTCTGAGTAATTATTTTCTCTTTTTTGTGGTATTTTTTTCCCCATTTTTTGGTGTAATTTTTTTTTTCTGAATTATCGAGATACTTTGAAATCCAGCAAGAACATCAACCTGCAAGTGTCTCACATGAATCTATGGTGACTCCTGCCCCACACATACATGCCCCATCTTCAACTTTCTACTGAACCGGGTCAATAAGGGTAAGGCATGTAATGAGTTACACATAGGGGATGATACTCGTGTTATATTTGTTGTTGCTCATCAAAAATGAATCGCCTTTCAACAACAAACAACTTCTATGTTAGTATTCTCATGTTATGTCTCTATAGTGTTAGTGTATACTATTAGCATATAACGTTATGATGAATGGCTCGTTCTGCTTATGCCAAGTCAATATATGGAAAGGAGGCGATTCATTTTTCATGAGCAACAATGTCCAGCATGATAGAAACAAAACTGTTAGCTTACCTGACAACTGAAATCATGCCCATAGACATGTTTGTCTATTCCTTACCTGCTACATTGAGCAATAGGCTTACAATAGAAGGATAAAGTCTAAAACATGACATGAGACATGACAAAAAAAAATGTTTCTTTGTTCTTTGTTTTTTGTGAATGCAAAACACTTGGAATTTTGAAAGTGTTCCATACCATATTCTTTTCTGGATAGAGACATAAGATTGGTTGGTGGTATTGAATTTCCATAGTAACCAGAAGAGGAGGAGAGTCACTTGCATTGTTTGGTCACTGTAGTGGCTCCTGAACACATTTAACTGAGCTGAATTGACCTGCACTACACCAGGAGTCTTGGAGTGTGTGCTTGTGTGTGGTGGACTGCCGACTGAAATCCCTTTTAATCTCAACACACGCACAAGCAGAGAGACACATTCTTACAAGGAAGTAGGCCAATGCATAGAGACACACGCACGCACACACAAACACACAGCAGGCATTTCATAGACTATTCTAGCTGACCCAGCCCGCCTTGTGATGCTTTAAAAGAACAACACAATGGTTGATGGAAGGGACTGCCCTCCACCAATCACAGCTCTCCATTTATTCGAAACACATACACACACACACACACACACACACACACACACACTGACTGAGCTCTGAGCACTGGATCACTGTCCCTGGCTGCCTATCGATTAGTCATGCCTGGCTGCTGTCATGTGCAGGAGTCCAGGGAAGCCCCTAATTGGCTAGTCCAGGAAAGAGGGAGAGAAAGGGTGAGTTAGAGAGAGAGAGAGGGACAGACACTGAGAGAGGGAGGTAGAATAGAAAGATGAGGGAGGTTGAGAATGAGAGTTGTACATAGAGATGTGGCCTAATATTAAATCATAAGAGAATGGCCAAACAAGACAAGGTGAAAGAAGAAAGGCAAAGAAATTTTTATTCTTTCTAACCATCATGGATGTATGGACAGGATGAACACGAATCAAACAAAGGATGTAACCTGTGTAAACTGTTTTTCCATCTCTACATTTCTTTTGGAATACATGAATTAAACTTAATCGTCTACAGAGCAGCCAACACTTCAGATACGAACAACATGAGTGGATAATATGAGGACTGACCGTTGAATTGGAGTGTGATCACAGGAAAAGACAAATCTTCCACTGGAGTGCATGAACTGATTCACATCGACAGAAACGGAGATATCCTGAGAGAAACCAGGACTGAAAGGAGGCTCGACTTGACCAAGTGGTCCTACTGTTTCTTCTTCGTACCACACCATTTGTCTTACTACTGACCCTGTAACCCCAAGAGATGGCAACAGAGTCAATGTGCCCCTGAGGGCAGAATGCCAAGAAGGGAAGGTTTAAATGTCGCCCTAAAGGAGGACACTGCTCTTATGCTTTTATCCATAAGCCAGAAGAAATGGAAACAAATGAGACATCGTATTTTCATTTTTTAATATTCCAGTGAACTTAAACACTGAGACGCTGATATACAGCAGGGAGCGAGGTAAGGCAAGAATACCATCTTTGTACTGGACACGGAGGGGCATTAGTTGTTCTGGCGAGGCATGACCTACATTACCTTTGTCATCTTGGTAAAGAAGACGATGTGGTGAGAGTGATGTAAAAAGATTTTTAAAAAGATCTCTGTGGGACTTTTTATACACCTCTGTAGCTATGACCACTTATTTCCACAGCCATGAGTTCTGTTGTAGCCCCAAGAAGCCCAGCAGTGGCTCTTCAAAGGGCAAATCGGGCAAAGGGAAGCCCAAGTCAGGGAAGAGCCACTTCAAACAGAACCAGAATCTGCTGCAAATACAGACGCCAAATCACCACCTGCAACCTTCACTGCTACACTCACCAAAGCACCATCCACATTCCCCAAAACATGGCTGCCATTCGCCAAAACATCTGCTTCCTTCTCCGTCTCCTAGCTACTACCACATAGCACCACTGTCACCAGGTCATCAGCTGGCTCCGCCATCACCAATTTACCAGCTGGCTCCACAATCTCCTAATCGCCTACTACACTCACCAAGCCACCACCAGCTTCACACGTCACCAAGTCATCATCAGCTGTGTCATCATTATCAAAACCAGCAACAGCACCATCCACCGGCGTTGCCAACTCACCACCTTTCTTCAGCACAGTCGACACATCGGATGTACCACCAACAACAACAGCAGATGCAGCACCATTCACCTAGTCACCACTCATTGTTCCAGCAGTACCAACATTACCACCAGTACCCTCCTCCTCTACCTCATGCCTCACAGTCACTGTCTATCCACCCTTTACACTCACCACAGATTCCCCTTTGTTCAGGGCTGGGTGGATATGGGTGGAGCACCCTGCCAACCAACTTGGCCAACAGGGGCTCTAAAGGAAAGTTTCCCAATTTGAGGGACAGTGTGAAGAAGAGTCCCACAAAGAGCAAAGCCAAGGGCAAGGCTGGGAGCAGGGCGTGGCCCAATGACACATGCATGTGGACCACACACTCAATGGAAACGCCCTCACATGTGCCGCTCATACACCATTTTTCACAAATACAGGCCCGTGTGAAGGTAAGTTTGATGGAAGGAGACCTGCAGTAAATTGTGTTAGGCCACTGTCTGGTGGAGAGGTGCCGTACATGTGCGTGTACGCATACACCTTGGTCAGGCATCAGATGAGATGCCTGATTAGGACCGTTGAAACCTTCAAACAGTTTTCATTGCTCTTATTTTATTGTTGATATTGTTTGATGACACTTTCATACACCAATGCCTGCAGACACCCTGCTGCTGGATTATTGAACTAGGTCAACTGAGGGTCAGTCAAATTGAGTGTGCACATATAAAATCCAAAACAGCATGCCTCAAATTCTACTCACAGTGTTTTTATTTGCCAAACACAATCTTAACTTTATCTCATTAAACAATAAGTCAATCCTGTACTATCATTTCCAGCTTCCACACAGAATAAGACTGAATCGAGAAACAGAACAAAAGTTATGTAGTCAATTTGATTGCATATTCCATTAATGTGCAAAGTACTGGAATCAATACTTGTCAAGATATATTAGACACTAAAGTAATGATGGGACAAAGAGGGATGGGAAGAAGTGTCATCTGTGACATCTGTCTCCACCAAACACACAATATCACCACATGATGATAATACTGACTGTGAGCTAAACCCAGAGATTTGTAGTGATATCTGACTGCAGTGCTGGAGACATTTTAGAAGTGGATGCTTGTTACAGTAATGTTGCCATTGTCTTTGTCGAGCTCCAATGCTGTCCTCCACACAAACCTGCATTCTGAGCTGCCTCAGGACTGCAGTGTATTCATAATGTGTGTGGTTTGTGACTTTTTTCTGTGAAGGTTGCTGTAACTAATAGAAAAAAAACATAGGCCAAGCAGAAGTCAGAAAATAAAGTCTGCAGTTAGCTGAACATCACATTTGACAATCGTATAATTAAAAGAGCACCATGTGTAACAGGACCTGTGTAAGCTAAGGAAAAAACACAGTATAGCAGCTGTCCGTTACTAGCTGTTGTTTGGGTAGTTATTGAGCTGTACATCTGCTGTGGGCACACTGATCACAGATAGCAGGTAGTGCTAGTCTGATTAGCGTGATTAGCATGGCCATCTTGATTTGATTAGAGTCACGCTCCATCTGATTAGCTCATTAGTCAAACTGAGTTTCATTGCACATCAGGAAGACAGAGTGGATACTATTAGTAGTGGAGTATTTGTGTGTGTGAGTGTGTTCACCTTACAATACTCCCAACTATAAATGAAGTGTTAAGACCTGAAGCTCTGACTTAAACACTCATCAATCAGACTTTTCCCATTTCTCTTTCTTTGTTTCTATGTTATGTGTGTGTGCTTTCCATAATATAATAATATCTAATACCATATTCAACAAACTGCAGCTGTCCATCATTTCAGGATTCTCAATTTCTGCTTATCAAATCACAATGCATCTGCTAATTGATGCTGCTAATTCTGCTAAGGATTTATTATGATGATTGTGTATCAGCTGATCACAATGAGTGTGTCTATGTGTGTGTGTGTTTCAAATAAATGGACAGCTGTGATTGCTGGAGGGTAGTCCCTTCCATTAACCACACACACACACACATAACAACCATCCTGCTTACCATCAGAAATATGATGATGATGATGATGATGATGATGATGATGATGATGATGAGACAAACGAATGATAGTCTGGATCTCTTTCTGTGCTGTGCTGTGCTGTGCTGTGCTGGACTGAACCATTCCATAATGCCATGGTAACACTGCTGTGTAACAGCATTTATGTAACAACTAACAATAACTTTTATACAGATACTTTTATCTAACACAACTCCCCTCACCCAACACACATTGATATATATTGATGTTACATAAGTACACAGTCTGACATGGCTTGTCAATGGAATCGCCAGCAGACTAACACTGAATTTGTCTCTCTGTGACTGATACACACACACACACACACACACTCAGAGAGGTCGTGTGCTCTGGACAGTGGTGTTGTTACAGTGGAGGCAGGTAGCTGCTTTGGTGGATTCAAATAGAGTCAATGAAAACATTCATTCATTATTCTACACTATATGGTGTTTGGTGCACTAACTGCTGTTAACTTAATGTTGTTTAACTTCCAAACTAAATGTTCATGAACTAAGTATGTAGTAACAGAGTGGAGAATTGACTGGTTATCTTTATCAGTATTTTGGATGTAGCTCATCAGAACACTTTCACATAGACAAACACAGTTTAGAGAAGAACCTCTGTGTGTGTCTGTTGTGACCTCTCATGATAAACAGTTGTGACGTCACATCGCAGATTAGTATGAACATGTGATTCTTCCCCCTCAGGTTGTTTCATGTGAATGATTTTCATTTAGCTGAGGGCGAAAAACGTGAAAGTTTCCAAAACGATAGAAGCTGTATTGAGGGAGCCTTTGTGGTATTGATCGGTCCTGATTTGACTTTTTTATTTTGTCTTTGATATTCGTTACAATACAATTCTGGGGTTTTCGATGTGTCTGCCTGCACCCTCTGCCCCTTAGTTGCTGTTGTTGAGCAGGCAAGTTTGACTCCTCCCATCATACCTATAATCACTCTGATCCCCCCTCCACACCCCTCCACCCTGTCCCATGTGGGATCAAGCATCCTGTCAGCTTGACTGACTGACAATTGGACATGTGGTAAAGAGAGAGAGACACACATAGCGTGTGTGTGTGTGACAGAAAGAAGATAAAGGAGTGGAAAGGGGGGATGAGAGAGGTAGAGATTAGTGTAGAGGGATAGATGCTGGTGCTGCTCTGTTGCACACTGAGTCTGGGTGGATTGTCCATTTAGCTGGCTAGCTTGTTTGATGTTTGGTGAGCTTTTTTGGCTTGTTGGAGCTTCAGATTGTCTTTTGTGGACTGGTTTGCTCATTACCGGTTTGTTTGAAGAAAGTAGGGCTGCAGACACTGGACTGGCGAGCACGCAATACTTTCCAGGGAGTGAGGAGGCAAGGGAAGAACTGGAGACGAAGGGGTGGAATGATAAGATGGAGGCTGATGTTCCCTTTGCAGATACAAGGAGGAGAAGATACCTTATGGCTATTTATTAGCTAGATTGAGGTTTGTCATTTAATCGGGCAAAGAGGAAAGATAATGTCAATTATCTGCTGCTGCTCTAAGCTGAACTGTGCTGGACTGAACCAGGCCATAATGCAGTTGACCCACGATAGAAAAGAGAATACAGAGTAGTACTGTACAATGCCTTATAGCCTATTACTACAGGGCATTGTGACTTTGTGCTAAGTAAGACAGCCTGTTACCTTACAGTGTGGTTTCCAGTGTAGTACATCAGTATCATCCAATATTAGGGCTGTGCAGTATGTCATGCGGTGTATGCCGTCACTCAGCAGTGGTAAGCTGTAACAGATGTACTCAACATGTTGTACCAAAACATAAGACGAGTAAGTTACCTTACAGATCTCTGCATGTGTGCTGAGCTTCATACTAAACATCATCACTAATGATGAAGACACGTTTTTAATAAGTTGATGTTCTCTCTTGCAGGCCAATCCCCCTCCAGTGGTGGTCAACACTGACAGCGTTGATACCCCCCCATATGTGAGTACTAGTTCAAATATATTGTCATGGATGCAAATACACCTAACTGTGTATGTTGGACCTTGCTAATGCTGTAACACCTCAATGGCTACCTCTGGAATTTCTATGGTTTTAGTCTTTAAGTGGTCTTTGAAGACTTTCCGGTGTGTGTGAATCACAAAGATTCAAGATTCAGTTACATATCAGCCTCAGCTGGCTTCATGTTCACAACCCCTTTACAATGCATGCTAAGTTTCTGCAGTAGTTACGAGGTGGATGCCTCCAGTGAATTAATTTATTTTACTTTTAGAAGAATATTTATTTATTTTTAGAAGAGTCGGGTGCAGTATCAAGTAATGTTCACTCAGTATGTGAAGACTTTGTGTTCAAATGATCACATTTTCTTTGGGATACAGAATGAGAACATGGTTTGTACCTGAACTAGAATTGCTACATCACAGAATAGATTGTTGACAGAATGTAGCATTACTAAAATGAAGAGATTAGAGCTGGACTGATATGGGACTTTTTTGAGACAGATCCTGATTCCAACTTATTTCACCAATTACCAATTTGATCGGTCAATTTGATTTGATCAGTATTGTGAATTTTTGAGCTGAAGGGAAAACAGCGGACTGGGCATCGGTGTGCACTGATGTGACAGTGCAAAGGTACTCAGAAGTCTTCAGCAAATAACTTTAACAAACATGTTAATTTTAATCATTTGGCATACATTGTCAGAGTTGCTTCTTCTCTTTTATGTACTGTAAATCACAATTTTGCAGAGATACAGTTGGTTCAGAAAGTTTAAAATGTTTCAACCAGTTGTATGTTTTCTATTATAAAATGTTTCTAATCTGAGCCGATCTGAACTGAGCTTCTATATAAAATTCTGATAATATCAACCACAAAATCAAATCCTTCCTCCGAAAAAAAAGTGTCCTGGATTTGGACAGAAAGCTCAGTACAGAATTAGATGGATGCAGATGTCATTTTACTGGTAGCCATCTGCCCCAGAGCATCAGTGTCTGTTATTGTTAGATGAGTTTATTATGTAATTACTGTGGAATTACTCCTTGCTGAACTGCCTGAAATATAACACACAGAGGGAGAGAAAAAAAAAGCTTCATCTAGCGCCAGTTTCACTTCATATTTTACTGTACAGTTAGTGTATTGACTCTTTCTTAAACTAAATCTAACCACCCGAAGGCCGTTTCTACCTCTTGTTTCTTGAGGAGGCTTTAACTTTGATCACTTTATTTTGTCATGTTTTATTTAAATACTAAGGAGGCTTTGTTGAAGCTTTATTATTATTAATCTAATATTTTATGTAACCAGGTGTCCATCCAGTCTGAATATGTATGGACAGAAATGGTGCGTGATTGTGTCCTCTGTTTGAAACGACAGAAATTCAAAATCTAACCTAATCTGACTGCACAGAGGCACAGATTACAGGCAAGGGGATTATATGGGCCATTGGGATACCATTTGACAATATGTGTGTGTGTGTGTGTGTGTGTGTGTGCGTGTGTGCGTGTGTGTGTGTGTGTGTGTGTTTGAAGCTATAGCAGAAACAAAACACCTATCTCACCAATATAAACTGAGAGGAACATGAAATAGTGTGCAGATCAGATTTAATTCTTTGGGCTATTCATTCAGTCTGAAAATACAGACATTAGTATATTTTATAGAGCTGGCTGTGCACTGTGATTGGCTTATGTGTAATTCACCAGGGATGTTCTTAAATATGACATCAGAAATACGCATTACCAGTTTAATCTCTTGGATTCATGCGTCATTCATAAACGATCAAATGTCTAACTTCTCTTTTCTGTAATTCTGATACCCATAATGAACATAATAAACACTGTACACTCATCCCTTTACTTAATGCATGAGTAATAATAGTCTAACGCTATCATGTATTATAGTATAACAGTAACAGGGGATATTTTACTGTATTAGTATGCAATATTTTTACAGCACTTCCTCCAACACTGTTGATAGCAGAGAATATTCAATGCAGATACATGAAGTGCAGAAACAGTGAGAAATACAATAAAGCTGTGATAAACATGAAGGTTTAATGCAACACAAGAGGGTGATGTACCTGCCAATAGCAAATGACAGAGAAACACTACAGATAAATTATGAATGTTAAAAGCTTTACGGTAAACTCAAATGAGTATTTTAGTGTTCATTACAGGAAAAGCGCTTTCAGTGTCTACTCTTAATTGACTTTTCTCCCTCCTCCTCTCAGGTCAATGGAACAGAAGCAGACTATGAGTATGAGGAAATCACACTGGAGCGGGTAAAAACTACCAACATGCATGTTTAATTATACACACTGAACTCTGTGTACTCAGTCACATTAGCCCCTTTGTGAAAATACCAACATCTGTTCAGACTGATCTCCGTCCTCCCTGAACACACCACAATCACACTAAAAACACCATCAGTGCTGCTGAAAAAAAGTCATTTTAAACTGGGAGAAATAGAAGAAAGTCTGAAATCAGTTTGAAACAGGATTTATGTAGTCGAAAGCCTTTTCTGATGCTTAACTTGGCTGGATGGTTAAACTCCCATGAACCCCTCAGCACCACTGCAAGATTAAAGAGCTTGTCCTTTGTTCCACAGCAGGACAGAATCCACATTGTTCCTCCTGAATCTGGGGTTCAGCAATTGGTCGGAACCTCCTTTCCAAGAATAAATCTTAGAATAAACTTTTCCTGGGAGGTTGTGCAGTGCGATACCCTGATAACTGGAGAACACCCTCCAGTCCCATTTTTCGAAAATGGAGACTACCACCCTGGTTTGTGTATGGGGTACAGGTACTGTACCCACCCTCCATGCGACATTGTAAAAGTGCATCAGCCAGGACAGCCCAACAATGTCCAAAGCCCATCCACACCTGGTGCCTTGCCGCCAGAGAGCTTCTGACTACTTCCTCTGCCAGTCAGTCAGTAAATCTCCACCGCAGCTATTCACAGCCTGGGCCAAGTCCCGTTTTCCCTTCCTGAGTCTTTGGATGGTTTGCCACCTCCTTGCACCTCCTCCTCGCCAACCAAAAGTCCTTCTCCATGGCCTTCCACACCTGTATTGTTGCCCCTTCTGCCCTTCTGGCCATTGCCCTTCTGGCTGCCCAGTACCTGTCTGCTGCTTTAGACTCCTAGGCCAACCAAGCCCGAAAAGGCCTCAGCTTGATAGCCCACTCAGCACCAGTGTCCACCAGCAGGTTCTTAGGTTTCCGCCACAATTGGCACTGGTGACGTTCTCCACAACGCCTAGCAGCAGCAATTGAGTTTTGAACATGACCCACTCGGGATGTTGCCAACCTGCCCTGGGATGCATGAAAAGTTCAGAGGTGTGAGTTGAATCATCAACCTGCGCCTTAGGTTGCTCTGGTACCATGTACATTTGGTGTTCATCATGGCCAATGCATGACTAACACAGAAGTCCGACAACACCGCTCAGGTTCAGATCAGAGGGGCCGTTCCTCCCAATCACTCCCCTCCTGATCACTCTGTTGTATCCCACATGAGCATTGAAGTTCCCAAGCAGAACTATGGAGTGGCCAGATGGAATCCTGTCCAGGAACCCACCCAAAGACTAGTAGTATAAATATATGTAGTATGTCTTATAATAAAGGTATTGCCAAATATTTAGATTTTTTTAGATTTAATTCATAAAATCAGAAATATTCTATTCATTAAACTTTCATCTGATCCTCATCAGCTATCTTTCTGCTGCAGGCAGGTCTGTAGCAGGTTCTCTGGCATCACATTCATATGATTCATATGAGCTTCCTCAAACTTCTTCTTAAGTGTGGAGGTTATATAATGAAATAAAAGACTTATAGACTTCCTGCATCTCATCTTTAGGTTTTTCCACCCCGCCATTTCCGACCCCGTTGACCCTATTTCCTCATCCTCTCTATTCCTCGTCCCCTACTTTTTTTTCCTGATCCTCTTCCCCCGTCACTCATTATTACACTTTTTTCACTCACCCTGAGGCTCTCACTCTCTCGCTCTATTCTCCTATGACCTGGTTCTGTCTGCTTGACAGGATCTTCTTTAAAGACACTATGGACATACATGCAAACACATTACATTACATTACACTGGCTTCAAGCCAGTGGTGGTGTATTATGATTAATTTGGAAATGAGGGATATTTGGACAGAGTCAGATTATATGTTATTTGTTCAGGTGGTAAATAGGATTACGAAGTGAAAATTGGGGATATATGAGACATAGCTTTCAAATGAATAAGATATGTATGTCATAGATGCAATGTAATGTAATGTTGTAATGTGTATGTGTGTATAACATTCTTATTTTTTCAGTTTTTTTCAGTTCAGCTTTCATATATATATATATACACACACACACACACACACACACACACACACACACATATATATATATATATATATATATATATATATATATATATATATATATATATATATATATATATATATAAAATTAAGAAATTATTCTTTTTCCTGTGTATACATGTAGGGAAATTCAGGACTGGGGTTCAGTATCGCTGGAGGGACTGATAACCCTCACATCGGAGAAGACCCCTCCATCTTCATCACAAAGATTATACCTGGAGGGGCTGCAGCCCAGAATGGACGA
The DNA here is from genome assembly GCA_023373845.1 of Nibea coibor. Lineage (NCBI taxonomy): Eukaryota > Metazoa > Chordata > Actinopteri > Sciaenidae > Nibea > Nibea coibor. The sequence continues at coordinate 543,153 of CM041718.1, read as the reverse complement.
CTCAGGTACACACACACACAAGCAAGCACTCTGTGGGGAATGAGTCATTGAAAAATACCGCGTTCTTTTAGTGTGTGTCCATATAGGCATGTGACCCATCACCACACATGTGTGCACATACATTTGCCAATGAAGAAGATACACAAAATGAACCTTATTTTTGTTCATTGGAAGAAGAGTTCTTGACTGTACAAACAACCATGAACCCCAACCATGAGCTACACCCTTAGAAGATGATGCAACAAAAGACAAAATATTACTGTAAATCAGAACAAGTAAAAAAGCGAACATAATGTGAGCATAAATCATAACTCGAGTAAAATGAGGGGAAAAAGGAGGTGCACGAAATCCAAATCAAATACTGTAATTCTAATTTCAACCAAAAGATTTAAATCTTGAAATCAAATGTTTCATGCAGTGAACAGATACCTTTACTTATTGCAGCTGATTATTATTGCTCCTATCAATTGTAGTAAACTAAATACACTGAATTGTACAGTAACATTTGATTCTAAAATCATGTCTTGATTGACCAGCATGAATACAGTTGTTAAAGGACTCTGTAGAGGTAAAACTGGGGCAACTGGACTGGTTATAGATTCATGAGGACATTCCGCCTCTTAACCAAGAAACTTGTTCAGGTGGTGTACCACTTTCTGTCTAAGTATGTTGCTGGGTTTGAAGAACACTAGGATTCTGTGCTTGTTGAAGATCCCCCTGAGTTTTTCTGATATGCCAAATATGTAGGGGATGCCAATGTTGTTCTGCCTATCCTTCTTTTCTTCATTATCAATAGTCTTGTCCTTCCTTGATCTCATGGCCATTTTCCCAAAAAGTCCAGTCGGGGTATCCACAAACTTTGAGTGCGGCTCTCAAATGTTAGTGTTCCTTTTCTGAGCTTGGTTCTGATAACATTAAGCTTGTGTTCTAGTGCTCACACTTGGCCTCATGTGAGTGATGCCAAGGACCATTGCCCACCATTTGTCCTCACTGTGCATAAGCAAATGACACAGACTATTGTATGTGACTTCACTGTGCAGGGTCAATGACTGCATAGTCCGGGTAAATGAGGCAGACGTCAGGGAGGTGACACACAGCGGTGCTGTGGAGGCACTGAAGGAAGCAGGAGGTCTTGTCCGATTAAGTATACGACGCAGGAGGAGCCTCACTGAGAGAATCATGGATATCAAACTGGTCAAAGGGCCCAAAGGTAAGAAAAGACTCCAAACAGAACATACAGCAGAGTCTGTAAGAACTGAAACAGTGACTTATCACTTATCAGTGACTGCACAGTAAGGAAAGAAGGAAATCAAGACATAAACTGATGGCTGAGATATTAGTAAGATTTCAGAAATCTGCATGTTTCAGTGGCTAAGATGCAGTAATATGAATGAGCAGGGGAAATAAAAGATTCACTGAGCAATTAAAACAACTGATATATAAAATATGTAACAGGATGTGGTGTACCTAATTTGATTCTACTTTTGTTTACCACCCTATAATTGGACTGTATCAAATCCAGCCCAGGAACTGGTAAAGAGAGAAATGCAGCAGTGCAGCAAATAAAGACATCCAACCCTAAGAACAATATTCTGACCTACAGATGTTTTCTCTCAGGGTTAGGGTTCAGTATAGCAGGTGGAGTTGGAAACCAACACGTCCCTGGTGACAACAGCATCTATGTGACTAAGATCATCGAGGGAGGGGCTGCACACAAAGATGGACGGCTACAGATAGGGGACAAGCTTGTAGCTGTAAGAAACTTATTTTTTATTATTTCTCTCTTTTCTTTTATCATGCACGTTGTACAGTCTAGTCTGTAGTTTACAGTTGACATCGTATACCGTCATCAATATAACCAAGCAACCATGCTATGAATTGCTATATTGATTTTACATGTCATAAATATTCTTTGGTAACACCAGATATGTGTACAGAAGAAATCAACACAAACATATTGTACAATTACATGAATGATAAAATGACAATGAATGATAGAATGATTACAGTAGCAGTGGAACCTGTGATAGAGAGAGAGAGACACAGATACACAGCAGTAACTGTAACTGTAATGGCGATATGGTAGCAAGTGATGTGCTCTTAATAAAACTAGAAATTTAATTATTCCACATAATGAAATGATGAAACAAACACAAGGCTCCCCTTTATAACATATGATCTACTGTATGTTAGATATTGTTAGCCTGAATTAGGTGTATTAGAGTGTCACTCTTCATTCAAACCTCTCTGCTTGTATTGTTGCTTCAAAGTAATGAGCAGTTGGCACCTAGCCATAGTCGTCTTCATGTTGCTTGTATGTTTATTCATCCCCGTTCATGGTAATAACATATATGTCTCCATGTGTCTCCAGGTAAACGCCTCCTGTTTGGAGGAGGTAACTCACGAGGAGGCAGTGGCTGCCCTGAAGTCCACTCCTGACGTTGTTTACCTCCGTGTGGCCAAGCACACATCCCTTTTTATCAACGACAACTTCCCTCCACCCGACGTGACTAATTGTAAGTACACACGCAACAATTTTGCTCATGGGTAATTCCACACTTTTATTTTCAACATCAGACCAAACCTGCAGTGAAGGGGTGCTCTGGTAAATGTAGCACACATCATTGGAGCCAAGAGGCTGAAGCATTTTAGGGCCAGATGGTGTTGAACTATGAAGAACAGCAAGGAACAAAACTGTTGGTGGATATCTGCTTCGGGCACATTTATAAAAGACAACCATCATCTGTTAGGCTTTTCCAAGGCTTCTTACTAGAACTGAAGAGGTAAACAGACATACACCATTTTTAAAACTAATAAACTGACACAAGTCGGATTGATATTCCCCCGATGGAGCAAAAACTCCATCGGGGGAATGATTTAGGACAACAAATAAAAATGGAAATATCCAATTAATCCTCCAACTGCAACAACACAGTAAGCCTGAATTTCCAGACCATAATTGTTACGAGGACAGGAGTGTTTTTTTTTTTATTAGCTTTGCTTTTAAATAACCCCAGCTCCTTTCCCCTTTGATGAGGAGCAGCAGCTGATGGTTGAATGCAATGTAGACATTACAAAACCCATGCCAAATAATGTGTCATCAGCATAGCATTGAGGCTAAAAGGTGTAGACCTGGACTAACTGTGAAATCACATCAGGATGGAGATCACAGAAGACCACACTGAGGTTACATAAAAGAGTTTCAGTTGGAGTGAAGAGCTTGTAATGACATCTTAAAAATAAGCAAACTTGTAGATGAAGATGAGCCTCGGTGCTCATACAGTGTCCATTGTGATAATCCAGAAATGAAGCTATAAAGATGACATCCAGCAGACAGTTTGAAACGTGTTATATAACAGTCTGATAATCAGATGGGGTGAATTTGGTCTACTGGATTACAGACACTTCAGCAGATTATAAAACAGCATGTGATAAGTATGAGTATTGATTATTTAAAAAAAAAAAAATCAGAATCAGAGAATATGTCTGTTCCTCCAGCATGCTCCCCACATCAAGACAACCATATAAGCCCCTACATGAGCGGCAGCCAGTCTGTAAGCCCTGCCCCACTGACCACGCCCAGATACTCACCGCTGCCAAGAGCCATGACCGGAGACGATGATGTCCCCAGGTGAGACCTCACACAGAAACACGTCCAGGTTTATTATGACACCACTTCTCTGTGTTGACTGTAAAGTCCCACCATGACTGTAAATGACCCATTCATTCAAATAAAACATGCACAGCCTAAATATATTAATGAGTATATTTTAATACACTCAGGGTTTCTAAACATTCCTAAACCAAACGTGAGGTTGAACTGCTTCTATACAGTTTTCATACAGACTTACTCCATTACATTAGAAAATAGCTTAGGTTTGGGGCTAAAGTGGGGCTTGACAGGTAGGAGAACCCTAACATCAACCAAGGATTCAGCTTTGCAGGTTGTTATTTTGAAAAGCTGTGCACCAGCTGAATTGTTTCTTATTTCCTGTATTGCTCGTTTCATCTCCCCCTCTGAGGTCTTACGTGGCCCTCAAAGAGGTCCAGAGCACACGTGCATGTGTACTGTGTGTGTGTGTGTGTGTGTGTGTGTGTGTGTGTGTGTGTGTGTGTGTAAAAGGCAGATGGTGGTGCAAATTTTGTCTATGCTGATACGCTCTCAGTACTGCTCCACTGTCTTTAATCCATTATAATGGACGGATTACCACAGCTGTCGTCACTCATCCAGCGTCACTGTGGCTACCAGAATATGACTTGTTTCGTCACAGGCCTTTGGACCAGTCAGGATGCTTTGATTAGAATAAATCTGATAAACCCCAGACTGACTGCAGAATGGTCATTTTGACCCCCCTGATTAGTTTCTCATGCAAACAGAGCATTATGGCTTTTAAAGAACATACATTGTGACTCTGTAAGCGGTGGTGAAATATGTGTACATTTATCAGACTGTTCAGTGTGGATTTGATTGGTGTAACCTGGGTTAGAACCATTTCAGTTAGAGAAGTCCATTCTCTTCACTGTATTGATAAATACCGTGATAACGCACTGTCAGTCATTCAACTCTTACTCTGTTTCTGTGAGAATGATATGATGCAGTGCTTTCCTCACAGTAAGACTATTGTTGTATTTGCACACATCACACCTGTGACTTGGATTTCAAATAAAACAACCAAAACATATTCATAACTATTTTCTCATTACACTCACGGATTCCAAAGGCAATCAAATATTTAAGGGAAAAATATATATAGAATTAACTTGTATAGAAACTGCTGTCGTGTAGTGTGTTACATTAGTAAATGGCTCAGGTTTGGGATTTGTGCAGGAGGACCCTAAAATCTGGTATAAATCCATGTTCCGGGCCTTGAGACGGAACATGGAGGAAGAGTGAAATTCTTTTCACATCTGTTTCCTGCTTCATAAAATGTGAGAATTTACTGCGGTTATACATTTTATATAAAGGTAAAATCAATGTTTTGGGGGTTTAGGGTGCCTTTAGATTTTTGGTTCTTCAGTATGTATTTCCATGTGATGTTGATTTCCTTTATGTGCTCTTGCTTAATCTCACTGTAGAAAAACAGTTTAGGTATGATGAATTACTGAAGAATCAAGTATCTATATCAACATAATTTCAAGTATGTATGTGGACAGAGTAAATGTGGCGCAACAGAGGCGGAGAGACAGTGCAATACTGACATCTGCTGGTCATTGCAGTGATGTATTCTAATATTAAATACCAATTCCTCCCACTGAGCTGTAAAATGAAAATATATACAGTACAATTGCTATATGTTAAAGTTTTCTTTTGTAGTTGTGTTGTAATATAACATATTAAATCATCTCTCACTTCTCAGTGCTTCTTAGGCTGTTGTGAAACAGCTAAATATCAGTTTAATATAACTTTAAGCAGCAACGAAAGCAACAGTTCTATCTAAGTCATAACTGACTGATCAAATGTCAATATACATTAAGATGTCTACAAAATGAATAAACGTACTAATTTGAGCTTAAAACTTGGATCCCATCACCTTTTACCCCTAATGCAATATGTGTCTGTTTCATTTGTGTTTCTTCAAGGGATCCCAGGCGGGTGGTGCTCCAGCGGGGGACCACGGGACTTGGTTTTAACATTGTTGGAGGGGAGGATGGAGAGGGAATCTTCATCTCCTTTATTCTCGCTGGAGGTCCAGCTGATCTGTGTGGGGAATTACGGAAGGGAGACCGCATCCTATCAGTAAGACCTGACACAAACACAGACACTGTCACCATTACTACTATTAATAACTCCAATTCTACAGTTAATATTCTAAATCAAATCAAATCAAATTTCATTTGTGTAGCCCAAAGTCACAAAACACATTTAGCCTCAGAGGGCTTTACAATCTGTACAGGGAGTGACACCCTCTGTCCTTAGACCCTCGGTTCCAGTGAGGAAAAACTTGCCCACAAAAAACCTTTAACAGGGAAAAAATGTGGAAGAAACCTCAGGAAGAGCCACAGAGGAGGGATCCCTCTTCCAGGACGGACAGACGTGCAATGGATGTCACATGTACAGAACAATTAACACAAACATATTGTACAATTACAATGAATTACAATAAATGGTGAGGTGATTGCAGTAGCAGTGGAACCTGTGATAGAGATAGAGAGACACAGATGCACAGCAGCAGTAAATCATTAACCAACTAAACTGTAGTGGAGATATGGTAGCAATAATGACAGTAATGCTATATATGGTGGACGTCAGCAGCAGACCACAGCAGCAGTCACGATCCATGAGAACCTGCTGGACGAGAAAGCACAGAAACTCCGGGGAAGAAGTTTAGTTAGTAACATGCATGCAAATTCTACGCAAGGGAACTTCTGTCTCTCTGTACATCATTGATGTGTAGTCATACAGACCAGCTAACTATAAACAAAGCAATAACAATATTTTTTTTGCAACTGCTTAAACACAATTCTGCAAACTAGGCTGGTTTTTATCAAAATGCTAACACAATTCACCAACCACACACCCAAAGCTCAAAATACCTGCAAAATGAAGCACTGTAACCAAAATCAAACTTTTGCACCAGATGGCACACACTTCATTCATATTCCAGATTTTTGTCTAACCAACTACACACTGTTGGCGTAATGAAAAGCACTCTCATCTTTAGTATGCTCTGCCATAATACTGACTGTAGAGAAAGTACAGAAATATTTGCAGATACACACACGTGCTATTGAAATATTTTTTTGATTTTTCACCAAACAAATCAGTGCAACAGCAGATATATTTAGATATATTTACATTGGAGTGAATTAAAATATGCTCACAAAACAGTAAGCTGAAAAATACAATGAAGAAAAAATAATAAATTATTATAGAGTCTCACTCTTCCTCCCCGTCTCATTCTCACCCTCCCTCTTCCTGTTCCTCTCCCAGCATCTTCCATTGTTGTTGTAAAAGAAGAAAAGGTGCTCACCTGTGCTCTTTTTATACTTCCTGATTGAAGTGTTAAACAATTACACGAGACCTGTTTGACCAGGTGGCACATATAGTGGCCAGTGAGTTCATGTAGTGTCATTTTAAATGGCAGTGTTTTGAGATGGCAAACATGTCAGATTGTTTTGTCTTATGCAGAGAACCGCGTTCAGTACACTTAAAAAGTGACATTTTGAATTGCAAAATGTGTGTAAAGCAGAAACTGTGTTTAAAGTTTTGGAGATTTGAGATGAGGTTTTGCTCCCTGTGTGTCACTTTAATAATTGTGCTATCTATGTCATTTCAGTGTGTTAGCAACTGGAAAAAACTGTAAACAAGCTTTCAATATTACACATGCACACTTACACACAACTGATCACCTGAGAGTTATTGACCCACCAACAGTATCCTTCTCACTGTACATGTATTAATATTAATCCAAGACATGAGCTCTAATTTCATGTGTGCGTATGTGTGTATCTAGGTGAATGGTGTGGACCTGTCCGGTGCAACACATGAGCAGGCAGCCGCTGCACTGAAGAATGCAGGACAGAATGTTACCATAGTAGCACAGTACAGACCTGAGGGTGAGTACTTCTTCTTACGTTATGTTTCAGTTCACTATTTGTGCAACATACACACATACACACACACACACACACACACACACACACACACACACACAAACACACACATACACCACAAGCAGGTCTGTGCAGAGCTGAGATTTCCCAACAAGCACAATCGTGAATGTATATCTATTGGGAGTGACTGAGAAAGCTGTAACCAAGGAAACCAGGTTACAACTGCTGATTGGCTCAGCTAATGGGATGATACTGGGGGACCTCAGCGTGACACACACACACACGCACGCACGCACGCACGCACGCACGCACGCACGCACTAACACAGTATCAGGTGCCCTGGTCTCATGATTCACCTGTACTGGCAGAGGTTGTGTGTGTGTGTGTTTGTGTATTATACGGTCCAGGAAGGTGTGTTGTTCTAGCTAAGACCTAAGAAGACCTAAGAAATGTATTGGATAGATGGATTATGGATTATATAGATGGATTGGAAGCTTATGGAAGCAGTGTAGTGATATCCTCATACATCATGATGAAAACCATAACATGTGGATTATTATTTGATCCATGTGAGATGATTGAGGTTAGATTAAAAAAACAAACATTGTAAATCAGTCTCATGGCACTCATGCAGATGTGATATTTTATTAGAATCTGTGACATTTACTTTGATATGTTTTTCTGTTTCAATAGAGAATAAATAGCTACACACTTTCATGAAAGCTCTTTGCTGTTCTAAACCATAATGTCACAGCATGCCTTTGAACATTTAGTGTAATGTTGCAGATATAACTGGAGCAGAACTGCATGAAGTTCATTTCATATTTATTTTCAGATACAGCAGCTATTATTTTTCGGATTTGTGGTTTCTACTGTAGGAATATTTTAAACTCAAAGGTAAGCCCAGGTGGATGATGGTGACATCTTGTGTTGTTATCCTGGTGGTTGGTCATCTATCTATCTATCTATCTATCTATCTATCTATCTATCTATCTATCTATCTATCTATCTATCTATCTATCTATCTATCTATCTAAAGGAAGCCTAACCTAACCTACCTAACCTTCTTCCAGTACAAGACTCGAGTGGTTGGACAGGTGTGTTTGGTCTGATTTACAGCAGTTGTCAGGCTGAGCTTCAGCAAGGAAACAAGATAAACTCACGCTGTAACTTACAAGCCATGTGCACAGAGTGCTTTATTAGCAGGTATCAATATTTAAAATGCTTGGTCAAGGTTTACTGAGTGTGCATGGTGCGCATGTGTGTGTGTGTGGGTGTCTGTGTGCGCGTCTCTGTCGTGACTCTCATTAGTGACTGTTGACTGAACTCTCTATCAAACCTTCTGTCCATGCTGGGCTTTGGTCAGCTCTATGTGTGTGTCCATCCATCTGAGATTCATGTTTGTCCTGTTCCCGTGGTGATAGCGTGTGGTGACCAGCAGCACTCCCCTCTGTTTCACACACACATTTCCTGCCAATGGCAGAGAAACTTATAATGACCTCCACCAGGAAAGAAAAAGTGTCCGTCGTACTGTTTGCGTGCAGGTCTCCTCCTGTTGTTTATATTAAATATGGTTGTAGGCAAACACAACAACAGTGCAGCTAGCCAAAGAAGCTTTTATGGCATGTGTGTGTGCGCGTGTGTGTATGTGTGTGTGCTAGCTTGATCAGTGATTAAAGCTGATGCAGCAGATATAGATCAGTGTTTATTTGAAGAATAGCAGATGGAGCATGTTTGTCTGTGAAAAGTCTTCATGCTGAGTTAGTGCTGCCAACATTCCTCCTCACGTTCAGGCTATTTTAAGCCAATTTGGTCAGACCTGTGGCTACAAAGCATGTTAACCCCAAATTCATATGCCTTTGGCCAGACAGAGCTGTTTGACTAGAATTCCTTCCAAAATCCCTGTCTGACTTTTTGTCAGATTTCTGGTGCAGAATAAATTTCAGTTGTATTAACTTTTTTTTTTTTTTTTTTACTTTTTTTTGTTTGGCTTTGCGTTTTTTTTTTTTTTTTTTTTTAAAGATTATTTTTTGGCCTTTTTATGCCTTTATTGATAGTACAGCTGAAGATGGACAGGAAGCAGGGGGCAGAGAGAGGGGGAGTGACGCGCAGTAAATAGGCGTCCAATGCGGGAGTCGAGCCAGAGCCAGCTGCAGCGAGGGCTGTAGCCTCCACACATGGGGCGGCCGCTTACGCCTACGCCACGGACCGCCCCATGGCTTTGCGTTTTTAAACAGGGCACAAACACTCCAGAAGAAGCTAAGTCACAGAACAGGACAAGGCAACTTACTGAACTTCTATACTATAACATTGTCGGAGCCACGGGTATATTATATTTTTTCTTTGTCAAAATCTGCCATAAATCATCCTCAAAGCAGCCCACTTTGTTCAGGACTTGGACAGGAGTGTTATGCTAATAGTGCCTAATGTGCTCTCTCCGTCACAGAGATGAGGGATGAGCTACACTTCTTTCTGACACTGACATTTTTGAAACGTAAGATTCCAGCCAGCAGATGCTGACCACAAAATGCTTTTTACAACTATCTTCACCTAAAAACAGACCTTGAACTCAGAAATAATAATAATAATAATAATAATAATAATAATAATAATGATAATACATTTGATTTAAAATCCCTTTTCTAGATACTCAAAGACACTTTACAAGAAAAGAACACCAAATCAGGAAAACAATAAGAGATAGTACGCTAAAAACACAATAGACTGAGCTAAACATTAAAAGCAATTTTAAAAAGGTGTGTTTTTGTCAGAGATTTGAATGTGGGCAAGTCGGAACACTCACGGATGTGTTTGGGGAGAGAGTTTCAGAGAGAGGGGGCAGCTGCAGAGAAGGCTCTGTCGCCCCAGTGCTTGGTCCTGAGTGGTGGAGGAAGGTGGTTAGCATCAGACGGTTGGAGGCTGCAGGATGGGTTGTTCTGATGGAACAAGTCACTGAGGAAGGGGCCTGGTTATGGAGGGCTTTGTGTGTGACCAGAAACTGTGGTATGTTTAGGTGTGTGTGAATATTCTCAGTTTGTTGCTTTAAAGACTAAAATGTGTAAAAGTAGAGAAGACATTGAAATATCAGAAATATGTCTTTACTGTTAGCTAACATTAGCCACCACAAGCTACTGCTCATGCCAGTTCTTCATGGTAAGAGCATTGATCCCACTAATTTTAGTGAACATCACTGGCATGCATTTGAATCATCGCTTAATCACTACAGAACTTTGCCATTTTCTGCAGTTCTGCCGTGTATGCTGATTATTGAAACTTCTCAAGCATTCCAAGGCCTGAGGTCCGAGGTTTAGCAGCATAATTAGAATAATGATCTTTACAAAAACAGTTTCCTCACAATGAGTTTCACAGGCTGTAGCAGCAAAAAACTCTGAATGGACAGAACTGAGCAAAAAAAAGGTAGAGGGTGTCACACAGCGTGTGTGAAACAAAAAAAGCTTTTTGACAACATAAGATGATATAGAAATGAACAAGTAGACACACAATTTTTAAAGAATAAAGCTGACATACGGTGTATGGGTGAGGTTGAGAAAAGCAAGGGAATAACCAGTAAAATGTTACAACTAGTATTCATTTCTCAACAGGAAGTAAATGCCACTCGGGTTGGCTTTCAGCTTGTGTTACTTTTCCTCAAATCCACTTACTGTTTGTACTGATCAGAACAATATCTAGATATTCATTAAAAGACCAAAATCTTGCAGTATTGACCTTTAAGCATGATCTACTCCCTGTGCCTGCTTCCTGATGTGGGACTGGTAATGCCTGCAGATTGACAGCAGTATTAGTCACTGGGATTACACACAACCATCACAGACACACACTGTCACGCACATACTGTACACACACAGGCACACACAAGTGGCGTCTGTCAGCAGTAATACGGAGGTAATGCAGAGAGGATTATCTTCACTTCTTTTAGTCTGCTTATTACATTACAGTGTGTGTGTGTGTGTGTTGTGCACTAGTTGAAGATTAACAGCAACTTTCAGAGGCTTTCAGACTCAAAGTTGTGGTATATTATCTTTGTTTTTCTCTTTACCTCAGTATCCTTCCTTTTCCCTTCATCCCTTCCCTTCCTTTCCACCTGTCAGCTCCCCTTCTCCTTCTCCACCCCAGTGTTACTGGTGGTAATGGCCTGATTCTTCGGCCACAGAGCGTGATTTCAGCTGAAACTTGTAACAGGAAGGTGACTGATTGGCAGCGTGTTGCTGTGACGCTGTCATGCTGAGGCTTTTATTAGCTGACAGCTAATAAAAGCCTCAGATGAATAGTGATGAAACACATTTACCAGCTTCAACATTTAAACTTTAATTCAGCATATTCAAAAACTTCCCCATCAAACTTTCCCCATTTTTGTCTTTTTCTTGTCTCTTTCTCTCTCTTCTCATCACCTCTGCAATCCAATCAGTTAATCATTACTAATATAGATGACTGTACTGTGTTGTATCCATTAAAGATGAGCCTCTTCCAGCACTTCTATTTTTAGATGCTTTGTACAGCATTTACCGGGTATCAGGTAATGATTCACTTCACTCACACACACACACACACGCACACACACACACACACACACACACACACAAAGTGAGTGTTCCTTTCAGGGCTAACCATGATGTGTTGAACACATTTCCTTTGCGTTTATATTATTTAGTATTAGTATTTTAAATAATGGCAACTTCTGTGTCTGGTCAGTCTCCATGTTAAAATGTCCACCTTCACAGCAAAAAGAAACATGTTTATATCCTGCTAAAAAAACAGTTTTGGTCTCTATAGATGTAGCCTGCATCAGGCCCCTGATGACTGATCTATGTCTTTGCTGATTTTTAGATTAGCCAGAAGGTAGAAGAGGCAGTAAAGCCAACATGGCGGTGGGCAGTGCCACACAAAGGCTGAAACCCGTGGGTGACGTCATGCGTTCATTCTTTTGACTGTCATTGGTGTTGACACATTGCTGTGCCTTTCTGTGCATTACTGCCACCAACTGTCCATCAGTGGAATAGTGTGAAGTCAGCAGCAGGTATTGCATTCATGATACAAAACAAAAAGAAGGGCTCTCCTCAGCACTACCAGTGGTCAAAACCCCCACAGGATATCATTTTATAAGTACTAAAAAGTACAGATATTAAAGCTATAATGTCAAACAGAACATAACATCCATGCTTCTTCCTGTTGTTCCTATTGATTATTGACAGTACATTCATGCAGCAGTTATTGACACTGATTACATTACTCATGCCAGGTTTATGTACAGGAAATATGGCTCTGGTCCAATATTAGAAATGGTGACGGAAAGGAAAATACTGGTGCAATGCACACAGCTCTGAAGATTAGATATGCCTGTCTCCAGTGGCTTTCTGTTGGATAACACTGAAGCTGCACAATGCAGAGAGAAGGTCTCTGCCAGCTGCTGAACAGGGGAACAACGTTCCTCTAGGGAGAGAGGAGAGGAGAGGAGAGGAGAGGAGAGGAGAGGAGAGGAGAGGAGAGGAGCGGTAAATGCAGGAAGGAGTGCATGTGAGCCCTTGAGCCATTAGTCTCTGTCATCATCTTTTTCTCCTCCTCCTCCTCCTCTCTTGTACCCTTTCCAGTCTCTATCTTTATCTTCATTATGTCTTGTTTTTTCCCTTGATCTCCCTCTTTGTTTCCCTCTCTTGCTCTTAATCTGGTAATGCTGCATTGAGGTGATGTGTGTTGACAGAGGCAATTAGATGGTCATAATGTGGACTTCATATCAATGTGGGTTACTGTATCACTGTTGGGGGTGGGGGTGACATGATGGAGAAAAGAAAACATTATTTATTTTATCAGTGAGAGAAAATTTAGCTTTTTAAAAAAAATAAAACTGAAGATGAAGAGGGAATGAGAGATAGACTGAGACACAGACAAACATAAATGACTTTCTATTGCGTATGAAGGCGTGTGTGTGTGTGTGTGTGTGTGTGTGTGTATGTGTGTGTGTGTGGCACGTGTTTAGGTGTGTGTGTGTCTGTGTGTGTAGACCAATTCCCTGGGCTGAAGCAGGGCAGGAGACCCTGGCATCAACTCAGCTGCATGAGTGACCTGAGGAAACAGTGTGTCTGTGTGTGTGTGTTGGTGAATGTGTGTGTATGCATCCGTGTATGTGTGTGTGCATGTGCGTGTGTGTGTGTCTCCACCCTACAGCAAGCTGCTGTCAAAAAGGGGGAGGAGCACATGGGTGCACCAGTGAACAGTGAGATAGAGAAAGAGAGGAGCGTAGTAGAGAGAGAGAGTTAGCATCTGTTGTTTCTGTGGCAGCTGAGCAGCACTGGACTGACACACACACACACACACTGCTGCATACCCACACACACCTCTTCTTCTTTTTTTTCATTTTTCTGCTCTACATTATCTTCTTCTCTTTCACACACACACACATCTGCTATCTGTTTTTTTTTTTCTTTTCATTCACGGAGTCTCCGGACTCTAAGCTGCATAAACCCCTCTCGCACACACTTACCAAAAGCCACCATACCGGCATCACATCGCAGATGCTGAGCCTGCCTTCCTGTCTGCCTGCAGCATGTGAGTACAGCTGAGCTGGATCTGGGAGAGACAGACCTGAACTGAATTATTTTAACATTCTGGCATGACTGCTTACAGTAACATTTCAACCTGTAACACTTTTAGCCTTTAATTCATGGGCTTTGAGTGTTTCAAGGAACAATGCTAAAGGTAATATAAAACTTGAAAATGATGCTTTGACACTGTTTACCCCTCTGATGATCAGTGATCAGCTCCTCTTTGGTTTAATGACTCTCACAGTAGTTTAGTATCAACACTTCCAGTACCGCTGCTTTTTTCTCTTACTGTGTCGCTTTGACACTCTGCTTTGCTCTTAAAGCAGGAGATAATCAGAGCTGCAGCCTCGGCAGCTTCGGCTGTGTCTTTCACTTCAGGAAAGAGAGGAGCACCATCTCTCTGTAACTCTACAGTATCTTTGTCTCTTGTTTCAACACCACCTTTATTCTTTATCAGACCGTATCACACAAGAGCTTGCTGCAATACATTTAAGCTCAATCACACTCATAATTCTGCTTCCTCTCCTCATCTCTTCTGTCTCTCTTCATCCTGTCTTGTATTCTCTCTCTCTGTCTGTCTGTCTGTCTGTCTCTCTCTCTCTCTCTCTCTCTCTCTCTCTCTCTCTCGTTCTGAATCTGGTAATGCTGCATTGATAATGCTGAGTTTGATGCTTTGGGAGAAATCAGAGCAGAGATCTGGGGGTTGTCAACTTGTTTTTGACAGTGTTCAGAGGTGAACGAGGAAATGTCAGGAGATACTGCAAGTCTACGTGTGTGTGTGTTCAGTGCATGACCGTGTGTACCTCGAGTGTGATTGAATTACTCAGGGTTAATAAAATTCTGTACTCCACAGTAATGGTTCAGACACACACACACACATGCACACACATAGGGACATCCTTCAGAAGGCCCTTCTCAAGCTTATTGCCAGCGGCACTGAGTGTTAGTTCAGAGGTTTCTGGGAAGCTGTGTGGTGTTAAGAAGACTAGAGGACAGCCAGTTAGGATTTATTGCACACATATCTGCTGTTTCCTCACACATCCTGAATCAAAAATGAGTGTACTCTCATTTTGAGACAGCAGTGAAGAGTATATTTTATCTGTATCTTAAAACCTACATTAGAGAGTCCATTATGTAATTTGTTTTTCTACTCTGTTCATTTCCATAAATAATGTACATTTATAATTAAAGAGGCACAGTGGCATTGTTATGGCCACTAGAAAGAAATGGGTCAGAATCTAAAGAGTTTTTGCAGCATGTAGAAGAGGGATACTAAAGCACATGCTATGCTGAGTGTATGAGGAAATGATTGCACTTTGCATTGATTGGCCAACTGGTTGCTCTCTCGCAATTTACTACTTGTCATTGAAGCGAGACAGGGATACAGTTGTTCATGGTAATTAAACTGGAACTGCTGTTTGAGAATTCATTGTTGTATTTGTGTGAAGCATCAGCAGAGACATGTGTGAAAGGTTGACAGGGAAAAAAAACATCTTAAAACACAACACTAGCAAGCTGCTGCATTCATGAAAAAAAGCAGTTACCAAATCAAAATGGGTTTTGTTGTGTCCATGAGCACTGCAAATTCTATTCTAGATTTAACAGGTAGCCAGTGCAAGGACTATTAGATTGCTTGTTTGTATGTATTGATGTTTCAATAGTTTGTGTAATAATTATTTTTCAGACCTGTCTCCACAGGGTCTCACAATGTTTGTCTCTGTGTGTGTTTGTAGAGTATAGTCGTTTCGAGGCGAAGATCCATGACCTGAGGGAACAGATGATGACCAGCAGTGTCAGCTCCAGCTCCACGTCGCTCCGCTCCACACAGAAACGCACACTTTACATCAGGTAACAGACACACACCCACACACACACAGAGCAGACAGAGGTGACTGATCGTCTAGTGTCCTTCAGTGTGACATAACTATTATAAGGTCTTATCTCAGCTGCCACAACCATGTTTTGTGTGTGTCTGTGAGGTGCCGAAAGAAAGGTAATCATGTTGAATAGCACAATTAGATTGTCTGACAAATACTGTCTATCACACAACACATCCATCGCCTGTCAACTATCTTATATCAGTCTGCTTGTGTGCTCCTGTGTCCTTGTGCCATCCTTGTCCTCACCTCTACCGAGTTTGATGACGAACAGGTTAGTTAGTGTTTATATTCAGTTCAATAGATTTATTTACATATAAATATGCTGTTCAAAGTATAATTGATCAAATATAACACCAAGATTTCTTAAACTAGACTGTACAGCTAATGAAAGGGAGCCAATACACTGAGCAAACTTTGAAGCAATGATAAGGGCCTCAGTCTTCTCCATGAAAAGTTGCTTGCCATTCAAAAGAAGAATTTATTTATTTTATTTTTTTTTTTTTTTACCTTAGAATGAACCTTTTTCATCTACAGAATGAGCATCTAACGTTGTTAGTTTGGCAGTTCTTTAGTCGTAAACCAAAGTGCGGGCACTGAACAACTGAATTCATTTTTCCATATATGACTAGATCTGTACATATGCATGTGTCAGATAATTACCATGACACCAACCTCTTTTAGTCAGTTAATCACTCTACTGTATGTGCTGAATTGCAATGCCCACGTTCCTCTGGAGTCTCAAAATTAGGACACGATCATTTCAAGGTTATATAGAATAATGGAGTAACCCTCCAAAAGCACATGATAAATCATTGTCAAACATGAAACTGAAATGTTACTGCCCTTAAATGACCAATCATCATCATATTGAAAAGGAACACTCACACTGACCTCACACACTTTTGGCAGCAAGAGCGTGGGCATATGAACGTGGCATATTTGGTCCGTCCTGCACGCAACTTCAAACCCACCGGGAGCGTTTCAGAAGCGTTTAGCTCACCAGACTTGTGTCTACATAGTCTTAATATGCTACATAGTTAATTAGTTTCTCTTTTGTCTGTTTTTACAGCCGGCAGTTTGCACAGGGTATATTATTTTGAAAGTCCACCAGATTCTCTCCGACAAATGATATTGATTCAGCCAGACTTTTTTTTGGTCCATGTCTCAAAATAAATTTTATGAAATAGATTTAAATAAATTTTATATTTGCCAGTGCTATAAAGCAATAATGCTTGGGGTCCTTTACATATTTGAAAAAAAAACTTTCATAGGACTGGCTTCTTTATTTTATAAAATATCTACAACAAATATTAACCATCGAATCAAATCGTTCTTACACTGTATCGATTCTTATCGAATCAGTCTAATAATAATGAATAAACGGACAAAACTAATTAACGGATATGGTTTTTTAATTGTATCGTAACCTGTGTATCTAGATGTGTATCGAATCGTTTATCACAGAGAGATGTGCAACCCCAATTGGTGCGTGATAGATTTGGGTGTCTGGTGCTCTGGGACACTGTGTGTGTTCACGCATGTCTGTACAGTATGTGTCTATATGTGTATACTGGATAAGACACAGACTAAGCTTTCCTCAGAGGAAATGTCACAGGCAAGGTTAAATCTGTGCATGTGTCTCTCTCTTCTCTCCCTTCTTATTTTACACTTTAAATGTCCTTTTTGGTTCAATAGCATGTTATCAAATGTTTTTACCTTTTTATTTATTTTTTTTTTATGCAGCTGCTAATTCACCAAATTATGAACCAAACACTGATGCATTAAGTGGAATTTGAGGGCTGTATGAAGGTTCAGACTCTCTGGACAGTGATACCAACCTCTGCTGAACTGATCTCTGCTGCAGATATCAATTTCAAAGCATTTGAAGTCATGCTCCAGAACATTTGCTTCTTGTAACTGAATATTATGGTTTTAAATAGCTAAGTATTTTTTGAGTGTGAACTGAATGCGGTCTGCCTTTTACTTGGAAAATAAATATTATGTTTTGTTTTGTTTTGTTTTGTTTTTTTCATTTACAGTATGGTAACAGTTAATACAATATAGCTCCAAGAACAATTACCAATTAAGTTACTATGCATTGCTTGCTGTTTTGTATGAGACATCACTATCGTACTTGTTGTGTTCTAGGGTTGCACATCTCTCTGTGACAAACGATTCGATAAACATCTAGATACACAGGTTACGATACGATTCAAAAAAGATATCTGTTTATTACAGACTGATTCGATACGAATTTGATTCTACGTAGATATTTTATAAAATAAAGAAGCCAATTCAATGAAAGTTTTCTTTTCAAATGTGTAAAAGACCACATATCCCCAAGCACTGTTGCTTTATGGCACTGGCAAAAATAAAAATTTATTTAAATCTATTTTATAAAATTTATTTTTAGACATGGAACAAAAAAGTCTGGCTGAATCAACATCATTTATCGGAGAGAATCTGGTGGATTAGTAGTGTATCAACATACACTGGGAAATCTGAGCAAGTAAACAGAGCCTGGTGGGCTAAGCACTCACCTCTGAAATGCTCCCAGTGGGTTTGAAGTCGCGTGCAGGATGGACCAAATATGCCACGCTCATGCAACATGCTGCCAACGGGCCCAGTGGATTTCCCCAAAAGTGTGTGAAGCCGCCAACCGATTCCAAGTCTCATGATAACCGATCCATGACACTACAACTGATTCATCTAGGAATTCATGGCTAATTCATATCAACTGAGGAGGCTGCTACCAACACATCCAGTCCTATCGGTTTATCGTTCACAACCCTATTGTGTTCCAGTGAATTGTCCTGCAGATTCACCTCTAAATAATGCAATAATGTTATATGAGTATTTAGGGTAAAGTTAAACTGCAATGCAGTTTGGACAATAGGTTGCTGGCTGAACAAAAGTAAAGTAAGGTCGCAGCAGTTTCTGGCTGTTAAAAGAAAGTTTTTACTTTCCACTGTCACCAAGTGCTTGCTCATGGTAAGAATTTTTGGGTCTCTGTAAATAATACAAAAAGCCCTGCTCTGATTTAGCCCTATGTATTTTCACAGCACAAAGACCACTGTAAACCATGACCAGGTTTCCTGTTCTTCTTAGTAATTATCACTGGATTAATTTGGTTTCGAAGGTTTCCACATAAGAATTCAAATGACTGTAACACTGTGAGCTGGTAGTTATAGTTACATGGCGTGCATGGCATTAATAATACAAGAAATTATCCATGAGTGTAGCCTGCTAGCTAAACAATTTCATTCATTTGGAATGTTTGGAGCTCTTAAAATATTGCTGCTCATATTTCTTACTCTTGGAGAAGTGACATTATGAAGGAAGGAAGGTTATTTATACACTCATCTGACAGCTGCCCTCAACTGCAGGTATCTGTGCACCCACTAATGTAAATGTAAACCCACTGTATACACTGTTTCTTTTTTTGCTGGCTGTGCAAACATATCACTGACATACTGTACTTGTAGTGTTTATTGTTTCAAATCAAAATCAAATCAAATTTCATTTGTATAGCCCAAAGTCACAAAACACATTTAGCCTCAGAGGGCTTTACAATCTGTACAGGGAGTGACACCCTCTGTCCTTAGACCCTCGGTTCCAGTGAGGAAAAACTTGACCACAAAAAAACTTTAACAGGGAAAAAATGTGGAAGAAACCTCAGGAAGAGCCACAGAGGAGGCATCCCTCTTCCAGGACGGACAGACGTGCAATGGATGTCACATGTACAGAACAATCAGCACAAACATATTGTACAATTACAATGAATGATTAAATGGCAATGAATTACAATAAATGATAGAATGATTACAATAGCAGTGGAACCTGCGATAGAGGGAGAGGGAGAGAGAGACACATATGCACAGCAGCAGTAAATCCTTAGCTAACCAAACTGTAGTGGAGATATGGGGTGGGGTGAGGCAGAGAGAGGGTTTTCAGTAAAGGGAGATGTGACTACCACAAGGAACCCAGCATTCTGAGAGCACAGTGGTCTAGAGGGGTAGTAAGGTACTATGAATTCTTTTAGATATGATGGTGCCTGGCCATGAAGAGCTTTGTATGTAAGGAGAAGAATTTTAAATTCTATTCTAGATTTAACAGGTAGCCAGTGTAAGGAAGCCAAAATGGGAGAGATGTGATCTCTGATCTTGGTTCCTGTCAGAACACGTGCAGCAGCATTCTGAATTAGCTACAAAGTCCTAAGAGACTTATTGGGGCAGCCTGATAACAAAGAGTTACAATAGTCCAGCCTAGAAGTAACAAATGCATGGACTAGTTTTTCTGCATCCGCGCACGATGCGTCTGATTTTGGTAATGTTGAGTAAGTGGAAGAATGCAGTCTTTGAAATTTGTTTTATGTGGACATTAAAGGACAAATCCTTTACATATCCACATGTTTTATTTTTTCAAAAGGTACACTGTAAAAAAAATCTAAATGTATTACTCTGTTTTTTTTAATTGTATACAAAATATACAGATGAAGTCTGTAATAACCAAGCTACTATTTAGCTCTAGCTAAGTTTTATGCCAACAATGTTAAATGCCAGTTATTTCTCACTTTTTAATATAATGTTGACATGATCTGTAAATTAACAGCAAAACTGTTTGAAGTATCATGCCATTAATAACAAATGTACATTATCCTTGAGATATTAACTACCACAATGGCTGACATAATAATACAGGGAATTGTAAAATAAAGGTGTTTTTCTGCAAGACCTTAAAAAGTAAATTTATAGTTTTTGACATTTATTTGATTTCAAATAAAAAATAAATCAAAATTTTATTTGTATAGCCCAAAGTCACAAAACACATTTAGCCTCAGAGGGCTTTACAATCTGTACAGGGAGTGACACCCTCTGTCCTTAGACCCTCGGTTCCAGTGAGGAAAAACTTACCCACAAAAACCTTTAACAGGGAAAAAATGTGGAAGAAACCTCAGGAAGAGCCACAGAGGAGGGATCCCTCTTCCAGGACGGACAGACGTGCAATGGATGTCACATTTATATAATATATAACATATACATATAACTATATATAATATAATAACTTTAATTTTATTTTTTGTTTGGAGCTGCTGCTGCTCAGTATTTGTTTGCTTGTTTTTTGTTCTGCATGGTTTTTGGTTTTTGGTTTTTTACAGTGTACACATACACTGTGACCAGTGTAAAAGATTACTCTGCAGTTATTACTGTGTTCTTTCACTCAAGTAATTCAATTTCAGAGCTCCACAGAGGAATTAAACTGGATGTAATTTTGAGAAGAGGTAATTGATTCAGAGTTACATTTGCATAGCTGTGGACTTAACACTAGTCACCCATGTAATCTGATTATATGGATGAATAGTAACGTATATGCCAGATGCCAGATTATAGAGTGACAAAGAGGAAGGAGGCTGGGCTGGGTACGCAGCTTGTTTCCTGCTTTCCTTAAACATACGATTATTATTTCCATGTCAGTGAAGCTACCCTTACCAACGCTTAGCCAAGTCCCAAACCATGATCTTTCCTTAAACCTAGCTAAACCTTACCCAGAGCATTGTCCCATCATAAAACTGTTGATTCTTCTACAGTGATCTATAAGTTTTGGACGGCACAATGAAATGATGACGTCCAGAAATATGGCTTGGCAGAAGTCCTGGACAAACAGGACTGTTGTTGTTGTTTCATTTGAATGAATTATTGCTGTTTCCTGTAATTAGCACCAAACTACAAACTTCAGCAAACCTTCAAGAAAGTATTCAAAATAAAAGTAACAAACAAAAGAACATTTCTGTGTTTGTTTGCTGTCATTACCTGCTGACATTAACTCTATTTCCATCAGTTTAAAGTTATATTTAATTAAATGATTACAATTCTTTGATGAAGCTGCCACCACAGCTGATCAATGACATCCCAGCTGAGCTATTCACCTTCTGACCTTTAGTCTGGGGTCCAATCTGATGGAGTGTCACAGTTTAGCAGCCATACAGTAAACATACAGTGGACTTCAGGGGATGCCGGTTATTTCAGCTCTACTTCCTTTGCACACACACACACACACAGCAACAACACACATTTTGCTGGCCTACTTTCCCGGGTCTTTTCCCTTCGGATGGGTTTGAAACTCTGTGGTCACAGAGACAGATCATCGTTCAGATACACACACGCACAAACAGACAGACAGAGACGTTATGGGGGGCATTATGCCAGCACACTATACTAAAAATGTGTACAGCGCCTATGCGATGATATCAAACCTGTAACATGCATGTGTAAATTCCATTCATTTTCAATGGACAGACGGGCATCACGTAGGCATCATGCAGATTCTGCACATGCGTTGTTGCACATACGCCTATGTGAAAGGTGCGTGGTGGGTGAACTACGCCTCAAATACGTGATATGAAGATCACGCATGACTGTTAAAGGTGGGGTAGGAGATGTTTTCTGGAGCATTTTTTACCATATTGCTTGAAAACCTCTTCATGGCCCCATTGCAGCCAGTAAAATAGAAAGTTTGTCAAAAAAATGAAATGTTTTAGTCCAGTCTAGAGGATGAAATCATGGGAAAACACCATCCAGTCACGTTGATGAGGCTGCACATTATGATTGGATCCTGACATGTCCATCAAACTTCAGTCCGCTTTTCCCTCTGCGCATTCACCCATTCATGAACGAATAGAGACCCTTCATTACTTTGAAGACATCTCCTACCCCACCTTTAAGTACAATTCTACATGAGCGTACAGGCACACACTGTGTAGTGTTTGTGGTAATCAAATAGCGAAGGGTTATTCGAGCGGTGCCACGTGCGAACGCAGCGGACACCTCTGCCCATGCTTGTCTCAATGTACAAAAAATTATTTACTTTATGATGACGAATTTTGAGTTTAACAACTGCTTCGACTGACAATTATAACTCATAACTAGAAAATTTCATTTTCCCCGCTGCACCACCGGCCCCACGACCTGCTGCTGCTGTTTTGACACACTGACTCTTGGGTCACTGTTCCTGATTTTATTTTAAAAAATTTTCTTAAATAAAAAAAATAGCAAAGCAGCAGCAGCGGGTCATGGGGCCAGTGGCACAGCAAGGAAAATGAATTTTCTAGTTATGAGTTATACTGTAGGCGTTCACACACTATAGGTGTTAACGTGTGTACCTAAGAGAATAATATCTTTTGTATTGTACTAAAGCCAACACTTCAGACGCCTTACCATGTGCACATATGACTGAAGTAGCCCAAACTGTCTCATCGGTCTCTCTTGGTAATACATGAACTGCTTGAATTGTGAAGTGAAGCAGCTGTTAAACTCAAAATTGACACTTGACTTGACATGGCATGACACTTATCACCCGTCACCCTTCATTATTTGGTGTACTCGCAATACGCATGCCTGTACACATGCATATCGAACACATATTTTTCAGCCTTTATGCAGGCGTAGGTGACATAGTTAATGCGTTTTGGTATAGTGTGCTAGCATAAAATGCCCCCCATAGACATGTGCGCAGACAGATGTGTGCAATAACACTCACACACACACACACACACACACACTGTCTGTTTCACTTTGAGTTTTTTTCTTTTTATTAACAATGTTTTGCTAAATTGGAAAGAATATAAAATGTATCAAAAATATTTTAATATTTCTGGCTGTAAAATGTATTTCTGGTTTCATAATTAGGACTTACCTACGTACTCCTTTCATATTCTTTTTCAGTCTCGATAAAGATATGACTGATTTGTCTGTTTCTGCCTCTTCCAGCACACCCGATTGTCTCATGAAGTTGTGTTTTTTTTTTTCAAATATATTTTTTATTGAACTTTTTTTGCAAAGCATTTGTAGAAAGGATCATCATAAAATATACATTAGTACACATACATTAATAATAAAAATAATTTAAGCAAAAAAGTTAGCGGTATAATACTAGTCACTGTTTGTTTCCACTGATTGAGAGTGGGGGCTTTATCTGAGATCCACAAGGCCATGATACATTTCCGAGCACAATGTAGCAGAATGTGTAAAAGGTCTCTGTTGTGAAAATCTGCAGGTAACTCATCCTCCAGTCCCAGCACTTGCACCCAACTGTAGATGACTCCTAAAAATTGTGTTCAACTGTTGAACTACTACAGTCCAGAACTGCTGGATGAGATGACAGCTCCACAAACAATGAATAAGTGATCCAACTGCAAACTGACATTTAATACAGAGCTCAGACAAAGTTGGGTTCATCCTGTGTCTGTCCTCAGGGGTGACATACAGCCTATGTAAGATTTTGAAATGCCTTTCCCAAGCAGAATTAGACACCAAGACCTTAGAATGGTGGCTGCACAGGGCATCCCAGTCATCAGGCTCTATTGTACCCAGGTCAGAGTCCCGTTTGCCTTTTACTCTAACAGAGTTATCTACATTGAGACTACATAGAATCTTATAGAGCTTCTTAGTGAAAGCTTTAGGCTGCACCCCGTCAACCAGAAGGGATTCTATTGGTGAGATAGCCAGACCACCATTGGAATCTTTCAAGCCCTCCTGAATCATGTCCCCCACAACTTTGATACCCTTGAGCTTATGAAGTTGTGTTTTTGAGTAATCATGAATTCCTCCATCTGCCTGCAGAGCATTGTTCGACTATGATGGAAGTGCATCAGATCTGACCACACCCAATCAGGCCCTGCCATTTAATTTCGGGGATATCCTCCATGTGAGCAGTGCTGGCGAAGAGGAGTGGTGGCCTGCCCGTCACCTCAGCCCGCCGCCTCCAAACTGCCCTGAAGTTGGCGTCATCCCCAGCCGCAGGAGGTCAGAGTTCAGAGTATATTTACCTTGTGGTATTAATACTTTTACTCAAATAAAGGATCTTAGCATTTCCTCTTCCTCTACTGCAAGCGTCATCATTATATAGAATGTGCTGAATATAAAACGCGGTGGAAACAATATTACCTCCTCTCACCTCACGCTTCCTGCTTGTTTCTCAGAGGAGGAGGTGACAGACAGATGTTAATAGTTTTGAGTGGTGGGAGGAGGAGATCATTTGGAAGAAGTCTTGTTAATGTCTGTGACACAGAAAGAGGTGATGTGATGAAAGTGGAAGGTGATGGAGTGGAAGGGAATAAAGCGAGGGAGTGTTAAAATGTGAAGGAGTGATTAGAGGCAAACAATGAGGAGTGGGAGTGAGTGATGGAGTGACCAAAAGGAACATGGGTGGGATGGCTGGAGAGACAGTGAGGTATTAGTAGACTGAGGTGTTAGAGGAGAGGCTTTGCTGAGAGGAATTTGCTGCATTAAGGCTAATAGAATAATATTAATAATGTGTTATGGTATAATATTAGAATAATAATGTAATATTAGATATTAGAATACAGGAGGCTTTGTATAAAAGATTATTGATCAGGATGAGGTATTTAATTATTGATTATTAGAGGCTTCCATCCTCCCTCTCTCCTCCATGTCTCCTTTCTCCTCCTCACCCTCTGTTCTCTTCCTACTCTCCTCATCCAACTTGTTCCACCATGCTCTTCTCCCTCTGCTCTTTCTGCTCTACCTGCTCCTCCCCTCTTCTCTTTTTCCTTACCTCATTCTCCTCTCCCCTATTCCCTTCCTCTCGTCTTCATACTTGCCCTCTACTTTTCTTTCTCTCATATTACCTGCCTCTGCTCCTCCCCATCCTCCTCCTTTGCCTCTTCTCCTCATTCTCTCCTCTTCCACCTCTGCTTGTCTTTTCATCTCCTTCTCCACTTCTCCTTCTCGCCCACCTGTTCTATCGTCTCCTTCTACTCCAGATACCCCCCTTCTCACCATATTTTCTTTCTTTCTGCTCCACTACTGTTCTCCCTTTCTTTATCTCCCCATCCTTTACCTTTTTCATTTTCCTCCTTTCTTGATCCTCTCCTCTCTCCCCTCCTCTCCTCTCCTTTCATCTCATCTCATCTCCTTTACTATTATTTGATGGAAAGAAAAGAAGAGGAGGAGGTCACTATAGAAACACAGGATTGTGAGGAAAGGAGAAGCAGCTGCAGTATTCTAAATATTGTCACATGAAGGTGTGTTGGATTTTAGAGCCTTTTGGACCAAGCTGCCATCACAGATTAAAACTGAAGCAGCGCCTGCACTCAAACATTATTATTCTAATTCATGTTGTTAACTTTAATGCTGCTGTCTTCAGTGATGCTTGTTCGGCTGTTTGCAGACATCAGGAGTCTAAAAGCTGTGTAATGTGAGACAATGTCTAAAAACACATCTGGCTTGTCAGTCTGACTTATAAAATGAGGCTTCAACACAGACACTGGAGATTCACCTTATTTGAAATTCTAGTGTTGAATATGATCAGCAGCAGGAAATAGCCCTGCAGAGGAAGTGACAAATCTAAATTTAAACTTAGCAGACAAAACTGTCTCCTTAGCAGTAGCAAGCAGAGAAAATGTCTTTTCTACCATGGTGCAGAAGTATTTCAGTCTTATCTCACCCTCATTCGTTTGTATCTCTTATAAGGTATTCACATTCAGATTAGTGGATATGTCCGTGCTCTTTACTGTGAAGTCACATGATATCTGGATATTAAATTCTACAAAAAAAAAAAAAAAAAAACATGACCTCACAGTGCGCATAGACATAATAGATCCAAAAATACTTAAGACATGTTGAGCTACAAAATACATTTTTCAATGTAAAAGTTCTGAGGTGCTGAAAGTGAAGTAGTTCTATAGTTTACTTTCAACATTTGTGTATGTGATAACAGTTTGATCCTTAATATAAATAATAATTAAAAGTAATCAAATCACCTGGTTTTAAAATGTCTGACAGAGCAGAAAAACATAAACACAAATCCAAACAGAGTCAGTCAGATACACTGTATTCTGTATTCTCTTCTGTCCACACTATCATTTGTCTTCTTTCAGCATGTCTCTTCATGTTTTTCATCTCTCAGGGCAGAGAAGAAGGAAAGGTCGAAGTTAAAGATGGTCAGAGTGACAAGGTCTCAGGACAGATCGGTGAGTAGTAACCTTTAAAATCAATTTAGTCCTTACAAATGTCATCTTACACTTTTACAGATTAACATTGGACTCAGATGAGCTCTGAAAGTAAATATCAGAAAATGAATAAAAGTAGTGAACTGTGTTAAAACAGCCAAGGGACAAATATTACTCTCTTTTCTCTTTCTCTTGCCACTTCTAACAACATGAAACATGAATGGCATCTGCAGCTCTTAATAATAGATTCCTAGTGAGCCTCAGTTCTTCTATGAACGTGCTGAGATGCTGTTAAACCGGGTGCTTTGACTGTGTTATTTGGAGAAAGTGTTTTTTCACCTGTCATCTTAATTATATATAACTGTGCTGTTAATGAAGTCAGAGCAGAAACAGCACTTCCACACAGTGGAAAGTTCGAAACTTTCTTAATATGAGGGCACACCAACCAGACATGCATTCGATTTGTGCTGCGTTTCTTTTCAATTGAGACTAAATCAACAGAATAATGGAGAATACGTGATAAACACTTATTTGAATAGAAATTCTCTCAGATGTTTGTTTCAGATACAGCACATTTAACACAGTGGCTAACTCACCTTTGTCATACTTATATTGTAGTCTCTACAATGTTACTCCTTCTACAAACAGGCATGTTGGTAAGTTTGATGATGATAAGTGAGCAATATTTTAGAAGCCAGCGCAGCGTGACCTTCAGTTGGGCATCAGCAGTGAATAACTTTATTTAGAGAAACCTAAAGGTAACTACACTGACATTATGAACTCATATTAGGAGAATGAACTCAAAAAGGCAGGTGGCGGTGGCTTAAGATTGACTGGCATTGCAGGTGGAGTAAGGCAAGCATGTAACCCACTCATGTTACCCACTTGGAAATAAATCCGATTCTGCTTCTGTTATAATGCTGGCTGTGCAAAGCGAGGCACACTGGAGAACTTCACACAAGAAAAACCTGAATGAGTCAGAAACAATAGAAAGGTAGTCAAAGACATGTTGGAATACAGAGTGACAGCGACAAATCAGCACACACTCAGAAGTATGAAAGGAAAGGAAAAGAAATGGAACAACACAGAAACACCCAAACCAAACCCAAAACTAAGAGAACCATGACACTGTACACACTAATATCACAAAATATTCATAAACATGCTTTGTTCTTTTATTTACACTAGATTTGAAAAGATGCTGATGCACAAATGTTTTCAACTATTACTTGAAGACTAAATTATATATTAAATAAATGACACACGAGTCTAACACAAGCTATTGATATTGTCATGTTGTCAACTTGCTCTATGTTTTCCTCACACTTTGTGAATCAGCAGCACTGCATGCTGAAGAACTGAAATGATCACACAGGCTCTGGCTCCATGCTTTGAACACTGCGAATGAATCCCTCTCACTCAAACTGTGTGTGTGTGTACAACTTACTTTTATCTCCTTCTTTAGCTTTTCCAGAGCTGTGGTAGGAGTTCAGTCCAAAGTGTAAAAGAGCCTAAGAGTGTGTTTTTTGCTGTCAGTAATCCCAGTCACTATGATGATTAATGTTTGTTCTCTGTCTCTCTCTCTCTCTCTCTCTCTGTCTCTCTCTCTTTCTCTGTAGGATCAGGATGATCAAGGTAGGTATCCTCTCCATCAGTGACACCTGTTGGTCAGTATATGTAACTTCACCTCCTTAGCAGACCAGATTGACACCACTGTACCTTCACTTCCACCCTATGTCTGATGTCCTCCTCCATCCTGCCATGGAATAGCAGGATGATAGGAACATGAAGAAGAGGGTGTAAAATACTCCAATTCCCCAGTACCTGAAGTAGTTAATGCAGAATAACAAACTTTGATCTTATCTTATTTTCTGGGCAGAAAAAAGATGCAGCCTGTTAATAACTTTGGACAAAACAATCTGATCTCAAGTACCTCAGTCTTCCACCACTACAAATGTTTGTATTGTTTCTAGGAAGTGTCTACACAATAATTTACTTATTTCAAGCTGCAGCCTGAAAAAAAAGTTTTTCCAGAATCACATTTTATGCAAGATAATATTGCAACAAATCAAACCTGACAGCTGCAGTCCTGTGTTTCCATTGTCTTTTTGAGCCACTTCAACGGCATACTTGATTATAGAAAACAAATGATAGAAAGGAATGATATTGTGTCTCATGGTTTCTCCTATAGACGAATGTGTGTCATTGGTTGAGTGATATTGAAAGAATGCCGTGTATGTGTGTTTGTCTGTATTTATGTGTTTGTTGTGTGTGTGTAGCTGACTCTGACCTGTCTTGTCCTTCCAGAGCTGGTAACCTCTGGCACCAGCGATAGTGAGAGTTGTTCCTGTAAGTGTATACCCTCCTCTTTCTTTCTTTCTTTCTTTCTTTCTTTCTTTCTTTCTTTCTTTCTTTCTTTCTTTTTCTTCTCTCTCTCTTTCTCTTCTGCTTTCTTTGGTCGTTTTTGTTCACTTTGTATTTTATTTGTCATTTATTTTGAAACCTCATCCAACTGAACGTTGCTGCCGGTTTTTACGTGTGTTTCTCTGTGTGCTTGTTTGTCGTGATTACTGTGTTTTTCCGTGCGTGCGTGCGTGCGTGCTTGCGTGTGTGTGTGTGTGCGTGCTTGCATGCGTGCGTGCGTGCGTGCGTGCGTGTGTTCTTTGCTTCTGCAGCTTCTCCAGAGCTGTTTCAGAAGTCTGGTCCAAAAGTAGGAAAGACTAAGACTGTTTTTTTGCTGTCAATAATCCCACCCACTGTGCCTCTAAATGTATCAATCATTTCTGTTTGTCCAATCAGCTGGCCAGGAGGAGACACTCCTCACCTACCAACCTGTCATGCAGCAGGAAGGTCAGTGCTTAACTCATATCATCATTTCATTTTTCAAGTTTCATTTGTTTTCTTTTGATGTTGTTTAGGATCAAATATCTCTTCATCTATAAACTGAAACTTTTCAGTTAGACATGGAAACTTACCTTATATTAGATTATTTTTAGACTGAAAGTAACCAAGTGGACATTTAAAACACGTGTACAGAGTGAAACTGGAAACAGTGAAACAGCCCACTACTGGTGGTTCAGTCATCAATGATCCATCCATCCATTTAAATTTTAGTGGAACCTTCCAAACATGTTTGATGAGTGAAATTAAGAAGATACAGCAATTGTAGTATTAAAAAAGTATTTTAAAATGTTTTTTTCCAACCTTTAACCTGGATTTTTGATGTTTTGGCCACCTGGGGGCAGCAGAGAGAAGTTGTAAACACAACATGAAAATATCAAATCAAATCAAATCAAATTTTATTTGTATAGCCCAAAGTCACAAAACACATTTAGCCTCAGAGGGCTTTACAATCTGTACAGGGAATGACACCCTCTGTCCTTAGACCCTCCAAAACTTGCCCGCAAAAAAACTTTAACAGGGAAAAAATGTGGAAGAAACCTCAGGAAGAGCCACAGAGGAGGGATCCCTCTCCCAGGACGGACAGACGTGCAATGGATGTCACATTTACAGAACAATCAACACAAACATATTGTACAATTACAATGAATTACAATAAATGGTAAGGTGATTGCAGTAGCAGTGGAACACAGATGCACAGCAGCAATAAGTCATTAACCAACAAAGCTGTAGTGGGGATGGTAGCAATAATGACTATATATGGCATGTAATGCTAAATATGGTGGACGTCAGCAGCAGACCACGGCGGCAGCCACGATCCATGAGAACCTGCTGGACGAGAAAGCACAGAAACTCCGGGGAAGAGGTGTAGTTAGTAACAAAGCCAAAGAAAAGGTGTGAGAGAGATAATGATTGACAGAACAATAAAACCTTAGGCCCCATTTTATGCGGACTCTAAGGGATATCGAACTGCCTTACATTGATAGGTAGTAATAGTAGGTAGTAATAGTATTACCTTTGAAAGTTTTTACACATATTTTATTTTATATAGAGTAATTTGTACCTCATAAATATATGTCCAATACTAACTCTCCTTAGAACTGTTTTCCTGACAGGCATGTCTGTCTCTTTAGCTGCTGAATGCTCCACTATGTTCACCAGCTAGTTGCTAACTGTGTTTGTCTGCACTGCTGCTGAGCGGGGAGCATACACTGGCTTTATTAAAGCAAACAGCACAAGGGAACTGTGGGATTGAACCAAAATAGTAAAGTTGAGGGTAATGAACCAGAACATTCATTCGCATCACAGTCATTTGGGCAGCTGTAGCTCAGAGGTAGAGTAGGTCGTCCACTATTAGATGATCATTCTGCATGTTGAAGTGTCCTTGGGCAAGATACTGAACCCCAAATTGCTCCCGATGCCATCACTGTCTGAATGTGTGTGAATGGGTGAATGAGATATGTACTGTAAAGCACTTTGAGTGGTCAGAAGACTAGAAAGGAGTTATAAAAGTTGTTATAAGAATTTTCAAATGACCCTTCAATAAGGAGGATTGCATTGGAAGTATCAAAGTTAAGTTAAATGTATTGTTCTTGTACAAGAAGGAGCGTTTAACAGTGTAACACACAAAAGGGGTTACAGAGAAAAAGGCTCACTATGGAGCTCTAACAGTTGGTTCTCTGATGTTGAAATGTTGTAGTTGGCATCTTACATGGCAGTCATTGCCATCTGTGTGTATAATGGTGGACCATGAGTGGTCAGAAGATAAGTCAAGTTTATTTACCATGTGTTTGTTTGTCATATCCCAGTTAATTATACACGGCCAGTCATTGTGCTTGGACCAATGAAAGATAGGGTCAATGATGACCTCATCTCTGAGTTCCCTGACAAGTTTGGATCCTGCGTCCCACGTGAGTCTCTTAACTTTGTCATAAAGTGTTTTTATGACCTCGCTGGAAGATAACGTTTAGCTTCTTTTGTTTTGTCACTCATTTGTCACTTCCTACACGGTTAGACAGTGGAAAATGAAAACTATAAAACGGGGACCTATCTACTTCTTCAGTCTATCTATCTAATACAATGAAAATACCATTAAAAAAACTAATGAAATTAACCCATAACTTGTGTGAAAATCTATGCTCCTCAGACACAACGCGGCCACGACGAGACTACGAGGTGGACGGCAGAGATTACCACTTTATGTCCTCCAGAGAGCTCATGGAGCGAGAGATCCAGGAACACAAGTTCATCGAGGCTGGACAATATAACAACCATCTGTATGGAACCAGCATACAGTCAGTGAGAGAAGTCGCTGACAAGGTGAGTTTAAAAGAGTATGAGGAGACAGAATACAAAGGAAACAGAACAAACAGCTATATCTATCTTCCAGGGTAAACACTGTATACTGGATGTGTCGGGGAATGCAATAAAGCGTCTCCAGCTGGCCGGACTCCATCCCATCGCGATCTTCATTAGACCACGCAACATCGACAACATCCTGTAAGTAATGGAAATATCAACCCCATCCATCTTGTTCATTTAGCAGCTCATTACATAGCCCTCATCAGCAGTGCCATGACTCCTAAAGATCCTAAAGGTGCTTTGAGGAATGAACATCTACAACTGCATGGCATGACAACTGAAGGTTCCATTTCCTGATCATGTCACTTGCTGTTAAGCAATGTTCTGAAGATATCACTGGCAATAACCTACACATTGGTTTAATAGCACCTACAAGGCCATGGTTCTCTGCTGGAAAATAGTGGATTGCTCCCTTCGGGTTGGGAGTTAATGGCTGCCCCAAGTAAAGTAGTTCAAGTATCCTGGGGTGTTGTGGGTTTAGTTGTAAAAGACCATTTAAAATCTTGATATTGAATCTCTTGTCTGTCTTTCCAGAGAGATGAACAAGCGCTTCACTGAGGAACAGGCGAGGAAGACCTTCGACAGAGCTGTCAAATTGGAGCAGGAATTCACAGAGTATTTCACCGGTTAGTTACAAACACACTAACATGTACAACACATGCTGCTGTTCCTTTCCTTCATAATCACCTGCATATATTCATGTGAAACAGTTTGACATCTTGAGGGGAAAATTTTTTTGATTTTCTTTCCCAGAGTTAAGAGATCTAGAGAAAGGATGTGGTTAGTCCACTGCAGCTGGAAAGACTGGAGGCAGGGTGAAACAGCTAGCCGAGCTCTCTCCACCTCTAAAACACATTTAACACTATTAATTGAGATGCTAATTGAAAGCTCAGCTAAGCTAAGCTAAGCTAATGAGCTGTCAGTCTATTCTTGACAGTTATGAGTGTCATAAATCTTCCATTAGACTGTGGGCAAAAAAGAGAATAAGCCTATTTCCCAAAATGTTGAAGCATTCTTTCAAAGTTCCAGTGTGTAGGATTTAGCAGTGCTGTTGTTGATTGCAGTGAGTGATTGCAGAGATTGCTCACCTCACCGTCCCATTCCCAGCACAGAGTAGAAAGACCACAAAATGCCTCATGTAGAGCCAAAGTATTTGGTTTGTGGGCTACTGTAGAAACATGGCAGTTCAGATGATGAGGATTGTTTTTTTCAGGTTATGCATGATACCATCATGATTACACATCATTATACATGAATAAAAACATAGTTTCGACATTAATCTGAAAATAACACACTGGACCTTTAACAAAAGCAATAACATTATTGAGTAGAGGATGTCAGTGTTTAATGTAAGGTGAGCAATTCAACGACAAGAGACCCACAAAGTGATGTGTCGATTTTCCACATGTTGATTCCACTTCCTTTTTCTACACACACATACTATGTTTTGGTAAATGTTTTAGGTGAGGAGTATTCATCTCTGTCTGTCTGTCTGTCTGTCTGTCTGCAGCTATAGTCCATGGCTCATCTCTAGAGGAGGTGTATTTGCAGGTGAAGCAGGTCATTGAGGAGCAGTCTGGTCCTTACATCTGGGTGCCCACCAAGGAGCGACTCTGAAGAAAACAAACATATTTGACATGATCACACACATCACATCTTTCAACACTTCCTACTTCTCTAATTTTCTATTATCAGCCTGCATCCTCTCTCTATCTTTCTCTTTTTCTTTAACACAAACATCACTAAACACACACACACACTTACACAAGCACATAAAGGCAGATGAGGCTGGGACTATCTGGGACTATTACTTCTTGAATTGGGTGGGTGAATTGGGGTCTGTCCAGCAGCCTCTTGGTGGCTCTTCCTACAGCTGGGTTCCTTAATGTTTAAGGAGATGATTCAAATCAAGGCGACATGTACCATTATCTGATTTGATTTCATTACTGTTCTTATTGTTGTTGTCGTTGTTGTTTTCATATTAAGGGTAATGCATTCATGTATGGGTTTGTAATGATAATATTGTCACCAAAAGGCAGACTTTTGCACGCTGTAGCTTTAAGAGCATGTTTTTGGGACAAAATCTTGATCTCCTTCCCCATCTGTCCATCCGTCTGTCTGTCTGTCTGTCTGTGTGTTTTCTCACAGCATTGCTTGTGTTTTTGGTTTTTCTCTTTCTTCTCTCTTTCTTTTTTAACCCTTCTCTCATATTCTATCCTTCCTTACTCCTTTCCTCTTCAGACTGTCTAGCAGGGGTGTCCAAACTGTTCCACAAAGAGCCGGTGTGGCTGCAGGTTTTCTTTCCAACCAAGCAGCAGCACACCAGACTTGACTCATTTAATCAACTGATCTCAGTTGATCTCAGAGAGTTGATTGGTCAAACTGTGTGCTCTTGGTTGGTTGGAACAAAAACCTGCAGCCACACCGGCCCTTTGTGGAACAGTTTGGACACCCGTGGTCTACAGACTTTAGATATAAGGTAGAAACTAATGAGCCCCAGAATTTTGTTATCAAGGTCCAATCTGAAACTATAGTATGATTACTGTTTAGAAATGTAGCAAGAAAAGGATTCTAAGCATAAGACAGCTGTTAATATTTCCTCTAAGGGCAGAAATTCTAAATCAAAGTTTAAATATAAAAATAAATTAGATTGCTTTAAAATAATGAATGGAGTACTGTCAGCCATTTAAAAAAAAGGTTTAGTAGGTAGCCTCATGAAGGTCTTAGTGTCCATTTAGAGGCCCGGCTCTGTATTTATCCTGTATCCTGAGGATTATACATAGCCAAACAAACACATTATTTGCTAAAAGTAATGATTGATTGGTTGATTGGGACACATTCATCACACATCTCCAACTTCAAGTCATCACATGGTTAATTAAACAACAGCCAATCAGAGACAAGGTTTTATTAAACATTGCTTTTAAAAATATGTTTCACGTTCTCACTTAAAATGTTTTATTTTGTGTGAAATCCTCACTATATAAATATATAGTTATTGATCAGATGAAATAGAAACAAAAAGAAAACCAAACTGGAAAGAAGTTCTGCTGTTGGTAGATGAGGTACACCTGAAATAACATCAAGCTCCATGACTTTGATGTGAAGCCAATGCAGAAATGCCAAAATCTGAAGTTTCATAAACATCCACTGGAGGCTGGCTACAGAATGAGTCACCCATAAGTCCCCATGTTCAAATGTCCAACTTTACAGCAGAAATAAACATGTTTAAACCACTTCATTTTCACTTTATTTCCCTGATCATCATCATAGCAACAGGTAAACATTGGTCGCACTGCCTAAAACTCAGTTTATCTCAATTTACACACAAACGCAAAACCGTAGTTTTCCAGAATCTCCACTCTAGTCGGAGTTTTTAGAAAGATTCGTTTTCAAACTCACTGTTTGCGTGTAAAAGATACAAGGTACAAAGGTACAAACAAAGGGAAATGTCTCTGTTTTTAAAAATACCCGTGTACGTGTAAACGGGGCCTCTGCCTCCCAACCTCCTGCTCCTCCTCCTCTGTGTCTCAGGCCTTTATCTCTCTCCTCATCTCCTTCTCCACACTCACAGTGTGACATTAGTTGAGCACTCCAGCATTAAATAATATATCATCTTCTTCATCAACAGTATCATCACGATCATAATCATCACAATCACCGCTATAGCTTTCCTTCTTACTTAGTTACACTAATTAGGGCTGGTTTCTTAAAAGCATCTTAACGTGACAGAAGTGATATTATCCCAGTGTTACTGTTTGGATGTGTGATATTCACTCTTCTTTCTGATGTCAATGCTTTTTATGCTGGTTTAAAGTCAGAAAGAGGTTAGCCAGCACTGTTTGTTTCCACAGTTATCTCATTTGCTGCACGTCATGCCATTGCTGCATAGTTAAAGACAATGGCTAAACTCAACTGTCTGGACTAACTGAGCTGGATTAGCTCTTTAAGCAACATGTTTTGTTCTCGCTGGATGTATAAGTTTGAGCCTTCAGTCCCAGTGTGCATGAATAATACCTGAAATGAAACAAGCACTATTTGTGACCTCAGCACTCCATGATACAGGCACACTGTGGACAGTCAAAGCATTGTTTTTTACCTGTTATCCAATGTCAGTGTCACCACAATCTTCAAAAGTATTTTCACAAGCCCTTAGATGTAGACTGTCTGCCCAGAAATCCAATATTTCCACAGAGCCAGCCACTGATGCAGCCTGCACAGCGGAACCTGCACTTTTTATTAGGCTGATGCTAAACAGTTTTAGTATCTTAAACTGAGCTATGAAGAAGTGTTTTTACAAGCAGGTGCCTGTTTTTTTTTCCTTTTTTGTGTGCGTCATGCATGAGCATGACATATGCAGACATTACACATCTGTGTGATCACAGAAATACCTTTAAACATGTGACACTGCTGAGTGGCAGGTCAAAAATAATGATTTGGTTTGTCCCTTAAAGCAACTAGTCAATATTTTTATATTAACAGTGTATTAGATGACAATGTGAAAACAACGTGACAATGTGAAAGGTGTTTCTCACAGTGATGAATTTACAGAGAAAAAACATCTGCAGCTCCCCTCAGCTTTACTTTTACTTTTTCCCCTCCTTTTCTCTGGATGCAACTTTAATGTTCTGGTTCACTCTCACAGCTCTCACAGCAGCATTTCGGTGAAAAATCTAAAAACCTTACAGAAGTTAGCTGGTGAACATAGAGGAGCATTTAGCAGCATTTAACGATAAAAATATTCCCTCCAGAGTAGGTAGAGACCAAACAGAGAGCTTAAAGAGAGTCACAAATGGGGCTAACCTGAACCATTATAATAATCTATGTTATGAAATGTAACATTTGAAATAGATGCTTTTGGCAAGACAGCCCCTGTACTGACCTTGTCAGTCATCCACTTCCCATCTCCACCCTCAACCCCTGCAAGGCGACGACTCCAAGTTGACTGGAGGCCGGAGACATACAGAAAGATGGTTCTGTCAACAGAGGAGCTCAGACTCAAATACTTCATAGTTGACCACATGTGTTTTGGAAGTTTCCTCACAGAATGTTCAGCTAAATTATTTCTTTCTGTCTATAATCTTCTATGAATCCAGTGAACCTGTGGTGTCATCAGTTGACAGACCTGGACTCTCTGTTTGACACAGGCTGTGTTTTAGCCAGGGTACCATGCCACTGTCTGTTAGAGTAAAGCACCAATGCAAAGGATCTATTACAGAGATGGATCTATATCTAACATATTATAATATTTATCCCTGCTCTAACTGCCTATTTTGGTATAAAAAAATAAAAGTCTTTATTGAGATTTACTGAAATGACATGATTATTATTTTTGTGTTGTGTAATGTGTATGAATGTGTTTTAGTGGTCTCTATTCATGTCTCAGAGGCTCCCTTTAGTAGAGACACCCAGCTTCTTTGTGTCACTCTGAAGCAAAAATAAAGACAATAATCAGAGAAACGCAATTCTAGTTTAAGTTACAATAGGTTTTAAGTTACAAATACAGTGGAACCACAGTTATAAATAAACATGAACAAAACACCAAATTCTGGTTCTAATTCTACAAATTTGAACATTTGAGCTCCTTTGTAGGAGTCAACAACATTCTTATGGTGAGAGCAGCAGTCTGTTGCTGAAGGAGTCTCATGCAGGAGGTGAGAGGAGTTGTTCATGATGAATGTCAGCTTTGCTAACTTCCTCCTCTCTCCATTTCTTCTATGGAGTTGACACTCAAAACAATATTATTCACATTCACAATTATATTATTGTATTTCAGTTACAATTTTCCATCCACTTGAATTACATAGTTTAATATAAATTAAACTTAATGTGAATCAAGTAATGAGATTTATGTAATAAACGTGCTTCCACTACACAGTAGTGTAGTAGTAGGCAGGTTTATGTATTCACCGCACACATAGTGACAGATGCCATATACACACATTGGAGCGGTGGGCAGCTACTGTACATGCAGTGCCCGCAGATGTCCCGTGTCCTGTGTTCCTCTGGACTCCACTCAGGAAATGACACCAGGCTAATGTTACAAGCACTGACATTAGCATTAGAAAGTGCATTTGCAGTACCTTGAAGGCAGAGCTAGCTAGAATAATACCTGGCATACACAGAGAACCATAGATCCTAACTGCTGATGGCTTTTATACTACTACAGTGCTAGGGGTGCAGCGTATGCTCCTGGACGCTGGATCCTGGACTGAGAACTGGGGAAAAACAGTTTGAACCTCTAACTCCACATTTTAGTAATATACTGGAACGTTCAAAGTCTTTTCACATGTTTTCAGCAACTATTTTACAACATATTTATTGTGTTTTAGACGGGACCACCCTGGCCTCCAGCTCCACCGTGAAGAACCTTGGAGTTATTTTTGATCAGGATTTGTCCTTTAATGTCCACATAAAACAAATTTCAAAGACTGCATTCTTCCACTTACGCAACATTACCAAAATCAGACGCATCCTGTCCCAAGCGGATGCAGAAAAACTAGTCCATGCATTTGTTACTTCTAGGCTGGACTACTGTAACTCTCTATTATCAGGCTGCCCCAATAAATCTCTTAGGACTTTGCAGCTAATTCAGAATGCTGCTGCACGTGTTCTGACAGGAACCAAGATCAGAGATCACATCTCACCCGTTTTGGCTTCCTTGCACTGGCTATCTGTTAAATCTAGAATAGAATTTAAAATTCTTCTCCTTACATACAAAGCTCTTCATGGCCAGGCACCATCATATTTAAAAGAGCTCATAGTTCCCTACTACCCCTCCAGGCCACTGCGCTCTCAGAATGCTGGGTTCCTTGTGGTTCCTATAGTTTCCAAACTTCTTCCCCGGAGTTTCTGTGCTTTCTCGTCCAGCAGGTTCTCATGGATCGTGACTGCTGCTGTGGTCTGCTGCTGACGTCCACGCCTTACTGTAAACCCTCTCTCTCTCTCTCTCTCTCTCTCTCTCTCTTATCATGCATATCAATGTAAGGCAGTTCGATAACCCTTAGAGTCCGCATAAACGGGGCCTGAGGTTTTATTGTTCTGTCAATCATTATCTCCCTTACACCTTTTCTTTGGATATTACTAACTACACTTCTTCCCCGGAGTTTCTGTGCTTTCTCGTCCAGCAGGTTCTCATGGATCGTGGCTGCCGCCGTGGTCTGCTGCTGACGTCCACCATATTTAGCATTACATGCCATATATAGTCATTATTGCTACCATCTCCACTACAGCTTTGTTGGTTAATGACTTATTGCTGCTGTGCATCTGTGTTCCACTGCTACTGCAATCACTTTACCATCTATTGTAATTCATTGTAATTGTACGACATGTTTGTGTTGATTGTTCTGTACATGTGACATCCATTGCACGTCTGTCCGTCCTGGAAGAGGGATCCCTCCTCTGTGGCTCTTCCTGAGGTTTCTTCCACATTTTTTTTCCCTGTTAAAAGGGTTTTTTGTGGGCAAGTTTTTCCTCACTCGAACCGAGGGTCTAAGGACAGAGGGTGTCACTCCCTGTACAGATTGTGAAGCCCTCTGAGGCAAAATGTGTTTTGTGACTTTGGGCTATACAAATAAAATTTGATTTGATTTGAATTTGATTTTGAAAAAAATCTCAGAATTGTCTTCACACAGACTGTAAGCACTTTCCTGATTATAATGACATACTTTTACTTAGTATCCATATTAACTGTGAGATGATTTTACTTAAATGAATTGACTAAACCTGTAATGGGTTAACTAGGGAAAAGAAAAAAAGCTGGGGTGCCAGTCAGAGTCAAGTCTGACAAAGTAAAATAAGTAAAACAAAAATAATTCCCAATAAAGCCACACAAAATAATAACTGGGCAGATCAGCATAGCAATAATACACAAAGCGATTTTCACAATGTATATTTTCCACAATGCTTCACCCTAGTACACGGGTTCCACTGTTCCACAAAGGGGGCAGGCCCCATGTCTCCAGGTAAGTGTAACTGATAACTGATTTGTTTAACTATGAATTAAATTAAACTATAGGTACAACTACGGAGCCTGAAGTAGGAAAAGGATCAGCAGAGAACAGACAATACCACACATGCACAATAAAGGGGCCCCAAAATAAAGAACTTCAAACAAAAAGTGTCTCTTTATGAGATTTTTTCAGCAGTTAAAGAAAATATTTAAGAAAGTTATTTCTTTTGGAGTCCATGAAAGTTCTTGGTGTGTGTGTGTGTTTCTTGAAGTATGTATGTTCTTTTCACTACCCAGGTAGGTTTACGTGTGTGATCTTATCTGTATCTCAAATGAGATATT
Organism: Nibea coibor; assembly: GCA_023373845.1. Classification (NCBI taxonomy): domain Eukaryota; kingdom Metazoa; phylum Chordata; class Actinopteri; family Sciaenidae; genus Nibea; species Nibea coibor. The sequence goes on along the minus strand of CM041718.1, from coordinate 502,638 downwards.
AAAATAGTATAGGCAAATGCTAAGGGCGCCACAAATGGGGGAAAAAAAAGAGTAACTTTCACTTTTCTTATTTATTTATTTTTTTAGAGCTTTATTAATCACATTATACATGTGAAATTGTTCTTCCGCATTTGACCCATCCAGTAGGCACCTGTCGGAACACACATACATAAGAACATAGGATCACATACATAGTGGCAGATGCCTAATACAACACAGACTGGAGCAGTACTTCATTGTGCCCTGGGGGTACGTTGGGGGGTACGGTGCCTTGCTTGAAGTGCACCTCGGGCCATGGCAAGGAGGTGGACTGACACCGCACCAGCTGTCACCTTTCCAATCTTCAAGCAGTGAGTATTGTGGAGAAATTGCTGAAGCCAAAGGTCAGTGGTGAGGTCAGGAAGAAAGAAAGTGTTCAGGAGCCTCTGATGTCTTATGCTGTATTATTTATTGACACTTGATCAAGGAGAATTAGAGACATTCTCATAAAGCATCAGAAGTGCCTGAGTCGTTCTCACATTCTGCCCAACTCATGCTGGTGGACAGACTTTAAACCCCGAGATAACATCACAAACACTATACGCCCAGAATTAGGTAGAAGAGAATGCTTTTACCAAGAATGGTGTCTTCATCAACATGATTAAGTCTGGAGACACAGATGTCTGTTTACGCAGACTGGAATGTCAGTGGCAAGCTGTCTATTATGTCTAAGCATGCAGCACCAGAGTCCTTCGACCCTGGCCACAACAGTGTTGAGATAGGATAACACCTGTTACTGCCAGCCAAAGACAAACAGCTAATACTGCTGAGGACCTCAAGGCCCACATGTGACTTCATGTAACCTTGTATAATGTCTGTGTGTTTGTGCTTTTATTATATTCCATTTAAAAGTATGTATGTGTCACTCAGAACACTACAGGAATAGAAAATTCCATAACAGTGAGCGGGAATCAAACGAACAACCTTAGGGTTATTGTACGACCCACTCTAACACTGAACCTTGGAGCTTAAAGCATAATTTCAGGAGCCAGACCACACCTCAACCATGCCACTTCCGGTAGTTATATAAATACCCTCCTAACCGTCTGGTTCCCTTCGCACTCGTATTCCACGTCTACCCTGTTACTTTCACCTTTTCTCCTCTCTTTCCTAGGGTCTGTCAAGGGGGTCCATCATGCCTGGGTCCCTACCGAAGCTTCCCCACACTGCAGCATCAGACCCAAGAACTTCACAAAATCATACTTTATCCACAATCATTCATTTTGTCAATAAACAATTTTAACATATCTTGTTGATGATGTGGTCCAGGCTAGTGAAATGGCAGTAATAGAACTAGTCAGGTAGCCATAGTAAAAACTAGTTGGTACTATTATTTCTTGAAATGAAAAAATAAGCCCATGTTAATTTAACTGAATGACGAAGCCTTTTAGACTGTAGACTGTACCTGCTCTCAGTTTTCTGACTGACACTTCTCTTATCGACAATATAATAATGTGAAAACGACCAAATCTCTCTGGTGCAGGGGAAGAAAGAAAAGAAAAAAAGATGAGAAAAAACACGACAAACACAGAGGTACAGTAAAGATGATGTCATGTATTTATTTGTCTCTTGCAGAAGTCAAAATGCTGTTAATTTTCCACACCTTCATATATTAGAGTTGTATGGCAGGTTGTTTGTTGTGTTACAGCTCATATTCTTTAATGTGTGTTTATAGTGTTAAACTTTACATCAGTGTTAAAGTGCACATCATTAATGTTAATTCTTCATAACTTCATTCCCATATTATACTGCAGTTTACTGCTTCTTCGCATTCTGCTAATCAGCAGTTCACTGTAATGATAATAAATTTGAATCTAATTTGCATATCAGAAATAACTGCATTGGATATGATGTACATGTACAGAATAGGGGAAATCATACCTCATGCCAATCATGTTTTTTCATTTGTATTATTTTGTTTCATTTCATTCTTGGTATCATGTTTTTTTTTATGATAAGACTCTAACACCCAACAGTTTCAGACACTCCTCTTCTCTCTTCATATGTGCTGTTGAGATATTTAAATCTCCCACAGTCACCAGTTATCGCCACGCGGGCAGTTAAATCTTATACTCTGTGTAAGCTATTCATATTAAACATATCCGTATTGTATCTATATTGTATCTAGATTCTTGTGTGTTTGTATGTAAATTGACAGTACTGCCATGCAAGGAGGGCACCACCTTAAAGGTTTTACGTGTTTTTATTAGAAAGAGAAAATTAAACATACAGAGTACCAAAAGGTAGCAGTATTTCCCATCTTGACCTGCATTGTTAAATTAAAAATTTATACTTAAATCTTGCCTATGGCGCCAATCTGGTTAGGGCCGGGGCTGCTCTCAAGTTTAGTTGAGAGCAGCAGTTTAGTCAAGTTTGGTGTCAAGTTCAGTGTTTGTAGTCTTTCTCTCTCTCTCTCTCTCTCTCTCTCTCTCTCTCTCTCTCTCTCTCTCTCTGTCTGCATGTGTGTGTGCAGAACACCCACTTTCCGCACTTTACTTTAAAGACCACACAATCAGAGTGAATTTGTTTCTGGTCCAGCCTGTTAATTGGCTCACCTCACTGTCTCTGCAACTGGGAATAACCTTATCAAACTCTACGTTATATATAGGACAAACTTCTCAAACTCAGAGATAAGGTTAATGTTAGCAACCAAAGCAGGTAAACAGACTCCTTGTGTCTGTGTTGCGGCAGCCAGAGCAGTGAGTCAGTAACCAACGGCCTCACTATGTTGGCCTGAATCCCTTCTTTCCCTTTGCCCATCAGTGGAAAAGCACCACACGAGTGGAGGAGAGGAGTGAGAGGAAAGCAGAGGTGGGGTTTTCTGACAGTAAAAAGACCTCTCTGTCCAGGGCTTTGGCCTGCAGCCAGACAGCCGCAGCAGAGACGTGTCAGACCAGGTAGAACTCACCACAGCTCCAGATACTCGAGCTGAGAGTCTTGTGATTACTGAATGGCATGTTATACATGACTGAGTTGTAAATCACTAAAAATACAGCTTCTCCTGAGTTCTGCACGAGGACTTTAATCAGAGTCTTGAAGATAGAAGTTGCACTTTGACTCAAGAGTCGTCATATAAATTGGAGGAGATAGAGGGTGGAGGCTATTTCACGCAACATAGAGGAAGAGAGAACAAGGCCATGACCATGTGGAGGACAGCCGGAGCTCTACTGCTAATATTACACACGGGTAAAAGCTGATTTTCTAAAACTAACTACACTGTAGTAAAGTACACTGCTGTCATTCCTGTGTGGCCAAGTAAATCCTGTTATCTTAGAGGTTGATTAAAATGTACCTTTCTCTCTCAGTAACTGCTTGTATTTCCCCAGAGGTGAAGATACTCTATGTGTAATGCAAAGGTTTGTAGAAAATGTATATTTCCCCAGCCAAAATTGATATCCTATTCATTACACACCTCTTTTTCATCAGGTTACATGTGTTGTTCCACTCTAAGTTTCTTTCATTTGTGTAGTTATATAAAATCTTGTGACCCTCTGAAGGGTCCCAACATTCATTTGATATCTGAGATTACAGGATGTTTTCATGAATCATTTGGTGGAATAGTTGAATGGTGAGTTGTCTTTTTTGTCTTGCTGTCAGTGTTTGGCCAGAGCAGCATCAGATGGTGCACCATCTCTGAGGCAGAGCAGCACAAATGTCAGGCCATGTCACAGTCTTTCACCGAAGTCTCCATCCGTCCATCCCTCAGCTGTGTCAACGGACTCACAGTCGAGAGGTGCATTCATAAACTGCAGGTCGGATTTTGACAACATGAACTTTAATTAAGTGAACCTTATTGAACTCATCACAATTGTTATTGTTAAAGTTATCTTATGCACAATTAAGATAACCTGTGATTATAGTAGTTTCTCAATGTGGACTTTATAATAATAATCTCCTGCATTGCACAATATGTTATTTACACATAATCAGAACACATAATCAGGCATCAGATGACAAGGCAGAAACCTTATGGAATAGTGCAATCATGAACCAAGATTTTTAAGCTGAGTCCAGAAGATGAGCTAGCAGTGAAGCTACATGCTTTAATTTGTGTAGATTAAGATATATATATATATATATATATATATATATATATATATATATATGTGTGTGTGTGTGTGTGTGTGTGTGTGTGTGTGTGTGTGTGTATGATTTATTAAAAAAGCTTCTTCTCTTACTTTAAGAGAAAATTTCTGGTTGTTTTATTTCAGAATGTTTTCTTTTACTCTAAATTTTAAAAATAATTAAAAAAAATAACTTCATTTCCTGTTCATGTTCATCATGAGGACTCATAACCTCAGTAATTGTTTTGTTTTCTCTATCTCTTTCAGAACAAAGAAGTAGATGCCTTGTCCATGTTCGCCACCGACATCTACAGGTTGGGGAAGACTGCTTCCTTCAAGATGGCCGCCAGTGAATCAAAGAGTGATCGTAAGATTCTTTTCAAATCTTTTCAAAGCATTACGGGGGAAAGAATCAGCACCAGCAAAAGAGTAAGAGTTCTATAAATTATAAAAGATACCTGTAGACTCTGTAAAGCTAACTAATTAACACTTTATATTTCATTTCTTAATATGCCCGGCTACTCACAAAACACATTTATCCTCAGAGGGCTTTACAATCTGTACAGGGAGTGACACCCTCTGTCCTTAGACCCTCGGTTCCAGTGAGGAAAAACTTGCCCACAAAAAACCTTTAACAGGGAAAAAATGTGGAAGAAACCTCAGGAAGAGCCACAGAGGAGGGATCCCTCTTCCAGGACGGACAGACATGCAATGGATGTCACATGTACAGAACAATCAGCACAAACATATTGTACAATTACAATGAATGATTAAATGACAATGAATTACAATGAATGATAGAATGATTACAGTAGCCAGGCCTGGAATTTCGTCATTTTAGGGGCAAGGCCATTTGGCCTTTTGTGTTGTCAATTTTTTAAGGGCACCAAGAAATAAAATACCATAAAATAAAATAATAATAATAATAGTCCACGTACATAATGAATTCAATGTGATTCTGTTTTTTATTGTATGTTTTTAAAGTTGTCTATTTTTTAACTTGTCTGCAAGCCAAGTTTCCCTTAGGGGACACTAAAAGCAACTGAACTGCTTTTAGTGTCCCCTAAGGGAAGTACACAGGAAATGATGTGAAATGAAGTCCATCACTCACTTCAAAAACTGTAAAACTTATTAAACCAATCTCCACCCACAGTTTTTGCTCAGATGACACGTGCAGGAGCATCTTCAGACTGTCCTCAAAAAACTACACAGATTTTTGATTGATCAAGCTGGCCCTCGTGAAATTCCTTCCCTGGTTACATCATTACATCCTTTCTCCAACTTTCCTGCCCTTTTCTACTGAACGTCACTATTGAAAACAGATTATGTAAAGCGACTATGAACAGCCAGCACACATCAACCAGCTGTAACTTATCCAAGCAGCAACACCAAGATCATAAATCTATAAAAATGACACGTTACGACCGGAACCAGCAGCTCCACAAAGGAAGAACTAGACAGCAAGCAAGCAAGCGTTTGTTGCTAGCGTTTCTGTACACGCAATTTAACGTTAACTAACTTATATATTGGAATTCCTCTTATTCGTTCACTATTTTAACACACTGTCTGACCTCAGTCCCGGTGACTTTTTCCCCTCTTCACGTCAGTTTCAGACCTAACGGACCATGGCCCTCGTGGCCCTCGTAAAATTCCTTCCCTGACAGTAGCAGTGGAACCTGTGATAGAGACGGAGAGACACAGATGCACAGCAGCAGTAAATCATTAACTAACTATAAACTGTAGTGGAGATATGGTAGCAATAATGACAGTAATGCTATATATGGTGGACGTCAGCAGCAGACCACAGCAGCAGCCACGATCCATGAGAACCTGCTGGACGAGAAAGCACAGAAACTCCAGGGAAGAAGTTTAGTTAGTGATGGTAATGATGATTGGAGAGAGAGACAGAGACAGAGACAGCCTGAGACAGACAGAGAGAGAGAGAGAGAGAGACAGACAGACAGACAGACAGAGAGAGAGAGAGAGAGAGAGAGAGAGAGAGAAAGAGAGAAGGGGGAGGGAGAGAGAGAGAACGAGGGAGAGAGAGAGAAAACAACAAGTAATGGACATGGCTTTGGAGGTTTTTTATCATGGATAACATGGAGTAAGTTAATACAGGTATGTTGTGCATTATCACACTGATTATAATCTCTGTAGAGACAGGCACACTAGCTCAAGTGTTGAAGTGAAATATCTCACATGCAGATGTGGGATATTTCATAACAGGTGTGTTAGTCTGCACTTTGATCTCCCAACTCTTCTCTGATAATAAAAACACACAGTCAGAATATCATACAGTGCATTGGTGTCAAAGTACTTGCGGAACTTATTGCTATATGTGTGTTAACACCTGTGCTTCCATTGCATCAGGTACCGGTGCCTCCTACTATGCAGTAGCTGTGGTGAAGAAAGCAAATTCTGCCATCAACATCAACAACCTGGCAGGAAAAAAGAGCTGCCACACAGGGAAAGGCCGGACCGCTGGCTGGAATATGCCTTTAGGATACTTCATAGACCAGGGTTACATGTCTATGATGGGCTGCAACATACCACAGGGTAGGAAACATACATGGGTGCACATAGATTGTACATGCAGCAGGCTGGAGAGATGAGTTTGTTTGTGTGGTTAGGTGTGGCAAATTTCTTCAGTGCAAGCTGTATCCCTGGAGCAAATGAGGAAGGGGACCCTGCATCTCTGTGTCAGCTGTGCCGAGGAGATGAAAGTGGAAAGAACGTCTGTGCCATGAACAGCCAAGAGAGATACTTCAGCTATGAAGGAGCTTTCAGGTGATGCACTTATCCTCTAGACTCCATATCATATACAAATATGTTACCAGTCAGCATCTTCTGCTCCTCCATCATTACCTTTTTAGTACAGCTAACTGTGACTCTTTTTTAATGTATCGAAGCAATAATGCCAGTTTATTAATGCAATTTAATCTAAATAAATGCGCCACTTGCTTCCTATATGTAAATTCTATATCTGACATTAAACATAATTATAAATGAATGAAAAGTTTTAGAGAATTTAAGGTTCACACAAAAAATTGGGCTGTTTTAGGATACACTACTGTACTATTTATATACGGATAAGATATTTTTGCAACAAAGATATTGTAGAAGTGACATCAAAACATTTATCATAATTTCTATAAAACATACTGAGCATTTGAGTTATAAAAGCTAACACTAGCATAGCAACGGTGGCGTAGCCATCATTTTAGAAGTGAAGGAGACAAATTGTTCAGAGGTCTATTGAGTGAATTATCATCCTCTTGCATTCAATTGCACTTCTCCTTAGCAGCTAAAGAACCACATAACCATAAACAGCACAGCAGCAGGGAACTGACTTTAGTTCTTTAAAATGATATACTATCAAAATTTAAAATCTAAATCTAAAATCTCTAAAGCTGCCAAACTCTGGTTGAGTTGATATAGAAACCTATCAGCATTAAAATGTAGCTATTTTATCATTTATTTTATCATCAACTATGACAGCACAGATGTGCAAAATTAATCAGTTAAAAATGGTATGACCTATGCCTGCTCCTAATACAGCAGTTATATAATATCTGCAAATAAATAAATAATAAACAAATAAACAAAAATAAATTACATATAAACTACATCCTTAAACATCTGTGTCAGTATTTAACTAATTAATTAATTATAAAATAATATAATCAGTTCAAGGTTTCTTTTAGACCCAAGCAGAAACAATAATAAAATCAAAACTAGAAAAATCACGCAGAAATTTTGACACACCAGCACACCTAAAATTTTTCACACATGACCAGCTAGCACTAACGCGCCAGCCACTAATTTTAGCATCAGCTGCAAGTATTAGCAATTAGAATGTCAAATATCATGTCTTTAATAAAATGAGCAGCTAGCGCGTTAGCCTTCTGTGTAGAAGGTTTGTATAAGGTCAGTGTAGTAGTAATGTCCTAAATGAGCTGAATCTAGTGATATAATTTTTATTTCTGTAGTACAAAATGTGTGGAAGTTGTTAGGTAGGTGTGTGTGTGTGTGTGTGTGTGTGTGTGGTGTGTGTGTGTGTGTTTGTGGTGTTTGTCTTGTCTGTCTTTGCGTGTGTGCTTGTCTGTGTCGGTCTGTCTGTCTATGTGGCTGTGTTACTGTCTGTCAGTTAGTGGTGATAACTGACAGACAGTACACATACAATGAGCAGCTAGCGCGTTAGCTCATTGGAGATGGTTTGTAAAAGGTTTGTAGAAGGTCAGTGGAGTAGCAATGCCCAAAGTGAGCCGAATCTAGTGATATAATTTTTATTTCTGTAGTACAAAATTTGTGGAAGTTGTTAGGTGTGTGTGGTGTGTTTGTCTTGTGTGAGCTTGTCTGTGTCCGTCTGTTTCTCTGTGTCTGTGTTACTGTCTGTCAGTTAGAGGCTAGCATGTTACCGGTAGCTCTCTGTCATTCTAGACAGACAAGTTCAAATTTAGTGCTAATAACTGCTAAAATGGCTGCTGAATGTTAGCAATTAGCATGTCTTTAATTTTTAGTGGTTAGAAATTATGTTATGAGTCCTGCTGGATTCACTGTTAAATCAGATGACTGATATATGTCGCATTATAGGTATAGTATCAGCAGATTTAAACACAAACAACGCAGATTGACGGTCACCACAGAAAATGTCTTGCTTTAGTTGCCTGTGTTAATGTCTGTCAGTTAGTGGCTAGTGCTAATGTGGTAGCTTCTCTGCTCTCTCAGACAAGTTTTTATATTCACTGCCACCATCTGCTAAAATCGCCACCTAGTGTTGGAAATTAGCATGACTTTAATTTTTAGTGGCTAGAAATTATGTTATGATTTTACACAGTCCTGCTGGATTCACTGCCAAACCAGATGACTGATATATGTCGCATCATAGGCATAGCAACAGCAGATTTAAACAGAAACAAAGCAAATTGATGGTCACTACAGAAAATGTCTTTCTTGAGCTGCCTGTTACTCTCTGTCAGTTAATGGCTAGCGCTAACGCACTAGCTGCTCTGCTGTCTCTGTCTGTCATTTTAGATAGACAAGTTCAAATCCAGTGCCAATAACTGCTAAAATGGCCACCACCGGGCTTCTGACTGCTGGCTTCAGCCTGCTGGCCCTAATCAGCAGAGCAGTTACTGACTGTTATAATGTCTGTTGGAAATACAGAGAGAGAGAAAATGCTCAAACCACTAATTTTAGTTAGTTCACCTGTTCGAATGTTAGTTGGAAGACAGAGAGAGAGAGAGAAAATGCTGAGACCACGGCTCGAACAGGAAGGATATCTGGCTAAACCGTATTTCCAATCATTGAACCGACTTAAGTTTGAGCATCTTGAGCCCTTCCTGAATGTCTAGATATTCAGTTTGTGTGTAAAATGAAGAAATATGACCTATTAAAATCAATTCAAACAAAGGTTACTTCTGATTTCCTCCAGAAATGTTCCCGCCTTTTTAACATGGCAGTCTGTGGGGCTGTGGATGGGTGTTGGTGGTGAATCAATGAAGAGAGGGCAAGAGTACCTACATCATAAAGTTTAAATGAAGTCTCTCGGTGAAAGTATGCCAGAGCAGTTCATTGTTGAAAATGTCTGTTGAATTTTTTTTTTCGGGGTTCTCTATTCATTCCTATGAGAACTTTTTCCCAGTTTTTTGGGGAATTATTCGCAAAAAATTCGCAAACAGGTAATGGGATTAGTAGTGGGATGAAAACACACGTTTTGATCATTCATTTGTTGGGGGTCCTCTGGCCGGTTCGGGCTGCATTTTTTGGTGAAAAAAGGCGGAAAATGAATAATAAAACTGCCAAGAAACACGCAGAAGATCAATAGTTACTTCGTGTCGTAGGCACTCGGCACCAATAAAATAACAGTTGTATTAAGTAAAAAGTAGCTAAGTCTCTCTCTGTTGGTGATCCTCTAGTTAAATAACTCAAATCAACCATGGCCTCAGATTTGAAGGTACTGATTCTCATCCCAGCCGCTTCACACTTGGCTGCGAACTGCTCCAGACAGAGCTGGAGGTCAGGCTCCAATGAATCCAACAAGACCAGATCATCCGCAAAAAGCAGTGACCCAATTCTGAGGCCACCGAACCGCAGTCCCTCAATGCCCTGGCTGCGCCTAGAAATTCTGTCCAAATCAAATCAAATCAAATTTTATTTGTATAGCCCAAAGTCACAAAACACATTTAGCCTCAGAGGGCTTTACAATCTGTACAGGGAGTGACACCCTCTGTCCTTAGACCCTTGGTTCCAGTGAGCAAAGACTTGCCCACAAAAAACCCTTTAACAGGGTTTTCCCTGTTAATGTGGAAGAAACCTCAGGAAGAGCCACAGAGGAGGGAGGAGGGGAGGTGAAAAAGGGCGGAAAATGAATAATAAAAAGGGAGGAGGGAGGAGGGGTCCTCTCCCAGGACGGACAGACGTGCAATAGATGTCATATGTACAGAACAATCAACACAAACATATTGTACAATTACAATGAATTACAATAAATGGTAGAACGATTACAGTACCAGTGGAACCTGTGATAGAGATAGAGAGACACAGATGCACAGCAGCAGTAAATCATTCAATCATCATCAAACTAAACTGTAGTGGAGATATGGTAGCAATAATGACAGTAATGCTATATATGGTGGACGTCAGCAGCAGACCACAGCAGCAGCCACGGTCCATGAGAACCTGCTGGACGAGAAAGCACAGAAACTCCAGGGAAGAAGTTTAGTTAGTAACATGCATTGATGTTGATTGATGCTCCCGAACCCAGAAAGGTAGTTTGTTCTACAGAAGAGGAGCTTGATAGCTGAAAGTCCAGCTCCCAATCTACTTTTGGAAACTATAGGAACCACAAGGAACCCAGCATTCTGAGAGCGCAGTGGTCTATAGAGGGGTAGTAAGGTACTATGAGTTCTTTTAGATATGATGATGCCTGGCCATAAAGAGCTTTGTATGTAAGGAGAAGAATTTTAAATTCTATTCTAGATTTAACAGGTAGCCAGTGCAAGGAAGCCAAAATGGGAGAGATGTGATCTCTGATCTTGGTTCCTGTCAGAACACGTGCAGCAGCATTCTGAATTAGCTGCAAAGTCCTAAGAGATTTATTGGGGCAGCCTGATAACAAAGAGTTACAGTAGTAGAAGCCTAGAAGTAACAAATGCATGGACTAGTTTTTCTGCATCCGCACATGATGCGTCTGATTTTGGTAATGTTGCATAAGTGAAAGAATGCAGTCATTGAAATTTGTTTTATGTGGACATTAAAGGACAAATCCTGATCAAAAATAACTCCAAGATTCTTTACGGTGGAGCTGGAGGCCAGGGTGATCCCGTCTAAGGTAGCCAAGTGTCCGAGGAGAGAGTTTCTGAGGTGTTTGGGTCCAATTACAAGAACTTCAGTTTTATCTGAGTTCAACATCAGAAAATTGTAGGTCATCCAGCTTTTTATATCCCTAAGACATACTTGGAGTTAACTGATTGGTTTCATCAGGCTTGATCGATAAATATAATTGGGTTTCGTCAGCATAACAATGAAAATTAATGGAGTTATTCCTAATAATGTTCCCTAGAGGAAGCATATATAGACTGAAGTGGTCCTAGTACAGAACCTTGTGGGACTCCATGACAGACTTTGGTATGCATGGAGGATTCATCATTGATGTGAACAAACTGAGATCGATCTAAGAAATACGACTTAAACTAGCTTAGGGCAGTTCCTTTGATGCCAATCTGATGTTCCAGTCTCTGTAAAAGAATTTGATGGTCTATGGTGTCAAATGCAGCACTAAAATCTAACAGGACGAGTACAGAGACGAGTTTGTCTGATGCCATTAGGAGATCGTTTGTGACTTTGACTAGTGCGGGGTCTGTGCTATGATGGACTCTAAATCCTGACTGAAAATCCTTGAATAAACTGTTCTTGTGAAGAAATTCACACAGCTGATTAGCTACAGCTTTCTCAAGTAACTTAGAAAGAAAGGGAAGGTTTGATATTGGTCTATAAATGGCTAAAACCTCTGGATCTAGAGTGGGCTTTTTAAGAAGAGGTTTAATTACAGCTACTTTAAAGGACTGTGGTACATATCCTGATAATAAGGAAAGATTGATCATATCCAATAAAGAAGGGCTAACTAGAGGTCAAATATCCTTGAGCAGCCTGGTTGGGATGGGGTCTAGGAGACAGGCTGACGGCTTAGATGAAGAAATTATTGAAGTTATTTGATGAAGGTTAATGGGAGAAAAGCAGTCTAAATATGTATCAGGTTTTGCAGCTGATTCCAAACTGTATCAGAATGCAGATCAGTGCCTGTCGAAGGCAAGGCATGATGTATTTTGTCTCTAATAGTCCTAATTTTATCATTAAAGAAGCTCATGAAGTCATTACTAGTTAGACCTAGAGGAGTAGATGAGACTTGGGAACTGTGATGTTAATATTTGTGTGGGGGCTAGACCTATATAAATGAAAAAAATGAATGAAATATACATACTTATCTGTGATAGGCCACTATATAACATTAATGCAATCATTCAATCAAAATAATAATCAGCAATTTCATACAACTACCACAAAATAAATTAAATCTTTACAAAAGTAACTGTCAAAGCAACAGAAATACATTTATATTCTTATTTTCTACCCAGAAGTGAGTAATCTCAGCTCTAGCCAAAGTAGTAACGTTACTCAAGTAAGAGTATTGTTACTTTAGAATAATATTACTCAAGTAAAAGTAAAAAGTATTTTACAACTAAACAACTCTTAAGAGTACAATTTATCCAAAAAGTTACTCAAGTTAATGTAATGGAGTAAATGTAACTAGTTACTACCACCTCTGCCTTAACTAGCTAGCTTAACTAACTAAATTGACATCTATATGTCATCTTTGAGCTAAACATTATCTACTTTCAACAGCATTGCTCAACTTACATGGCTTGTTTGGAAAAGACATTTGCTTCTGTCTATCCAGACTTTTGGCTGGTTTGCTGAACATGTTTATCCAGAAGCACTGCCTGGATCTGAATCATGCCAAAGATATTCAATGCAATATTTTCTAAACCGTCTGTGATCACACAGACAGTTTACCTACTCCTGATGCGTTTAAAGGCAGTTTGTAAAAACTGTTAAATGTTAAAAATGAATTTTGTGGTTGTAATGGCTGTAAAAAGTGTGGGGGACAGAGGGCACAGATATGGGAAAAAATATTGTATTGAGACATGTCCCCCACATACCCCCGCGTCTGCTACTCCCATGCATGGCAACATCATTGACAGCGAGAATGCTAACAGGTATAATATTAACCATGTTAACCTTCAACTATAAACCTACAATGTCACCCATTGATTTGTGGAGTTTGGCACTGTGGACGTTTCTATCTTGGTTTTCTGGAACCAGAAATGGACCCTTGTTATCCCTAAAACAATGCTGCTAGAATGGCTAAAAACATGTGCAACAACATGTTATAAGTCTTGTGTGTATGAAAAAAAATGGATTGAACACTGAAACAGTAGCTAGCAACTCTCAACAATGTTTTTGTTCTGATCTTTGTAGGTGTCTAGTTGAAGATGCAGGAGAAGTGGCCTTCGTCAAACACACAACTGTCGAGGACAACACTCATGGTGATGACTTAGTTGTAACAGTTTCTTCTTACAGTAATTAGTGACTTATTGAGACAATTTAGTTAGTTAGCAGTCTGTCTGTTAATTAAATTGGTTATTTTTCACCAGGTCATGGCCCAAACTGGACGGAACCACTGCTGTCGTCAGATTACAAGCTTTTGTGTCGTGACGGTACCACAGCTCCTGTATCACAGTGGAAAAGATGCCATCTGGTCCGCGTCCCATTTCGTGGGATTGTGGTCGGTGATCACATCACTCCATCTGTGGTGTTTGACATGCTGACACAGGGCTTGGTATGTCCAAACAGTCGTAACACCCCAAACTGCTCATGCATCAATAGCACTTCAGTATTTCTATACTGTGCAGTCACAGTCATGCATGCATCCATAGTATTATTATCTAGGCCAAATTAACCTTTATGCCCAATATTATCCCAATAATTACCAAAATAAGATCTGTAAATACATAAAAAAACTTATCTCACCACACAGTCCACTCAGCAGTTATGAAAGCGCATATGATAAGCATGTGTGAGTTATGTTATGGTTTTATTTGTGCTGTTTGTTGTCTGGATAGAAACAGAATATAGAAACTGGTCACACAGATAACTAGCCATGATCAACTCAGTGCTAGCACACTATAAAAATATCTCTTTAGAATCACAGCTAGCTGGCTTGTTTGCTCATTGGTGACATGTTGTCACCCATTGGTTTTTTGGACGACTGTATTGAAGATTCACATTTTTTTGGAACCAAAACAAACGAACAAAAAGTACAGTAGGACTGTACTTGGATTTGACTCCACAAAACAAGGTGCACACAGCTCTGTTTCCAAGCAAAAATGGTGGCCTAGTTCTAAACCTGCTCGTATTACAACTAAACAACAAAAATGAAAATACGTCTCTGAAAAAACTCAAAAACTGTTTTCCAAGCCTGGTGTATTAAGCTGGGTGAACTCACCAAGAATCAAATGGTAACTACACCATAAGGTGTGCTCTGCTTTATTCTCTATATTACTCTAAATGGGATCATTATTTACTAAATGAATGAAGAAGACTACAAACTGGCGATATAAACCATAAACTCATGAGGATGAGGATTTCGACTGTTTAGATTGTTAGACACTGTGATTCTATATGTAGGCTTTATTGAGTGTAACTTGCTGTCTGTAGGAAAAGTCTGGCTTCAACATGTTTCTGTCTGCACCATATGGAGAAGGACCGTTACTCTTTTCTGAGTCATCCACCATGTTTCAACCTGTGGAGTCAGAGGACCCCAAGACGTGGATGGGTAGCTTCTATTATAATGCAATGAGAGCCATGGACTGTAAAAGTGAAGGTGAAACATCTATCTATCTATCTATCTATCTATCTATCTATCTATCTGTCTGTCTGTCTGTCTGTCTGTCTGTCTGTCTGTCTGTCTGTCTGTCTGTCTGTCTGTCTGTCTATCTATCTATCTATCTATCTATCGCTAACTTCTTTACCACCCATCCATCTCTATATATCTCAGATCGTCTGCGGTGGTGTGTGTTGTCCAGCGCTGAGCAGAACAAGTGTGCTGATATGGCCGTTGAATTCCAAAAAAAATCACTGACACCAACCATCCAGTGTGTCTATGGGGAGTCTGTGACTGACTGCCTGCAGAAAATCAAGGTAATACATGTTTCTTACTGTGGGTTCCTCATGAATAGACACAGTGTTCATTCACTTCAATGCAGTGACTTACTGAAGGAAAGGGAATTTTAAGTCACACAGGAATAACACATTAAAACATAACGGACTATTTGGATTTTATAATGCTGTGCAGTTCATTTGGAAGTTATTAGAAGAGACCAGAACAGATAGAGAAATGTTAGCCAATGCCAATATTTTCCAGTTTTACTATCTTAAATTAGCTTTTATAATGAACATCCATTATCCACCCATATTCTATAACCGCTTATCCTCACCAGGGTCAGGGTCATCTCAGCTGACTTAGCGCGAGAGGCGAGGTAAACCCTGGACAAGTTACCAGCTCATCACAGGACACATAGAGACAAACAACCATTCATACTGACATTCACACCTACAGACAATTTAGAGTCACCAGTTAAACTGTTAAGGTTCATGTGTTTGGACTGCAGGAGGAAGCTTGAGCATCCAGAGGGAACCCACGCAGACACTGAAAATGCCCCAGCCAAATGACACTGCTAACTGCACCACTGTGCCGTCCCACTAATGAACACTGAGCACAGGGGAACAGAATAGCTTGTTTAGATGGGTTATAGTTAGACTGAGGTTAAATTGGAATTTGTTGGTCTTTGCTTTGACTTGACTTGACTTTATGATGGGAAACCTTCTCTGCTATCTTTACCTCCTTTACTCTAGCAAAGACTGATATCAAGATTTCTGTAATAAGCTAATAACAGTCAACTGTTTTTGCATACCAATCTCATATTTGTGTAGGACAATGAGGCTGATGCTGTCACTCTGGATGGAGGTTACATCTACACAGCAGGCAAAGACTATGGCTTGGTTCCTGCTACTGGTGAGAGCTACACAGGTAAAAACACAAACACAGAGACTCAGACAAACTATCACACATTCTTGTTTCAGAAGAAGACAGACTGAGGTTGCTGCTTTTTTTTCTCTCCAGACAACCGTGATGGTTCCATGTATTACGCTGTTGCGGTGGTGAAAAGGAGCAGCAGTCACATCCGTTACCTTGATGACCTGCGTGGCCTTCGCTCCTGTCACACTGGATATGGTCGCACAGCTGGCTGGAACATCCCTGTAGCAGCACTGATGGAGAGAGGCCTGATCAGCCCTCAGCAGTGCAAGATACCCCAAGGTCATTGACACACTGGTCATGTTTACATTTTTTTATCCAGCAGCTGTGATGAGGGCTCTGAGCCTTCCAGTAATAAATATGGGTGGGACATTAAACATTAAGATTAGTTGTCAGCTACTCTCCAACTATTTTCATGATGAATAAATCATTTGAAAAACAATATTTTCTGCTTTATGTTTGGGTAGACAAAACAGGACATTTGAGGATGTCACTTTGGGTTTTAGAAAACCATTTTTCTGACAAATTATGGACCAAATAAGCTATAGATTAATCAAGAAAATTATTTCCAGATTAATAGATAATGAAGATGAAATAATAAAGCCACATTTTATAGTAACACATTAAGCTTTGTGAAGTATGTAATCAGTCAATAGTAAAATAATAATCACAACAATATCTTAGGAATGTGGGTATGTGTTGATACTTGTTACCTTGGTTTGTAATGCAGGTTTTCTGTAGTTGTAGTTTGCATGATGATTGATTTTGTCAGATTTGTCAAAGCTCACAGCTAGCCACAGAAAACATACAGCTGTCAGAGATTGAGTAATATTTGCTTTGAATATGAAATGATCATTTTAAGCATTTCTTCTCTTTCTTTTATATTTGGTTTAACCCTAATTTTCCCTGCCATCTTCCTCTCTGACGTTTTTGATTTTTCCTGTGTCCCATGATGCTTAGCGATGGGAGACTTCTTCGAGCAGAGCTGTGTACCAGGTGCCAACCAGCCCGGTTTCCCCAACAACCTGTGTAGTCTGTGCGTAGGAGACAGCTCAGGAGAGAACAAGTGCATGAAGGGGAAAGACCTGTATGACGGATACGACGGTGCCTTCAGGTAAAAACTACAACATCCCAAACCTGTACATCATCAAGGTGTTGTTCCCATATCCCAATGTTGCTGAATGCACTACAATACAATGCAGTGCAATACAATACAATACAGAGACACTTTTGATCCTTCCATTGATCCTTCAAAGGGAAAACCTTTGGCATTATTGCCATGGAGAAGAAGCCAGTCACAGGTACAAATTAGCATTTTCTCCCTGAATTTGGCAAAAACCACACAACATCATAGCTACTAAATTCCTGCAAGTTGAACCCAAAACCCAAAAGTAAATAGATTTAAATGTCCAGTGTGTAGGATTTAGTGTCATCTAATGGTGATGTAGGTGAACATCACAAATGAACAAAGGGTTGCAGGATGAACAAAGGGTTGCAGGAGCCCATATGGACAAGGCGTTGTTAAAACAGAGGATGTTAAGGTGCTCCAAGACTTCAGCTTATTTCTCAGAAGCTGTTCAAATGCAATGAACAAAGTGCAGTATATGTTTGAGATGGATATGCCTGCTAATATGCTGACAGTAGTAAAGAAGCTGCCTTATAAGCTAAGGGATTGACGGAGGACCACTGCTTGTGAAATACAAGAGAGACGTAACCAAATGGCTACATTTAATGATATTGTTCATTTCATTGAAAGGCAAGTAAGGATTTTAACGGACCCAGTATTTGGAGATATTCAAGATGCATCATTGGCATTAAACAGAGGCATGAATCGAACAGGCTTAAAACCTAGGTCTAGGCCAAATGGAAGTAGTTTTACAGTAGTAGCTACAACAGTGACTACTGTAGCGAACAATAAAACTGCGAAAAAGGGAAGGAGACCAGACATGATCTCATCAGACAAACAAGTCTGTCTGTTTTGTATGGGTGGACACACTTTGGAGTCTTGTCCACGATTGGAAAAAAGGGCTCACACTGAGAAGCTGTTTGTGTACAGGACACATCAGCAAGGATTGTCGAAAGCGTCTCTCATGCAAAGTGTGCAGTTTGAAACATCCCACAATGCTCCACATCCACTCAAAGGAAAAGGATCCAGTGATAGAGGGAGAACCAGGCGCTGCAGTGGGCTGTGCTCCGGTATCCAGTGGGCTTATTGGGGCTGGTGATTATGACTGTAAGCTTCCCTTATTACAGATTAAATTTAAAAAAAAAACAACCACACAGTGTTTACTTATGGCTTCTTGGACCAGGGCAGCACACTGTTTTCTGCACAGTTAACCTCATGAACAAGCTCAGCCTCTCAGGGAAAAAGATGCAAATTCTTCTACGGACAATGGGTCAAGAGAAGGTTGTTAGTAGCACTGTGATTGCAGGACTGGAGGTGGCTGGCTTGGATGGGGAGATATACTGTGATTTGCCCAATACCTATACCCAGGAGTGTATGCCAGTTCATAGGAGAAATATTCCATGTCAAAGGGATCTTCAGAGATGGCCCACTTAGGAGATGTTCACTTACCTGAGACTGACTCCGAAGTTGAGCTGTTGAATGTACCGAAGGCACTGGAACCACTACAAGTCATCTGTAGTGTGGACGAAAGACCTTATGCCATTAAGACTATTCTGGGATGGATTGTTAAAGGGATAGTTCGGGATTTTTGATATGAATCTGTATGGTATCCCCGTCAGTAGTATCGCACAGCCACACCAACTTACCCCCGACAGTGTCCCGTGGCCCGAGTTCTGTCCACGAAAAAGTCACACCTCGTAATCACTTGGCCCTACTTTCTCTCTTTTTGTATCTCTGTGCTGCTGCAAGTGGCCACTACTGTTTAGTTTCGTTTGCGGACGAGTGCCAACCCGGCTCTTTCGGCCCCACCAGGCTCTCTCCAGCAGCGCAGAGATACAAAAAGAGAGAAAGTAGGGCCAAGTGATTACGAGGTGTGACTTTTTTGTGGACATCGGTTTTGTGATGCAAATAAATCACTCTTTTGAACACATGCTGTTTCGAGAAGAAAACCTTTTTATTTAAGTGTCCCAGGAAACCTGCCGGACTACTTTCGTTGCTGACTGTGGCGTGGACTGATGCCACTGTGGGTTCCTTCACAGGAGGACGCAACCCGTGTCGTGTTTTCACTCTTTTTATTTACTGTTTTACACACCCTGTCACACTATCGCTCGGCGGTGCCGATCGCAGGCGCCTCTTTCCAGTGCTGCCGGCCTCCGCGAGTCTGTCGTCCGCGAGCACTTCCGTCTCTCTCGGAAGCTTAACGGACCACTGGGAGGAGACAGCGGTGAAGGAATGGATGTGGCAACCGAACAGAATCTCGGTCCTGAATTTGGAGGAACTCTGGCAGCAGCAGTTCAGAACAGATTTCCCGGAGTGCAGTTATGATGAACAACCTGGTCAGTCGAGGGAAGATCAAAGGTTCATGAAGCTGGTCCAGGATTCAGTCAGATTTGTAGATGGCCATTACCAGCTTGCATTGCCTCTGAGGGGAGGTTGTGTGAATATGCCAAATAACTCCTAAGGAAGGTTGCAGAGCAACATGCCCTAAACCTAAAGAGGAGGTTCAAAAGAGACTCCTCAACAACAGTACACAGATTTTATGAATGACATGGTCACCAAGGGATATGCAGATCAAGTACCTTCATATGAGCTGACACGTAGTGATGGGAGACTGTGGTATATCCCACACCATGGTGTTTACCATCCTCAGAAAGGGAAAATCTGTGTTTTTTTCTGTGGTTTTTGACGGTGCAGCCACTTTCCGGTCAACATCTCTCAATGTTCAACTGCTACAGGGACCGGATCTCGTTAGTTCACTGATTGGCGTCCTGGCCAGATTCAGGAAGGAACCGGTGGTGATTATGGCAGACATAGAGTCTATGTTTCACCAAGTAAGGGTACCAAAGGAGGACGCCGACCTGCTGAGGTTTCTCTGGTGGCCCGATGGTGATAGTTCTCTCGGGAGACCATCAAGAAGCTTTTGCACTGCTTCTATGTCTGTCTGGTATCAATAGCCACTGAAGAAGAAGCAGTGGCACTTTGCCATGACCTGGTCTGCGCATGTGGCAAAGGAGGCTTTAAGCTGACAAAATGGATGAGCAACAGGCTTGCAGTGATGGCAGCGATTCCTGAAGATCAAAGAGCAAAGGGCATTAAGGATTTGGATCTGGACCATGACCTGCTACCTGGAGAGAATGGAGAGAGTGCTTGGGGTGCAATGGTGCATTCAAGCTGATGCCTTCAGGTTTAAGATCATGGTGCAGGACAGACCTTTGACGAGAAGGGGGATCCTCTCTGTTATCAGTTCAATATACGATCCCTTGGGTATCCTGAGTCCCATTGTTCTCTCTGCCAAGATCATCTTGCAGGAGCTGTGCAGCATCTCGACTGGGATGACCCTATACCACCATCAGCTGCACAGGAATGGATTAATTGGTTAAAGCAGCTCCATCAGCTAGAGCACTTCCAGGTGGCTCTGTGCCTAAACCCCCCAGATTTTACTTTAAGTTACTACAGCACAGTTGCACCACTTTGCAGACGCAAGTGAAAATGGTTATGGTGCAGTGACCTACCTACGTTTGCAGAATGCACACTCACAGGTTCAGCAGCTTTGTCATGGGAAAATCTAGGGTGTCTCCTTTGAAAGCGAGAGTTGCACATGTCATTAACAGAGTCAGTGTTTTGGACAGACAGTACTTCTGTACTAAAGTACGTTAAGAATGAGACTTCAAGGTTCTGTACTTTTGTTGCCAACAGGGTCTCAGAAATACTCAAAGTATCACAGCCATCTCAGTGGAGGTATGTAAACACCCTAAGCAATCCTGCAGATGTGGCCTCCAGAGGGCTGAAGGTGGACGTGTTTCTGAGGAGTGAAACCTGGTTGTCAGGACCTGCATATCTTCTGCATCCTGAACAGGACTGGACTAGAGGACTGGAGAACTGCTGCCAGATGACCCTGAAGTCAAGGTCAGTGTTGCAGTGGTGCAGACCTCGGAAGATGTGGATGCGACCACTAGTCTGATCCATCATTTTTCCTCTTGGACCCATGTGAGAAAGGCTGTGGCTTGGGTTATCAGGCTGAAGAATTGTGGCGATGTCTCAGCCAGAAGAGGAAATGGTCTGACACAGCCTCCACCCGCCAGTGAGAGGTTTGCTCATGATGAATTACTGGAATCATTAGATTTTGCCAGAAGAAGAGGTTTCCTAATTAACTTTCCAGTCTACAGAGTGGAAGAAATGTGGAATAGTAGCATCTTCAAGCTCTCTCCTGTGCTGGAGGATGGTATCCTGAGGGTTGGTGGATGGTTAAGTAGGGCGGCTCTACCTGAAGATGCTAAATATCCTGCTATTCTGGCCAAAGAGCTTCACATCACAGACATTCTGTTAAGACACATACATCAACAAGTTGGTTGTGGAGGACGCAACTACATGTTGTCAAAGGTACTGGATTCCAGGGTTTGGCACGGCCATAAGGAGGATTTTGTCTAAGTGTGTTGTCTGTCGCAGGCTGCAAGCTGCTCCAGGGTGCCAGCTGATGGCAGATCTTCCAATTGACAGAGTCTGTCCAGACGAAGCTCCATTCACCAGAGTTGGTGTGGACTACTTTGGACCCTTTGATGTTAAGAGCCGGAGGAGCATAGTAAAAAGATATGGAGTCATATTCACCTGTCTGGCAATACGAGCTGTCCATATCAAGGTGGCTCCTTCTCTGGATATAGATTCTTTTATTAATGCACTACGACGATTCATGGCAAGGCATGGCCAAGTCCGGGAAATACGGTCCGACAATGGAACAAACTTTGTTGGTGGAGACCGTGAGCTGAGGTGGAAGCCATTATTAATGGTCGTCCAATCACCAAGGCCTCGATCGACCCTAACGATCTGGAAGCTTTAACGCCTAATCATCTCTTGTTGTTGAAAACCTCCCCTTCCCTGCCACCAGGGGAATTTCAAAGAAATTACATTTATGCTTGTTGGTGCTGGAAGCAAGTCCAGTATATGACCAATTTATTCTGGAAGCGATGGACCAAGGAATATTTACCACAGTTGCAGGAACGTCAGAAGTGGACTGGTGTCGAGCACAACTTCATGGTAGGGGACATCGTGCTTATTGTGGATGAGACAGCACCGCGGAACTCATGGGTCATGGGTAGAGTCAGCCAAACCTTCCCAGACAGAAGAGGATTTGTGTGACGGTTGCTGATCAAGACCAAGAGCAGCTCCTTGGAAAGGCCTATAACCAAGGTCTGTCTTCTGCAGGAAGCGGAAGCCTGACCCTCAGCTCTGAGAGGATGATTTTGTTGCGACAATTAGACTGACCTTATTGACTGACAGTGTGATATGGTCAAGATTACTCCATGAAGCTGTGGACTTCTAGATTCAACTAGACTTGACTTGCGTTCCAGGTAGAAGAGGACATTGAACTATGCTGATGGACTATAAAAGTTGGCAGTTGATTGATGTGATTTTGTATTTCTTTGTTGTGTTGTGTTTCTTTGTTTGTTTATTTGTTATGATGTTTTGTAATTATTACAGTGATAATAATTAGGGGCTGGGTTGTAGGTGCTATACGCTGAGATGTTGACTGAGACTGAGCTTTAAACAACTTGCCTTGCCCTTGACAAAAATACAAAAATGGCTTTGTCGTTTGTGTAGCGAGTCAGCCGTACAATGCTCCCTCACTTTAGCCTCTCGGTGACTCCGCTTTTCATTTGGAGTCACTACAAGTGAGGTTACAGGTTGCATCCAGCTGAGTACTGTTTGCCTCACACTCCCCTTTCAAGAGTGTAGGAGAAACTATGGTAGCTGCACAAGGTGAAGCTCTTATCTAGGGCGAGTGTTTGGTTTGTCCCTTCTGGTCAACTGTAGAAACATAGTGATGCAACATGGCATGGAAGAAGACCCACTCTCTCTGTCGATATAAAAAACTCAATCCAAACAAAACACAGCAGTTCTTGAGACAAAGCCCTCCGAAATAAAGGGTTTAAAACAGGGATCAGGTTCATCTTGGGATGTTGCAGTGACTGGAAGAGAAACAGTCTTAATGAGATCGACTCCTTTTGGTTGTGAGGAGCTAGGGGGAGACTGGTGTTTACACTTTAGAGACAGACAGTCAGCAAGAACATGGCCCTTCTTATGACAGTAGAAACATTCACGAAAGCCATGTGGGGGAGACTGTGGTCTCTTGATCTTTTTGAAAGGAGGATGGCCAGAATCAGGTTTCATGGAGTGAGACACTGAGACTCTGTCAGGGCCGGAAGATGACATAAACACGTTCTTATGTGTTAGAATGAACTCATCGGCCAAGACCCCTGCTTTAGAGAGAGTAGTCACTTTCTGTTCATTTAAGAAAATCACCAACTTCTCAGGAAAAGCCCTCTTGAAGTCTTTCAATAACATCAGCTCACGAAGAGATTCAAAACCATTCCTGACATCAGTCGTACTGCACCATTTGTCAAAGAGAATGCCCTTTTCACGTGCAAATTCAACAAAGGTTTGACCACTGGACTTTTTATGATTTCTGAACTTCTGTCTGTATGATTCAGGCACAAGCTCATAAGCATGCAAAATAGACGCTTTGAGAACATCATAGTTCAAGCTATTTTCTAAGGAAAGTGAGGACATCACTTCCTGTGCTTTACCAACCAGTTTACATTGGAGAAGGATAGGCCACATCTCCTTTGGCCATTCTACTGCCATTGCAATTCTTTCAAATTCACTGAAATAAGAGTCAACCTCTGTCTCGCGAAATGTTGGTACCAGGGCAATATGTTTACTGACATCAAAGCCTTGTTTGCGGAGGCCTGTCTGTGAAGATGCCAATGTCTCAGGTGCATATGCCATCCTCTGTGCAGAGGACAGTCTCATAGCCTCTACCTCAAGCTGTCATAATTTAACTTCCTTATCAGCCTCTATTTCTAAACAGCGAACCTGTAATTTAAGGTTATACTTTGCCTTCCATATGCTCTCCTTCTCCTGTGCCTCTAGGTGAAGGCGGGCTAACTGAACCTTTAACTTTGCATCTGCACTAAATCCATGACCATCTGGGGAGAAAGGCTCAAAACAAGGCAATGTTGCAGGAGGAGTCTCGCAGACAGACTTATCAACGCAAGGTGTGGTCTGTGCCACTTGCTGTCCCCCTTCTTCGCCTATGCCAGAAAAAGTGCTCAGTCTAGCCACAGAAGCTCTCTCTAGGGGACTCTCAGCCCCTTGCTGAACAGAGTCGATGGGATCTGTAAGGACCTGTAGCTCCTTCAGCTTTTCCAGAACCTTATTTTTTATTTCCTTTTTAACACTGTACTTCTGTACAACAATATCAAAGTGTGCAGCAATACACAACAAGTCATCTTTGCGACACAAGTCAAGTTTCTCAAAACTGGGCTCATCAAGGAAGTCCTGTAAATTAAAGCTCATGCTTACTCTCAATTTCACAACCACGTCAACTTATCAATTTTGGTTGTCTTAGCTCAGGAAAAGTATCCCGGACGAGCCCCCAATTGTGTTACGTCCACAAGTGAACGGTAACACGACAACCAGAAAAACTGAAGAAGTCTCAGTGGAAGTGAACAAGTGAGGTTTATTAGAACAAAAGAAACAAGCCAAGGTGAGGGAGGGTGGGACTAAGTGATTGTGCCAAATGAAATGAAATTAATATAACACAACAGGGCCTGTCTAAGCTGCCTCTGAATACAGGAAAAGAACAAAAAAATGCCTAACTGGCTGATCTAACAAAAGGCTTTCCAAAACGATACAAAGGTGGCACAACCGATAAACCTAGTGGAATAACAACAATTACTACGTGAGTGCAAAATGTAAAGGGTGCCCCAACTTACCTAGTCCCAAACCTCCCACACATACCAAAGTCAATGTGTCTTGAAAAAGAGCACAAAAAGACACAGATTTACAAAGGCCACAGGCAAAACCGAGAGTCCACAATGAGGAAAAGAGAGAGAGTGAAGGTCTGAGACGTCCTCCATTTAAGGAGTCTCCTTTGCCGAGATAGGCCAGCTGATCAGGACGTCGTCCAATAGGAGGCCTGGCCTATCCACACAGGTGAGCAGCATTCAGGCATTACCTGTAAAAAAACAGTACACAGGGGAGGGAGACAAACACAACCTGCCTGGCACGCAACAGTCAGGTGATTATTCACTAATGACAACATATGTATGAATGTTCAATTTCTAGTAAGAGATCCTCCTAAATCTTACACACTGGATCTTTAGCTGCAGATTATATTATTTCTTACTTCAATGCACCTTCAGAGTTGTGGTTAACTCCCCAGAAGCTTTTCTGTACACGTGATTCATTGTTTTTACTGTGGTTGTCCAGCTTTTGTCCTGATATCAAGAGTGTTTCATTCCAATCCAAGCATACAAGTTCTACTTCCAGGCAAACACAGGGGCCCAAAATGGCTTCTCCAACTCATCACTTCCAATAGAACAGTGACTTGAGCACACTACATGTTTGCCTATGTGTTCATTCAGGTGTCTGGCAAATGGGGATGGGGATGTGGCTTTCATCAAGCATTCTACTGTCTTCAAAAACACGGATGGTAAAGCATGAAACACATATACAAGATGTTCTCCATCATTTAATGGGAAGTCGTTAACCCCCACCCCCGCCAATTTGTGCATCTCTTCAGGTAACTCTGGTGAATCATGGGCATTGGATCTCCTGTCTTCAGATTTCCAGCTGTTGTGTTCTCAGAACAGTAAAGCTGAGGTTACAGATTACAGACACTGTCACCTTGCCAGAGTCCCTGCGCATGCTGTCATGGTGCGGCCCGACACCAATATCCACAATGTCTATGGACTCCTGGATCGCGCACAGGTAAAAGTGAAAATGCTCTCTGTACAAACTGTGAGTCAGTCAGAGGGTGTGAGCCACCAAAGTGCACTGACCTGAAACTGGATTAAGATATGTTGCCTAATTCTCAACAGTAAAGGATTTACTGACTTTTTTTTTTCTTTTTTTTTGAGGTCAGCGGTGGTGCGTTTAAGTATGCTCTGACATCTGAGAATTAATAGTTGGCTGTAAAACAACATCACTGTGATGAACTGTGTTGGTCATAAACATAGACTTTTAATTGTATGTGTGATAAATATTTTTTACATTTTTATAGATAGAAATCATGAGGAGGGGGTGTAACATTAACATCATTAACATTAGAATATCGGTTACTTTGTAAAGATAACTGTCATAGATTCATGCTTTTCCGAGTGACATTTACAGTCAAATGAAATAAAATGAACGTCTCACTGGACCATAGGATAGATTTATTCAGTTACCCTTTAACTCTTTTGTCTTGTAGACATATTTTGGTAGTGATACAGGTCCTGGTTTCAAGATGTTTGACTCGCAGAACTACACGGGCACAGATCTCATCTTCAAGGACTCCACCGTTCGCCTTGTGGGTGTTGCTGACAGAAAGACCTACCAGGAGTGGCTGGGACAGGGCTACATGGACTCCCTGGTTGATATGGAGTGTAACTCTTCAAGTCCAGGTAAAAAAACAAATTACAATCCAATACAAGTGATAGAATGCCACAATAATTGCCAAAATAATTGTTTCATCATCCAGCAGTGTGTGAGATATAGTATAATAAATGAACAGTGTGGCACCCCTATGGGCCTACGGATATAATTTCGAAACTCCTGGAGTGCAGCGGTGAGATGAATCATTCTCCTGAGTGATGTCAAAAAGTGTTTAGTTGTATCTGACACATTTAATTATATGAATTATATGGATGGGCAAAAGGAAAGAAAACATTTTCATGAATAAAGACACTAAGACAGAATGAATGGAAGCTGCAGCTGTATTTCTTTCCATAAACTGTCCACTTTGTCGAACTGTGTGTCAGAGTTGTTTTTTTATGTACATCCTCTTTAATATTTCACTTTCTGATTCTGATATCTCCCTATTTCTCTTCCATTTACAGTGATGTCCTCTGTATGGCTGCTGCTGATGACTATATTCAGCTTCATGCTGACCAATGTGTGGATGTAAAGACACAGCATGGCACACTCCTTTGTCATGCTCTCTATGTCACTTTTCATCTCTTAGGAGTTTCTTTTTTCTTTCTCTTGTTATCTTAAATTTGAATTTGATGAATATGCATAATTTCTACCTGCTTGTTGTCCATATGAGAGCACTGCATGTTGGAACTGCTTTTGGATTTATGGTGCAAGTGTTGAAGCAAATGAAGCACAGTGCCTCTTGTTTTTGTGGCAGAGAAGAGAATTATTTGCCAAAGGACTCTCAGAGGGGAGGGTCTGTGTGAATCAAACTTGTTGAGAGAAGGTGCTGCTGCTACTTTGTTTACTGAAGGTGAGCTGCCATATCAGTGTGTATGCTGCCACCTGTTACATATCTTTAGTGGATAGTGCATCACTGTCTCTCTGAAGCTAACTCTAAAAAGAACAGACGATCTGATTTCAAACCTCATATGAACTCATTAATATTCAGTATTTTCATAATTTCCTCCCAGATCCTTTAATACTGTAACCAGACTTCCAATGTGGATATATAAATCTGATTATTGTTCTGTCTGCTGTCACTTGCTCTCTGAGTACTACTAAGAAGAACCTTCCCTTAAGATAAGCTAATGCCATATCAGTGAATATGCACTAGTGTTGCCTCCACACAGAGCTGTGCTAAGGATGGTATGATGTTGAGTGTTTGTCTGGAGGCTCTCTGCTTCACTCTGATTCTCTTGAAGTAGCTAAAGATCAAGAGGCTAAATACTTAGATATACTTAGATATATATCTGATTTAACCAGCAAGGCTGCTTGCAGTTGCACATTTTCACATTCTTTTGCTGCATATGAACGTTACTAATTTGATGCTTTTGGATGGGAGCTGGAAACCTCCCACCTGCAGTCCTTTTTTTCTTCACACCTTTAGTTTATGAATTTGGACAGAACTGGTCATGTTCCATTAGATTTGGGGAGAACATGAAGAGTATCGAGGAGTTTGTGTCAGTTGAAGAAAGATAACAGTCTTTAATGTGTTAATGTAATTCCAACTTTTAAAGTTAAACAAAAAACAGTAAGGTGTTTTGTTTGACTTACAGTAAGAACATTGACTTCAGACTTCAGTCATGCAAGAGTGTCAAAGGGATAAAACACATAAAGGTCTTGTGTCCTCTCACACAAACACTGTCTAACTAGAGATAACCAGTCCTTGTCATATCCACTGTAGCCTACTTCCTGCTGCCTGATGCTGTTTCTGTTTTTAAAATGTTGATTTAGATGTGTATTTTCCTATGCTGAGAGATTTATTTTTATATGAAGTTCAGGTGCCATATCAGTGTATATGTACTGACTCATGCTGTCAGAAAAAAATGCTTTCTCTTCCTCCTGACAGAGATTTGTGTGAAATGATGTAACTGATATTTAGTTGCCAGGCCAGTGTGTCTGCATAAGTATTGCTACATGAAGCTGCTGACTTCTGTGCTGCTTCAAATGAAATAAAGCTATTTACTGCAAAAATACAATGTATGGAGCTATTCGTTCTATTCTTATTCTTGTTTATTATCACATAAGGACATTTCATAGCTGCTAGAACATTTTTATTTCTAGTATAGTAAATGTATTGACTTGAATTTTAACCTTTTTGTGTCAGAAATCAGATACATGGACACACATGGCATTCAAACTTGCCATTTACAGTATATAATTCAATAAAATTGTATTTATATAGTGTTAAATCATAGCAAAACTTATCTCGGGACATTATATATGTAGAGCAGGACTAGATTATTTACAGAGACCAACAATTGATGTTAACATGGGCTTTTTAATTATAGCTACTTTCATCCTTGAGCAGCCTGGTTGGGATGGGATCTAAGAGACAGGTTGACAGCTTAGATGAAAAAATATTTTATTTATATTTAATATTCAGTATTCGTTCAAGTATGTTTACATTAGTGCATAATCACCAACCACCTAAATAAGATTTTTGGGTTGAAGATTGGGTTGAAGTCTAGGCCAGGGGCTGGATGGAACACAGAGAAGAATAAGGACTTTTCAAAATTTATGGGAATTTTTTATAGGAATATTAATTTCAAGAGTTGTAGTGTAATCTGTAGGAGATCAGTTAAGTATGTAGTGATGTTGGTGACACTAAACTGTATCACGGTCATGCTATTGATTAATATTCAGATTAATAATCATTCCTTATTTTCCCAAATAAGTGCTGTAGTGTAATCTGTAGGAGATCAATGAAGTGTGTAGTGATTTTGGTGACACTACACTGTATCATAGTCAGTGTTGAGTGAGTTTCTTTTAGTAACTAGTTACAGTAACTAGTTACTTCTCCCAGAAAGTAACTAAAGTAGTTACTGTGTTACAAATTATAAAAGTAACTAGTTACTTTGGAAAGTAACTATTGGATTAAGTATTTTTTTAAATGCTCAAATGTATCAAAGAATGTGGAGCCCACCTCCATCCCTCTTGTAAAATACATGTACATGTTCAATTATTTATGATAAATAAATATTATTATGAAATGGACACTTAATACGTTGATGTGGGAAAGTGAGAATAGCATCCAATAAAATATCATCCATTATTATAGATAGATTGTTTCCTTAATTTGTTTGAAAGAAAAGTAATAGCTATACTTCCATTTAAAGAAGGCTACTATTGGATTATTCGGACTCGCCATTCCTGTTTCTCTTTGGCTCACGTAAATGTCCTGTGTCGTCTTCGTGTCTGATACTTTGTGTAAGCAACATCCGCCCAACTCCACCTCTGATTGACTGACCATGGAAATTTACTCAACTTCAGCCAATCGTCTTCATGTATGTGACTGTCTCGTGCCCCCACCCTCACCAAGGAAGGAGGAACAAGAAAAATGTTTGCCACTCAGCTTTGGTCTGATGAAAAATAGCTGCCCTCAATCAAAGCAATGCGCTGCATTTTTGGCAGTAACTAACGGTGTTATAATGTTGGGAAGAGTGATCAAATAGATTACTTCCCATCACTGATCATAGTGATCACCAACCACCTAAATTGCCTGGCAATACTATTTTTCACATGACAACTTCAAGATGCAGACACAAAGTCTGAAGTAAGACAACGTGCTAATTACCTTTTTCCAACAGTATTGCAACTCCCAATTATACAGTATATTTATATATAAATAGCTGTTTGTCTGGATTTCTAAACAAAGTCACATTGCTTGAAATAATGTCAGTAAGTATAGTAGTCAGTATGCTGCTAGCAAATGTCGTTGCGTTGATCTAGCGAAAGATGTTGCATGCAACATGTTAACACAATAGCTAACTAAGCTCATGTAATGCTTGCTAGCATAATTGGAAAGTAAGATTGTCCTTAATTTCCTTCGGGATCAATAAAGTATCTAGCCTGAGAAATCCCACGCTGCCTTGCACGATCGTTCCGATCTGAAAGACAGCATGGAAACTAGTGGTGGGCAGATCGATCCAAATATCGATAGTATCAATAGCAAGTGGGTATCTGTATTGGATTGATACTAGCCTGTTAAGATCGATTCTTTACTTTAAGTTCCACTCTTGTATGCAATGCTGCGGTTTTGCGTATTACTTGACAAACAGAAGCTTGTAGTTTTTTAGACTGTTTATGGATCCAATTCAACAAAACTGTTGTTTTGCCTTCTGTTTTTGTGGAGATTGGGAAAAATGACAGCTTTTCCTTCTTGTCGAATTTCTATCGCTCTAAATACGTCATCTGGTACAACTGACACCATTGGCTATGGGCTACGTATATGCCAAATGATAGACATTTGTAACGCCCAAGAAACGGCCATGAGCAGTGACAATAGTCCAGCCTAGAAGTAACAAATGCATGGACTAGTTTTTCTGCATCCGCTTGGGACACGATGCGTCTGATTTTGGTAATGTTGCGTAAGTGGAAGAATGTAGTCCTTGAAATTTGTTTTATGTGGACATTAAAGGACAAATCCTGATCAAAAATAATTCCAAGCTTCTTTACGGTGGAGCTGGAGGCCAGGGTGATCCCGTCTAAGGTAACCAAGTCTCTGGAAAGAGAGTTTCTGAGGTGTTTGGGTCCAATTACAAGAACTTCAGTTTTATCTGATTCTTTACAGTGTAAGAATTTATAAAATGGCTACAACAATTTTAGTGCCCAATTTATGTTATCCCACTGCAAAACAACCAGTAACAACCAAAAGTAAAAAAAAACAAACAAAAAAAAAACCCTTCTAATTCTTACTAATTATGTGGGTCGTCACGCTATACGTCACGGCCTGGGCAAGAAATCTGGCAATACTACTTTTAAAATGGTGATGGCACCCCTGATATAATGAATATTTTGTAATAGCTCTTTTCGGTCTTGCACTGTAGACGGTCCCCGCACGCTGCTGTCATAGTCGGCTGTACGTGAACACTAATGTTGTTGTTGTGGCTCTGAGGATGGCTCGTTTTGATGAACATTAGTTGTAGCTCGTCGTCTGTCTTATTACAGTGGAAAATATGTGTGTTCTGTGTTTTAACAATGTTTCACTTAAGAGTTATTGATGCGGGAGGTTCGAATCTGCAAATATCTTTCTAACTTTACCGAAGTGCAGTGGCCAACGTGGCACCTTTCATTATCTCGTAATTACGAGATAGGGTGTCTATTTTTTTATCCAGTGAACGCAAAGGCTTCCATAGAAGGCAGAGAGTAGAAGTGAGGGTTTGTTGATGCTTCTCCTGCGGATTGTTTGTGTGCATGTATAAAGCCAAAGTAAGTTATCTGTCTCGTTTCTAGTGATGGGTCCGGCAACGCCGATGGGTCGGCGCATGAGCAACACATCGCTTTGCCAAAGTCACGTGACCGATACGCGTACTGTTTCAAACTGACACTGACGCGGCAAATTGTGTTTATAAGGAAGCGCATCTGTCAACGGGATGCATCTGCCAAAAGAAACTAATCTTTTGCGGTTCACAACCATCAACTACTATGGAGCTGCCTCTGGGAAAAAGAAAGGTTTCTGCCATGTGGGACCATTTTGATGTCATATCGGAAAATATTAGTATTTATTTGAATTTCTTTGTTGTTTCATTCTGTTCCTCTCAGAGTTTCCACTTCATCTATCTGAATTCAAATTCATTTCAAAGTCTCTTAGTTTACTATTTATATTATTTTCTGCAGGTTAAATGTCGCATTTTTTCGACTGAACTATTGTATTTAAACAAATCCACCTCCTCAGTGCTGAGGCATTATAGGGCCAAGCATGAAAATGAAGTCCCAGATACACCCAGGATAAACTCAGGTATACAGCCATTCTACAACTTACTTACAGTTGCTTTTTTGATAATTAATTCCTATTACTTCATTCTCTACTTCATTTTTAACCACCAAACTTCCAGGAAGCAGATATTGGATGAGGCTGTGCTGAGTTTTATCCTGAAGGAGCCCCTCAGCATTGTGGAGAGTGAAGGGTTCAGGGAACTGGTTCAGGTGTTTTGCCAACCAGAAAGGTGTGTGTGGAAATTATCTAGAAGTAGTAGTTGATATATACAAATGTATTTAATCTTTGATTTAAATATGTTGATTTGATTTTGGTTTGACTTGGTGTAATTTTCAGACCATCAAAAAAATGTTGGCCAAAAGGTACGAGGAGGAACGGAAACAAGTGAAAATGGAAGTGGAGCAAGCTGTGGCAGTGAGTATAACAGCAGACATGTGGACATCTGTGAACATGGAGGCTTACTTGGCTCTTACCTGTCACTACATTAATGAGAATTTGCAGTTGTGTACATCTGTGTTGGGAGTGCAATACTTTCAACAAAGTTACACTACTGACAATTTAGCCCAAGTCAAAAGGGGCATGATGGAGGACTGGGCCATAACCAATAAAGTAAAGTGTCTTGTGACCGACGAAGCAATAAACATGATTGCATCCACTAGACAGCTCCAAATTTGGCACTCAATTTGCATTGCACATAGTCTAAATTTATTAGTTAGAAAATCATGTGATCAGATCCCCACACTTACATCCATCAGACACAAAGCTAGGCACATTGTCACATACTTCAGATCAAGCACTACAGCCAAGCTTGCTCAAGTGCAGCAACAGATGGGACGACCTACCCTGAAACTTATCAATGAGGTGCCAACACGCTGGAACAGCACATATGAAATGCTGTCATGATGTGCATGATGAGAGGGAACCAGTGTGGGTATCTCTGGCCTCTCTAAAAACAGATTTGACTCCACTTACAGCTGATGAGTATACCATCATAGGAGAAGCACTTCTTGTGCTTGCTCCTTTCCATCAAGCTACATTGGAGTTGTCTGAAAAGAGGCGAGTGTCCTGATGATGAAAATGCTCTATCTTGCACTAGAGCGTAATACTTCAACCTTGCACACACAGGCAGCCATACACCTACATGAACACCTGAAGCGTCACACTGCTTCCAATCTGGAGTCATTAAGTGTGTTGACCGTAGCAACACTTCTAGACACCCCAGATTTAAATCACTTGGGTTCCGTAGTTCCTCCAAGTGCAATGAAGCCATCGCTAGACTGAGATCAGAATGTGCGTCTGTAATTGGACGCACAAATGAGCCCCAGCCAGGACCTCAGGTCTTCAGAACAGCTGTCTGCACCCACTTCAGGCATGTTATTCAGCATTATTTGTTTGCTGTTGTTTGGAAATCATGTACTAAAATGGCAATTTGTTTTTTAGATAGCCTTTGACACCACCTGGATAATGAAGTGGGCAGGCAGACCAAAAGTGCAACAGCCGATGCAATCCAGGAGGTCCAGAGATACTTGGCAGAGGGCAATATTCAGATATTTTAAATTTAAATGAGGATATGAAATGATACAAGTGAACTCTGATAGTGACTTTAACAACCAATCAGAGAAAAATACGGCTGACCCAGACAAGCAATGTCCACTTCACAACAAACCGCACCCCCTTAGGAAGTGCCGTGGGTTTAGGAGCAAATCATTGGATGAGAGGAAAGCTTATTTAAGAGAGAAAAACATTTGCTACAGGTGCTGTGCATCAACCAATCACCTAGCCAAAGACTGCGGTAAAAATGTTCAGTGCAGAGAATGCCGGAGTGATAGACACCCCTCTGCACTACATCCAGGGCCAGCTCCCTGGATGACAAAGATCTCTGTAACCACCAGAGATCAAGGCGGGGAGCAAGAAGAAGACACTCAAACCGTGACATCGAAATGCACTGACATCTGTGGGACTACTCTCAGAGGAAGATCATGCTCTAAAATCTGTCTTGTCAGAGTGTATCCAGCAGGCCAAAGAGAAAGAGCAGTCAAGGTTTATGCCGTTCTCGATGAGCAGAGCAACAAGTCCCTAGCAAGAACAGAGTTTTTCGAGCTCTTTGGGATTTCAGAAGGCACAGCAGCATACACTCTGAAGACTTGCTCGGGAGTCATTGAAACCACGGGCCGAAGAGCCAACAATTTCATCGTGGAGTCATTAGATGGTAAAACTCACATCCCACTTCCAATACTAATCGAATGTGATATGCTCCCAGATGACAAGTCGGAAATTCCCACGCCCGAGATCACCAGACACTATAGACACCTCAAGCGGGTCGTGGGCAGGATCCCAGCTCTAGATCCCTCAGCAGCCATCCTCCTCCTGCTTGGCCGAGACATCCCAAGGGCACACAAGGTTCGAGAGCAATGCAATGGCCCTCACAGTACTCCTTATGCCCAGCGTCTCGACTTGGGCTGGGTGATTGTTGGAGAGGTTTGCCTTGGAAAAGCCCATAAATTGGATTGTGTCAATGTCTATCGAACTAGCATGCTGAGCAATGGACGTACATCTCTTTTTGACCCTTGCACTAATAGTCTCCACATCAAAGAGAAGCTTGAAACTCCAGTGCATTGCTTTCACCTTCTAAAGGCTAACAAGTCGAAAGACCTGTTTGATGAAAAGGATAGCCTTGGTGAAGGAGTCTTCCAGCAAACACCACATGATGACAGACCTGCCATGTCTGTGGAAGACAAAGCTTTTCTGGAAATAATGGACAAGGAAGTCTTCATGGATGACTCAAACAGTTGGGTCGCGCCGCTACCTTTCAGGGAACCAAGGCAGAAACTCCCCAACAATCGAGTGCAAGCAGTCAAGCGCCTTTCGACGCTACGCCACATGCTGGCTAAAAAGCCAGTCATGAGAGACCATATGGTTGCATTCATGCAGAAAATCTTCGACGCAGGTCATGCTGAACCAGCCCCACCACTCAGTGGTGAGCAAGAGTGTTGGTACTTACCAATCTTTGCAGTCTATCATCCGCGAAAACCGGGTCAGGTGAGAGCAGTATTTGACTCCAGCGCCAAGCACGAAGGCGTCTCCCTGAACGACGTCCTGTTGAGCGGCCCTGACCTAAATAATACTCTCTTGGGAGTCCTCATTCGCTTCCGTAAGGAACACGTGGCAGTGGCAGCGGATATAGAACAAATGTTCTACTGTTTCAGGGTCTGCCGGAAGCATCGCAACTTCTTACGTTTCCTCTGGTTCGAGGACAATGACCCGACCAAAGAGATCATGGAGTACTGCATGACCGTACACGTATTTGGCAATAGTCCTTCTCCTGCTGTTGCCATATATGGTTTGAGAAGAGCTGCTCTGCAAAGTCAGGAAGAACACGACACCGAGGCAAAACAGTTCGTTCTAAGGAACTTTTATGTTGACGACGGACTTACCTCATTCTCCTCCTCCGACGATGCCATCCGAGTCCTGAAAAAGACAAAAGAGATGTTAGCCGTTTCAAACATACGGCTGCACAAGATATCTTCCAATCGAAATGCAGTGATGGAAGCGTTCCCACCTGAAGAACGTGCAAAGGAGCTGAAAGACCTGGAGCTGGGTGTGGATCCTTTACCCCCGCAGAGAAGTTTAGGTCTTAACTGGCAACTCCAAACTGACAGCTTTACCTTCCTTGTCTCTACGGAGGAGAAGCCATTCACCCATAGGGGGATTCTCTCTACAGTCAACAGCATATTTGATCCACTGGGATTTGTGGCTCCGATAACAGTACGAGGCAAGGCTATAGTCAGAGAACTGTGCACTGAGCAATATGGATGGGATGACCCAATACCCACTGAAAAGGAGACACAGTGGAAATCCTGGAAAGAATCACTCAAGGCACTTGAGCAACTGCACATACCAAGACCATACCTACCTGTTTCCTTACTCTCCATGTCGCAGAGGAAATTATGTGTCTTCTCTGATGCATCCACCACGGCCATTTCTGCAGTGGCCTACCTCAGGGCTGTCGACGATGAAGGACACAGTCATGTAGGATTCTGTATGGGGAAATCTAAATTGGCACCACGTCACTCCCATACTGTACCTCGTCTGGAGCTTTGTGCAGCCGTGCTCGCAGTCGAGCTAGCCGACATGTTGATGGACGAGCTAGACGTCGACATCCACACGGTGAAGTTTTACACTGACTCCAGAGTTGTGCTGGGGTATATCTACAACACCAACCGGAGGTTCTATGTGTACGTTGCTAACAGAGTCACATGCATAAGGAAGTCCTCACAGCCAGAACAGTGGCACTTTGTCAGCACGGAACACAACCCTGCAGACCATGGAACACGACCAGTACCAGCCGCACTTCTTGAAGATACAAACTGGTTTTCAGGACCTTCCTTTCTCAGAAAGGATGATGGAGCAACACCTACTCAGCCTGAGTCCTTCGAGCTGGTTGAGCCAGACGCAGATGCAGATGTGCGACCAATGATTGCCACGTTTGCTACCAAAGCTGCTGGAGCACTGCTTGGTTCACACAGATTCGGACGTTTTTCCAGCTGGAAGATGCTAACACATGGAATAGCCAGGCTTATTCAGAAAGTCAGAACCTATGCTAGAGCTCCCAAGGAAGATACGCCAAAGGCAGTTGAACTTGTGCAGGCGAGAACAGTAATCGTCCAGACTGTGCAGCAAGAGACCTTTAAAGAGGAGATCAAGAGCCTGTCCAAAGGAGAAATCGTCTCAAAACACAGCCCTCTCAGGAAGCTCGATCCCATCCTAGATTCAGATGGTGTGTTGAGGATTGGTGGCCGGATGTCATCAGCTATGATCTCCTGGGAGGAAAAACATCCTATCATCATCCCTAAAAACAGCCACGTTGCTATGTTGTTGGTGCAGTATTACCATGAAAGAGTCGCACACCAGGGAAGGCACATCACTGAAGGGGCCGTCAGGTCCGCTGGGCTGTGGATTCTAGGAGGGAAAAGACTGGTATCCAGCATCATACACAAGTGTCTCACCTGCAGGAAGTTAAGAGGAAGGATGGAGAAACAAAAAATGTCCAACTTACCTGCTGATCGGCTCACCCAAGCACCTCCATTCACACAGGTTGGATTAGATGTGTTTGGACCATGGTCTGTCTGTGCTCGTCGTACCAGGGGAGGTCTCTCAGAAAGCAAGCGTTGGGCTGTCATGTTCACCTGCTTGGTCACCAGAGCAGTTCATGTGGAGGTAGTAGAGTCTCTGTCTACATCAAGCTTCATAAATGCACTCAGAAGATTCATTGCTATCAGGGGTCCAGCAAAGCTCTTTCGTTCGGACCAAGGGACGAACTTTGTTGGCGCATGCAAGGAACTCGGCATAACACCAAGAAATGCTGAGCTTCAGTCTTACCTCAAAGACCAAGGCTGCACTTGGGACTTCAATCTTCCACACTCTTCTCACATGGGGGGAGTGTGGGAAAGAATGATTGGGGTGGCTCGGCGCATTTTAGACAGTATGTTGCTCAAGGTGCATTCCCCCAGTCTGACGCACAAAGTTCTCATCACGCTGATGGCGGAGGTCGTTGCCATAATGAATGCACGACCAATCGTGCCTGTGTCGTCAGATCCCGACATGCCAACTGTACTCACTCCGGCCATGCTTTTAACACAAAAGGTTGATTCCGTGTCAGCTCCTTCAGGAGACTTAGACCTTAAGGATCTCTACCGAAGCCAGTGGAAACAAGTCCAGGGACTCGCTGATTCATTCTGGAAACGATGGCGTCAAGAATACCTGGCAACACTCCAGCCAAGGAGGAAATGGCAAGCAGACCAATCCAACTTGCAAATTGGAGATATTGTGCTCTTAAAGGACAGCCAGGCCAAACGTAATGAATGGCCTACAGGACTTGTCGTAAACACCTTTCCCGGTCAAGACGACAGGGTCCGTAAGGTGGAAGTAAGAGTCGTTAAAGGTGGCTCCCCTAGGGTGTATTCAAGACCCACCTCTGAAGTAGTGTTGTTACTTAAAGGACCATAGTGGTATAGCACAGTATACCAGACGGGGAGTGTGCTGTCCCTTTAAGGGAACAGAGGGATTGTGGACTCCGCATGCTGTGCGTCTCTTAGTTTTTCTCCGCAGACATAGAGCTTGAGTGAAGCTGTTGTTGTTACTTTTTCTACTCGTTTATTTTCTCTCAGCTGTATCCTGGAAGGCATATATGTCTGTGAGTATTGGTTATTCTTGTGTTGAACTTACCCGTTGAAGATTTAGAAACAGTTCATATTAGATATATATGTGGAGAAATGTTAAAAAACGGAGCGATGCTAATGCGCTAGCTTGTTAATGGCGTTTTCAATGGAACGTTAGCATTAAGCTAAGCGCTAATTATTCTCTGTTGTCAGATAATGGACAATTTAACTTGTTTATATATATTTGTGTCCTGTATGTGTTAAAGAAGAAAGCCATACGACATGTAACATTTTATTTTCTATTTTTGTATTGCAGTTCACAGTGTTTCAACAGTAAACATCTCAAAACGTACCTGATGACTCGGTGTTTATTGAAGAACCCTGTTAGCTATCTGCCAAGTTAACATCAGCAACTAACGAGGGCGGAATAGTACTAGTCTATTGAAATTATATGGAGATTTGCATTTCCCCAGCTACATGACTGGACTTCTTTTAAGCTGATTTATGTTTCTGTAGACCACACACCTACACCCCTCTTACATCATCACATCCTTCATTAAACTGAAAAAAGGAGTTTGTTTCTCCTGTGTTTTAAACAACACACCGAGTCTCACTTACTCTTACATTCACACAGACACACAAAAATATACGATCAGATCAAATACATAACACTGCTGAGCAAAGTGCTGGCTTATATTACTATTCTTTATTCATACAGTCACAACAAAAATGTGTATTCATTACCTATACATACACATCTCTACATATATTTATAATTCATAGATCTATAAAAAGCTTGTTGGCAGGTGCCTGAGTGCAGCTGGATTGGGGGAAACTGTTGTTTTCAATCACAGATTAACATGAAGACCATCAATATAGTGTTACCTCAGAAAAGTTTCAAGTGACTTGTCAAGTTCATTTAGAGAAGCAGGCTTAACTTTTCCACACTAGTGCAAAATCTGACTTTGTATTTTCAAAGATGTTTCTAGAACATTCAATGTGTTTCATTCTCATAGATTTGAGGTGATGTGTCAGTGTGGACCTCTTCACAAATTGTGATGGTTGCAGTTAAGCCCGACTCACACCGGGGACGTCAGCGGCGCATTACGGCTGCGTCGCGTCAGCCGTTGCTGATCGCTGCCATTATAATCAATGAGACCACTCGCACCGGGCTCGCCGCGGAACGTCTCAGCAGCGTCCCAGAAGCGTCTCTCCGCTCCGCAGCGCTATCTTTCCGTAGCACTTCTATTTTTGACGCGAGCCGTTGCTAAACCGCGTCAATTTCAACAGAGCAGATTGCACCAGACAGGAAACCCGACACAGAATCAGTGTCATACACTTCCGCCCCTTTCAAAATAAAACACAAAATGCAGTTAATGTCGCCTATCACGGCTTCACGTCCACATTACGTCATGACCGGTGGCACCAGGTCAGCTGTCAATCAAAGAGCCTCAACATGAACAACAAGAGACGAATTGTTGAAGTGGAACAGCAAACAATAATTTATGACACAACAGATCCTTTTTATGATCTCTCCTACGTCGGAGAAGCAAAGTTAGCTGTTTGTTGTTTTTTTTATACACAGTTTATCGCGGGGACTCGCGTCTGTTCGGGATTCTCGCGTGATCTCGCGTGAATACGGCTAGTTCGCTACGCTGCCGTAACGCTGCCGTTACGCGCCCGGTGTGAGTCCCGTGTTACACACCACACTGTTCTCCTTCAGTACTTGTTTCTTCCACAGTCAGTCTGACGGTCACACACACACGAGATATTACTCAAAGCACAAAAGCCGGATACCCAGTCTGATTAACACCCTGTTTATTTCTTGATGCGCCTGGATCCCTCCTTCCACCCCTCCTTCACTTCATTCACAAACGTCTCTCGGACCCTTCGCAGACGACCGCTCATCTCTCCCAGGTCGCCGGGCACTTTGCCGGCCTCCTCCCGGACCTGCCTCAGCGTATGGGACCGCATGACCCGCTCCGAGGCGTCCCGGCCGGCTATCTGAGCCTTGGTGATGGCGTACGCTGTGATCTGAGCCGCCCTGCGGATCGGGCGAGACTCTGCCAACTTCTCGACGACATGGAGGTTGTTGATGAGGTTAAATAACAACCGAGAGAGCATTATGTACTGTTTCCCCACACGGACACGTTAGCTCAGCCAGCTAGCTGTCCTCTCACTCCTGTGTAATGACAGCAGAGGTCACAGTGAGTTAGCTGGACGTAGGCTACGGCAGCTTTCATCGTCATGTATTCTGCGGCTGTGATGTAAAACTCACTAACAATACGTAAAAATGTAACTTACTTCAGCAGGTAGGTGACCGCGACCAGTGATGACGTAAGCGACGTTCGCGCGGCGGAAGTTAGCTTCTTCTTCTTCTTCTTTGATGTTTAAGGGCAGTTGGCATCCTTAAAGTTGCTTGTACCGCCCTCTTCTGGATTTTACTGTTTCACTACTTCCCTTTTATATTTATTTAAATTCTTTTTATTAGTCCAGTTATCACGAGATATTTTATAATGATTTCCCTTCCCTCTCTGGATTTCCCACTCTCTATTATACCTTTGAGGCTACACTCCATTATTCCTGTCTTCCTCAATCCTGCTATCAACTCTTCCCTCTCCCTTTTATACTTATTACAATCGACCATCACACACCGACCAGTTGGGTGTTTCCCTAGTATGTTGAGTGTGTTATTCAGTTTACTGTGTCCTATTCTTAATCTACTCATGATCACCTGCTCTGCTCTGCTACCTCCACAACACCCTACCTCCCCTACTACACCTTGTAACTTATATAAATGTCTCCCTTTTTTATGGTTCTTCCAGTGTTGTTTCCATTGATTAATTATTTCCTTCCATATTAAACTTTTCCCTTCTGCTTTTGATAATTTTACTTTAATTTCCACCTCCTCTTT
This sequence comes from Nibea coibor, assembly GCA_023373845.1. Taxonomy (NCBI): domain Eukaryota; kingdom Metazoa; phylum Chordata; class Actinopteri; family Sciaenidae; genus Nibea; species Nibea coibor. The sequence continues at coordinate 461,005 of CM041718.1, read as the reverse complement.
CTTTACTGCTTCCTTTGCGAGTTTATCTGCTTTTTCATTCCCTTGTATCCCTACATGAGCTGGCACCCACATGAACGTTATTTCCCTCCCCTGCTGTGTTAATCTGGATGTTGTTAACAGTATTTCATATAATATTTCCTGGTGTGTATTTGCTTTCCTGTTTTTGATGCTTAAGAGTGCTGAAACTGAATCACTGCATATAATCATCTTTCTATCCCCCCTGTCTCCCACCCAGTCTATTGCCATTAATATTGCACATAGCTCTACCGCATAAATGATCTAATGTTCTTTTTGATATTGTCACTGCTGGGAACCACCACTGCTGCACCTGTTGCTCCTGTTTCTGATTCTTTTGACCCATCTGTGTATGTGTATACGTATTCTCCATACCTCCCAGTATTGTAGTTATAAAATTCTTGTACTATGTCCGTTGGTTTATTACTTCTCTTTATATCACATATTTCTAGGTCTACTCTTGCTTCTTCTTCTTCTGCTGTATTTTTAGTTGTTCTGCTATACCCTCACTGATCCACCCAAAGCTTGACTTTTGTTCTTTCCCCTTTTCCCAGCACATCTCCAAAACTCTCTTTGTTGGATGATCTTCAGTGTGACCTTTTAGATTAACCCAGTAATTAGCTATTAACTGCTTTCTTCTTAGCCATAACGGCATTTCTCCTGCTTCCACATGAAGGGAGCATACTGAGCTGTTTTCATTGCTCCTAAGCAAGCTCTTAACGCTCTAGCTTGAATGATGTCTATTTGTGAGAGTGATTTAGCTGCTGACCCATACCCCACACAACCTCTATTCTAGACCTAATTAGTGCTATATATATATATTTTAATGATGTAAAATCCGCTCCCCAATCTATTCCAGCCAGACACCTCATAACATTCAGCACTCGCTTACTTTTTTCCACTATTCCCTTCGAAGTTAGCTTCAGAATGGCGATGTCTAGATAAAGGGAAACTAAAAGGATAATAACACTTATTTATTTATTTATTTGTTTATTTATTTGGCGCTGGTCGGTCAAACATGTCTGTATGTTTCCATTTCATAACACAAATACAAAGTTAGAAACATGAAGGATGTTCACCTCTAAATGAAATCAACTTTAATGTTGATGATGTAACTGTTAAGTTTGGTATTTTTATGTAAAAAAAAAAAAAAAAAAAAGGTATATGTTGTTTTAATAAAGGTACAGGTAGGTAAATACATGAGAATAACATTTAAACTTAGAAAAGCAAAGTTAGCACATACAGTGTTTGAAAGTTAAAGGCTAATCGAATTCACACACACATCTGACTGGAAAAACTGTCTCTGTCGCAAACACCGACCAACCTGAACCCAACTTCAGCTTTGTGCCAGTCTGACTGTTTCCCGGACGTTTTTGTTAGTAACACCAGTCGGTACGTCAAATACGTCCGGGGTCGTAAAGTGCGTGTATCCGCTCTAAGGGGCAGATCTCCGGCTCATTTCCCTGATTCATCACCTGATTTGCTTTGTGGCCGTCGAGCCAGTTTTAACAGACCTTTTACCGGGTGGAAGCTGAGTGGACTGCAGCCATGCGCTTGGCTCTGTTGTTCGCCGTGACCGTGCTTTCTCTGAGCCCGGCGGCAGTGAGCGGAGCCGAGAAGAAGAAGCTGCAGATCGGGATCAAGAAGCGGGTGGACAACTGCCCCATGAAGTCCCGCAAAGGAGACGTTCTGAACATGCACTACACGGGCAAGCTGGAGGATGGCACCGAGTTCGACAGCAGCATTCCCCGCGACAGACCCTTCACCTTCACCCTGGGCACCGGTCAGGTGATCAAAGGCTGGGACCAGGGCCTGCTGGGCATGTGCGAGGGCGAGAAGAGGAAGCTAGTCATCCCCGCCGAACTGGGCTACGGAGACCGGGGAGCTCCCCCGAAGATTCCAGGAGGAGCGACGCTCATTTTCGAAGTGGAGTTACTCAGCATCGAGAGGAGATCCGACCTTTGATGAAGAGGAAGCGTTAACGAAGGCTGTTTTCGAAACGTGAGTGGAACATGTGCATGTTCGGATCAGATCAACCTTCTCTGAGGTTCGGAGGGCAAAAATAAGATGCCTGGGGCCCATTACCCTCCAGTCCTCTCCTCTCTGCATTTTGTTCTTTATTTCTCAAATAAAACTCGTCCTCGGGGTTCATGCGAGGTACTATGATTAAAAATAATTTAATTTTCAACCATGCACTGTGTACACGCAATACCATAAGCTTAAACTAAATATGACACACATACCAAGATTGGATAATAAAGCAGGGCTCCGCTTACCCCAATATTGATGCTATGTCTGGTCTCTCTTTATCACTAAAACACCAAGTAAGTACCTCCTTATATAGCCAATTTCTTGTTGGTGGTAGTTGGTCCACCATTGACATGCATTCAGACAATCATCGTTTAAATTGCCTAGCACAGGGTGGTTTTTATGGCAAAGCAGTCAACTCTGTATTTAGTTCTATAAAATAAAATAAAACAAGCTTATTTTCTGTAGTTTTTCACAGTGGGTCAGTTTTGAATATGTTGGGTGAGTGATGAGCCACAATGAGCTGAACAGCTGCAGATGACAGGAAGTGGAAAGCAGGACTGTTGTTGTGTTTTGGTATCAGTATCAGATTTCAGAAGATACCCAGCAACAGCATCTTTAAACCAAAAACATGATTCATTGCCCAGAGTCCAGATCCCTCAGAGTCCAGATCCCTCAGAGTCCAGATCCCTCAGAGTTCAGTACTTATCCTGATAGAATCAGCAGACACGCTTCTTGCACCAGTTACACTTGCTGTGTTTTTATGACATGAATGTTTGATGTACTTTCTTTTAGGTTCCAGCAGCTGCTGCAGCATTATGTGAAGATATCTGACCTCTGAAGACACATGGAGCAACACCATGGCAGAGCCGCTGTCCTCATTTTTTACTGTTTTTTAAACTGGCTGTTATACTCTGATTAGTTGAACTGATGTTATAATATGATAAAAGAACTGACTCTGTCTTTACTAAACATTGGTAGAATTGACAGCGAGCAGCTAGGACCAGTATTTGGCAGTATTTGACTATTAGAGCATCATGCCCTGCTGTTTAATCTCTAATGTGTTTTTTAAATTTTTGTCATTTCTAAGCAGGTTCATTCATATCTTTACATTCTTTTCAGAGTACATTGTTAAGTGTGAAATCAGGAGGCGACAGCTCATGATAAATATTTTTGTTTACTTTGAATATGGAATTATGATAATAAAATGTTGCCCTTACTGAAAACTTTTGCTCTCTGGGCTGACTTTGTTAGATAAACTCAAGTTTTTACAATTTAGTGTTGTTTCACTCATCTTCTTTTTTTCAAAGTTCGCACTCGGTTTCAGAATTTGGAAAATATCCAAAAAATATAAAATTTCAAAAATGAATGAGTCAACGAATGAGTAAGCTTCAGAATGAGTGAAAAAAAAATCAATGAAAGAAAAATACCTAAAATGATTAAAATGACTACAAAATATTACTAATAAATTTGTAAAATAATTATTTCTCTAATTTCTCTGCTATTCCTGTTTATTTCTGCCAATCACATGGCACCACATCTTAGTCACGTGACTTTGGGTACTTTAATGTAGGAGGCTTACAGAATGTCAGTCAGAATGTACACCATGGACACCGACAATAGCGGGGACAAATGGTTGTTAGAGGAAGACGGTGAGTCCTGTCCTTCTACCCCGTCAAAAGGAGCTCATACTCAGAAAATATCAAAAACAAATGATGATGAAGTTTCAAGCAATTAACACATTGGTGATGAGATTTGACACACAAGAACAAAGTTTGTGTGCACTTTTCGTGCGATGGTAGCTAGCTTGACCAGAGTATCTGACTTTAATGACACAGAAGTCAAAGATTGCCAAGACAAGAGTCTTGGTGCTGGAAAAAGAAGTGGAGCACCTGAGGGCAGTAAATGCTGAAATAAGGGAAAAAGCATGTGAGCAAGACAGATACAAACGAAGATGGAACCTGAGAATCGGAGGAATGAAAGAAAAAATGAACGAGGACACTGGGAAAGACGTGATTCAGCTACTATGTAAGATAGCCCCTCAAAGGGAGAAAAATATGGAGGACATTGTGGACACAACTCATCAGATTGGCAGGAAGACGGAAAACGAGATGCAACTAATCACCATCCAGTTTACAAGACGACAACACAGAGATGCGTTTTGGAAACTGATGAAGGAATCCAGGGTCTGTACTGAAGCAGGAATCAGGTTTATGGAAGATCTCATGAAGGAGGACAGAATGGCGAGAGACGTTCTCTGGCCCCGTATTGAACAGGGGAGGAAGAATGGCGAAAAAGCCTACTTCAGAGAGGAATGCTATAAATGCTCTTATGATTAATAACTCAGAGTGTACAAGATCATAAACTGATATCTGAAGAAGTACATTCTATTCAGTTTTATATAGCTCTTCATATTCCAGAGAAAGCTCCATTGGTCTTTTTGAGGTTATAAAAACCCACCTTCCTCCTCTTAATATTGATTTTGTTGAGATGTGTGATTCTGAAATTGAAATGTGGGAAGTGGAAAAAGCAGTTAAAAACATTTCAATGGGCAAAGCTCCAGGACAGGATGGACTAACCACAAATTCTTACTTTTTTTCTGGCAAGATATCAAAGAACTCATTCTATGCCACTCAGGAATGTTTTATGAGTAAGGTCGTGATGCCTACAATGAAACAAGGGTTAATAGCACTCATCCCTAAACCTGGAAAGGACAAAAAACATATAGATAATCTAAGACCAATAACATTACTTAGTGATGATTATAAACTATTCGCTCAGATCTTTGCCAACAGGTTAAAAGAATGTTTGATTCGTGTTATTAGTGAATCCCAATCTGGTTTCCTTAGAGAATGTTCAATTCACAACAACATTAGATTAGTACTAGACTTATTAGACTATGCAGATAAGATTGAAGATGATGGTTTAATTCTGTTTTTAGACTACTGTACAGCTTTTGATACAGCTGAACATGGCTTTATGATAAATATTTTCGTTTTGGGAAATACTTCAAAGAAGTAATTAAGATGTTCTATAAAGGTATAAATAGCGCTGTTATACTGCCAACTGGAACATGCAAAATATTTACAGTGAAAAGGGGAATCCATCAAGGCTGTCCAGCCTCACCTTTACTTTTTGTTCTGGTTGCAGAAGTTTTGGCATTTATGACTAAACATTCAGAAAATATACAGCAGTTACATGTTATGGGAAGACCTCTAAATATAAGCCAACTGGCTGACAATACAACTCTCTGCTTTAAAAATGCATCACAGATACCAGAGGCTCTAAAGGTTATATCTAAAGGTTTTCTCTAAGGCTTCTGGCCTCCATCTGAATCTGAGCAAGGGCAAACGAATTGCAATTCATGATCACCCCCTGGTGTCTATTCAAGGTATTGTAATCAAGAAGGAGGTTAAACATCTTGGAATTATTATCTCCAAGGACTCACATTATAGAGAAAAAGCTAATATTGACAGTGTTATGCTGAAGAGCAAAGCAATTCTAAATTCATGGTTGCATAGAGATTTGGGAGGATTCTATTATCTAAAATGGAAGCTCTGTCATGTTTTATTTATCCAGCTTACTGCTTAGCTATCCCTACTAATATGATTAAAAACATCAACCAAATTGTTTATAACTTCATCTGGTAGAATAGACATCATTATATTCGAAAGGGTGACATAGTCAAGTCAAGTCAATAGAACAAGAGGGGCTAAATACTATTGACTTTGACCCCATGAATGGAACACTAAAGCTAATATGGTTAATAATTTTTATAACCCAATATGAACACTTTTGTTTTCACTTGCCCTCAAAATATTTATGGATGTTGGAGGTATTGCATTTCTGTTAACATGTGATTTTGAGGTTAGCAAACTGCCAATTAAGCTGTCTAAATTACACCAGCAAGTCCTCCATTATAGGAAACAAATCTATAAACACAATTTTTCTCCACATAACACCCCACTTTGGAATAACCGGTGTATTTTGATAAATAATAAATAAGAAATCGCTTTTTTTAGAGAATGGAAAGGAAATGGAATTTGGTCTGTCCAACAACCTTATGGATAGGAGAAGTAACATATTAGATTTTGATGATTTTAGTCATAAATATAATATTGAATGTTCCAGAAATGACTACTGGGCTGTAATTAAAGCAATTCCACAGACTCTCATCTGTATGATTAAGGGAACTTGGGGCTTGAAGCCCCCCTAAAATATTTTTAAGCCCCCCTAAATAGTTTGGTGTTGTTTTATTATTATTATTATTATTATTATTATTATTATCACAAAAAATGCCAACAAATTCAATATAATGCGTCCAGCATATTAGTTGATGAATAATGAATGAATAATCATATAACTTGTCATTAAGGATTTAAATGTGGCCCTAAATCTGTCAGTTTCCCTTCACTTCGTAGTGTACATTACAGAGAGCCCCTCTGGGGTGTTGTAATCAATCCATTCCACTTGAACCACATTACCGAAAATCCAGCGCACGTTTCCCTTGCGACCTTAGGGCAGAGGAGCACAGTGACTACAGATTTCAAAGAAAAGTCTCTCTCTCTCTATATATCATCATAAATTATTACTAATAAGTCCTAAATAATTTCTCAGTCTTTGTTAGCTGTTTGTGAAATTTTGTGCTTGCGCGCTATGTTCACTCACATCCTGTGCATATCCTTGGGGCTAAGCCCCCCTATCCTTAAAACCTACTGGCGCCTCTGAATTCTTCTATAGCAAACAAAAGCAGTGTGGCCGGAACGCACCAGTAGGGGGCGACACTCCTGAACGTGAATTTATATCGAGATGTTCCACCCGGAGCTATTCAAAAGACGGACACATAAAGCGGAACGACGTCATCGCTGTCCTGCAATGCTAACAGTTGAGTAGCTGCAGGCTACCTCTGGTCTTTGTTCAACATGTCCGCCAAACTGAACGCTCTGAACAGCGACTCCTACATCGACGTCAGCCAGTACAGAGACCAGCACTTCAAGGTGAGCGAGCGGGAAAACACGACACGTTTAATATTATATAACGGTTTTACATGTCAGCTTCACCATTAGCTAACCGCTGGCTAACAACAGAGCGGGCTCGTGCTCTGTGTGTGTGTGTGTGTGTGCGCCGGTTGATTCCTGACCTTTTAAATAAACGTTTAATGTTCTGTTGAACTCTAAAAGCAGCTTTGGTCTGTGTTCTGACTCTGGGTGAAAGCTATCTTCTCTAAGTGAGTTCCCTGTTACTGTGAACATTTTCAGGTGTTCATGTCCTGCTGATCATATAATAATGTTTACTATCATAATAATGAGTTGAGCAGTACAGACAGTGACAACCAATGAACTGATGCTGCTTCTACAGGGTCGTGTTCACTCCGATGTCCAATGTGTTTCCAGGGTAACCGCTATGAACAGGAGAAGCTGCTGAAGCAGAGCCACACTCTGTATGTCGGGAATCTCTCCTTCTACACCACAGAGGAGCAGGTAGAGACATACATTCACCATCAGAAACTTTTGTGACTGAAGATGAAAAATCTAGCACTGCTGTTTTTCTTTTCTTTTTTATTTGAGTCGCTCAGTGAGTTGTCTGGGTTGAATTTTAGTGTGGTACACTTCTTAATTCACAGAACTTCTAGTGGATTGTATTGAAAATCTGTATTTTTCTTATTCCTAGATATTTCTTCTGACTTAATTGTTTTTCTGTCTGGTCATCAGGTACACGAGCTGTTTTCTAAAAGTGGAGACGTCAAGCGCATCATCATTGGTCTGGATAAAGTCAAAAAGACAGCCTGTGGATTCTGCTTTGTGGAGTATCCTTTGAAGTATGAGACTAGCTTTGAAATGTGCAGCAAATACACCTATCTGTTTTCAATCCGTCTGGATACTAAGCAACATAAAATGCATTGTGAGCCTACGTCTTAACACCATAGCATGAAATGTGCATGGTGTGCAAGTTCAGGAGCTTGTGACAGACCTTAACCCCGACTGTACCAGATACTACACACGTACCGGTGCAGAGAATGCCATGCGCTTCATTAATGGCACGCGGCTGGATGACCGGATCATCAGGACAGACTGGGATGCCGGCTTCAAGGAGGGAAGGCAGTACGGCCGTGGCAAATCTGGAGGACAGGTGAGGATTCAGATGCGTATTTGATACTTAATGTGCTTTTATGAACGTATCCCACTGTGGAAGCGGACAGCTTTTTATATCTAAATATTTAAACCAAAGACACTTTTTCCCCTAGTGCAAGGGGCAATTAAATGAATATACTAGCTATCACTCATTAGAATTCTGGGTTTATTTTGACCAAACTAGGGTTGGTGATTCTTGAAAAGTTTTATTTTGTTTCTGTCAAGTTGCGATTAGCTCCAGTGGATGCAACACACGGAATGCCTCGCATCTGTGACCGGTGTAAATTGGCTGTAAAAACAGACACTGTGCTGTCAGCTTCAGACACTCGACCTCTCAAAGGATGGACTTGACTTACAGTTAGCTAGACAACATTTGTTTCAAGCTCAGCAGGAACTGAAAGGAAGCTACTGACTCAAGACTTTGAGTCAATAATTCATGCATGCTGATATATATATATATATATATATATATATATATATATATATATATATATATATATATATAAACCTGAGAGAATGAAACTTCTACAGACTGAACACAGCCTCAGCAGTTCAGCATTATCTGGACTCTTGATCAATATCGCAAACATTTCTGAACATGTTTTTATTTATTTCTCAGTATCTGTGGAGTGCGGAGGGAAACCATGGCTCTCTGTCAAAGATACAGTTTAGTGAAAAACACTGAGTGCTGTTGGCATAAAAATGTAATTTAATCTTAAAAAACTTTAGATGAGCAGCTTCAAACCAAAAACACATATCAGTTAAACAGTTCCTATTCAAAGCAACCCAGACAATTCACATTGTACAAAATAAAACATTCGCCATGACAGTAATGTAGCCTAACATGATGTGACTAGTATTGTTGTGGTGAAAAAGTGTAGTTTTTTTTCTGTAGGACAGTGTAAAACACAGCACAGAATGGCATTTAAAAATGACTTGTACAGAAATCACTTTTTTTTTTTAAAAAAATCAATATTGTGTATATAATGACATTTGAATCCATCAGAATGATATTTAGAAAGAGAAATAACTTTCAAAATAAATTATGCACAATTTACCATGGCCTTTGAAGAGAATGCATTACTGCAGCGTGGCTTTTGAAAAATGAAAGTGCATATTATGATGTTCACAAGTGCAACATATGTGATTGTGTTCAGTTTTGTGGTGGAGGTACACAATGAGTGTAAATAAGGAAACAAATGTAACGGCAGAATGAGATGCCTTCACTAAAATAATGAAAGATGGTTTTACTCATGCCTTCGGGCTGTTTTTGTTTCCTTTGTAGGTGAGAGATGAGTACAGGCAGGACTATGACCCAGCCAGAGGGGGCTATGGGAAGCTGGCTCAGCAGCATCGACCCACAGAGGCACGTAATAGTTTTTAAACTGAACCCCACCACAGCAGTCTGCCTGGTCTCCACAGAGCCCCACCCTCAGTGCTGAACTGCATTCATTCTCAAACCATACTGCAACATGCTGCCACAGATTGTTTGTCCACTGTGGCTGGATTTCTGTCCCTGTCTCACCTCAGCCATCATTCTACATGTTAACACAAGTCACACTCTTCACTGTCCATATCAGGATGAAATCATTGTCTGGTGAAGTAATACAAATAAAACAATCTGTCATTTTACTGATTTTCATGAATGAAGCTTCAGATAGTGTGTTCTCTTTTCTAATAAAGATTTTTTTTTTCTGTAACATTTTTAATGAGTGAATTTTAATTAAGTTTTGTGAATGCTGTTCAACTTGGGCTTAGCAAACAGTTTTGGCCTCTTGGGGCGGGGTAGCTCTTTTGCCTCTAAATGTTTCACTCAGCTATTCAGCAGCTAGTTGCTAACTCTGTGTGCATGCTAGGTAAAAACACTGCCAAGAGCTGTCAGAGTTCCCCAATTACACAAGCTCTCAGAAACTCTCAGAGCCGGGGTGGACGGCGATCGACCGCTAGATTGTGATCGACGTATTGGGCACCCCTGTTCTAGACCAACAAGCTCTGTTTAGCAGTCAGTAACGTGACTTTGCAGGCAACTTTGCAATTAATTAAGATATCTTTTACTTCATAAAGCTGACATCTTCCTCATTGCTGGTATTAAGCAGATTTACTCTTACTACTACGATACTGTTAAATCTGTCTCATGCACCGCAATGGTAGAATATGCAGCAGCTCATAGCACTGGTACATTAAGCCTGACCAGATCAAATCAATGGATCTGCTGCTGCATGGTTTATAACAATTATTGCTGAAATGTGGAGGGTAATCCACACTACTACCCTCCCTAGTCACAACCCTTTTCAACATGTAGAAAATCAGTGTCACATATCTGCAAATATTATTCTTGCTTGTCAAAAAGGCATTATTAAAAGTAAGGAGCCCAATTAAATTACAAAAAACGTTTTATTCGATGTGAAATGTGAAACAAAAGTACCAAGTCTTTCCGTCCAGTACAGAGTACATTCATAAATTTGCAGTTTTTCGTATGAAAATAAAAAAACTCATATTCCTGCGATGTTTACTGTCTTTAAATAATTGAAATATAACAATAAGCTGTGAGTGAGTGTTCTTGACTCTGGCCCCGTCGCCCCCATGCACTATTATTGACACTGCTCAGTAAATTCAGTATTAATACAACAAGCTGTGTCAATCATTGCCTTTTTAATTGGCTCTTATTGTCTGTGTGTGTGGTGTGTTGTCTTGTTTGTCTCTGCATGTGTACTTGTCTGTGTTGGTCTGTCTCTCTGTGTCTGTGTTACTGTCTGTCAGCTAGAGGCTAGCGCTAATGCGCTAGCTGCTCTGCTGTCTCTGTCATTTTGGACAGGCAAGTTCAAATTCAGTGTAAATAACTGCTAAAATGACTACCTAGTGTAAGCAATTAGCATGTTAGCAATCAGGGATAGAAATTATGTTATGATTTAACACAGTCCTGCTGGATTCACTGTCAAATCAGATGATTTGTGTCTGACGCACATCGGCAACAGTGAAAATAGCCCCTCTCCCCTCTACTCCCTCAGGCAGGCTTGAGGTTCCCAAGCAACCAGGGCCAACTGCTGGGCCCTAATCAGCAGAGCAGTTAGGAGCACCTGTTAGAATGTCAGTTGGAAATGCCCAGAGAGAGAGAGAGAAACCAAATGAAGCCCCTTGAACAGCTGGCAAAACATGCCAAACGGTGTGTCGTATCCAAAAGCCGAAATATTCGTGATTGGGGGCTTCTTGTTGACCACTTCTGTGTCCAGTTTGAGAGCTAGAAGTTAAAAACTCTGGTCTGGGTCGTCAGGTAAAGACGACCCTTGCTGCTTCTGGAAATTTCTCCTCTGAAATTAATATGGGAGTCTATGGGGGTGTGGATGGGTGTCACTGCCAAATCTTTGTGTCTGACACCAAAACTATTATACTGACAGCTTTAGCAGCGGTATCTATGCAACGTCAACACATTTTCCTACGTTTCTAGCTATAAATGATTTCTGTAGCTTGACATTTGCAGCCACAGTCACAGTTTACAGATTTATTTCTCGACAAATTTTTCTCTCTCCCTATACTCTACCAATGATATCACTCACTCTAGCTCTCGAAAATTCTCGTAATACACACCCATTCATTTTTTGGCGTCGTGTTTGGTGTATACTGGCAAAACTGTTCGGTGAGACTTTTTGAAAATAACTTTGCAACCGTGCCCTGGCTGAGCCAGTCGTTTTGACTCCTTGTTTGTGTATGTGCGACAAAAACTCTGGGAGCAGTAGGAAACCAAAAAAAAGGGCGTAAGAAGAATAATAACTAGAAAAATTTCTAAAGAAATTTTGAGTGTGCCTAACTCTGGCCCCATCGCTGCCTGCTGACACATCCCTAATTAGCAGAGCAGTTACTGCACCTGTTAGAATGTCATTTTGAAATGCTGACAGAGAGAAAATGCTGAAACCACTAATTCTTGTATTAGCCACTCATGTTAGCAATTAGCATGATGCACTAGCCACTAAAAATGAAATTGATGCCAATGCTAACATGCTAATTGCTAATATGTTAACTGCTAACATGCTAATGCTGCCACTAATGCTACCACTAATTTCTAGCCACTTAAAATTAGCATTAGCCGCTATTGTTAGCAATTAGCATGACGCACTAGCCACTAATTTAAGCATAGGCTCCTATTAGCAATGAGCATGCTTTTTAGCCAAAAAAATACCAATGCTAACATGCTAAGTGCTAACTGTTAACATGCTAATGCTACCACTAATTTCAAGCCACTAAAAACTAGGGCTAGAGGCTTATGTTATGATTTATCACAGTCCTGCTGTATTCACTGTCAAATCAGTCAAATCAATGCCAAACACTGTGTCGTATCCAAAAGCCGAAATATTCGTGATCAGCGGCTTCTTCTCGACCAGTTTTGTGGCCAGTGGCCAGTTTGAGAGCTAGAAGTTAAAAATTCTTGCATTTATCATGTGGTAAAGAGCAGGTGGTCTCTGCCCTTCAGGAGATTTCTCCTCTCAAATTAATATAGGAGTATATTGGGCAGGAGATGGGTGTTGGTCCCATATCTTTGTGTGTGAGGCCAAAACTATAATACTGACAGCTTCAGCAGTGGTATCTGTGCGATGCCAACAAATTTTCCTACGTTTCTAGCTATAAATGATTTCTGTAGCTTGACATTTGCGGCCACAGTTGCAGTTTATAAATTTATTTTTGGACAAATTTTTCTCTCCCCCCGCACTCTAGGTATGACATCACGCACTGTGGCTCTCGAAAGTTCCCGCAATACACACCCATTCATTTTTTGGCATTTTCTTTGGTGTACAGCGGCAAAACCGTTGGGTGAAATGCTTAACATGAACATAGCCAACGTGTCCTTGCCGAGCCGGTCGTTTTGAGTCCTTGTTTGTGTATGTGCGACAAAAACTCTGGGAGCCTTGGCGAACTGAAGAAAACACGGAAGAAACAGAAGACGAATAAGAATAAGCCCGCGGGATAGTAAAGAGTGTGCTCTCTCAGGCACACTCAATAAGAATAAGCCGGGTGGATAGTAAAGAGTGTGCTCTTTCAGGCACACTCAATAATAAGAAGTAGAATAAGCCGGGTGGATAGTAAAGAGTGTGCTCTTTCAGGCACACTCAATAAGAAGAAGAAGAAGAAGCCGGGTGGATAGTAAAGAGTGTGCTCTTTCAGGCACACTCAATAAGAAGAAGAAAAAGAAGAAGAATAAGCCGGGTGGATAGTAAAGAGTGTACTCTTTCAGGCACACTCAATAAGAAGAATAAGCGCGGTGGATAACATATAGTGTGCTCTTTCAGGCACACTCAATAAATTAAAATGAAAATTGTGAATATCATACTTTTGGTTTTTTCCATAAAATTTGCTTGTTTGGATGGCAAATTTGGAAACAGCTTCAAAACCTGATATATATTTAGACTGTTTTTCTCCCATTGACCTTCATCAAATTTCTTCATCTAAGTCGTCAACCTGTCTCCGAGACCCCATCCCAACCAGGCTGCTCAAGGATATTTGACCTCTAGTTAGCCCTTCTTTATTGGATATGATTAATCTGTCTTTATTATCAGTCTATGTATCACAGTCCTTTAAAGTAGCTGTAATTAAACCTCTTCTTAAAAAGCCTACTCTAGATCCAGAGGTTTTAGCCAATTATAGACTGATATCAAACCTTCCCTTTCTTTCTAAGTTACTCGAGAAGGCTGTAGCTAATCAGCTGTGTGAATTTCTTCACAAGAACAGTTTATTTGAGGATTTTCAGTCAGGATTTAGAGTCCATCATAGCACAGAGACTGCACTAGTCAAAGTCACAAATGATCTCCTAATGGCATCAGACAAAGGACTCATCTCTGTACTCGTCCTGTTAGATCTTACTCCTGCATTTGACACCAAATTCATTTACAGAGACTGGAACATCAGATTGGCACCAAAGGTACCGTCCTAAGCTGGTTTAAGTTATATTTCTTAGATCCATCTCAGTTTGTTCACATCAATGATTAATCCTCCATGCATACCAAAGTCCCACAAGGTTTTGTACTAGGACTTGACTACTGTCAAAGATCTGTATATTTCAAAGGGTATATGTGGTGGAAGATGCAGTTGTCTGGATCATGGAGTCGCTAACTGGGGTGCACATTCAAACACACAGGATCCAAGAAGGCCATTTAACCATTTATTTCGAGGTACTTGGTTAAACGGAAGGGAAGGATGGGAAGGATGTGAAGGATGATTTTCTGTACAATAAACAACAAACATAAATCAGCACAATGTCCTATATAACATAAACTAGAATTATAAACAGAGGTTAGCAAGCTTACTTATTAATGCATCCGCTCAGAATTTAAGATATCGCAGGTCTTTCTTGATAACAAAATAGTACATTTGGTCTGTTCAAAAAGAAATACACAAAGAATTAGGATGTATACCTTAGGTATATCAAAATGACAAATAAATGATCTAAAACTGAAATATTGACTCACTCACTCACTGATGTGGCAGCATGGCAGACAGGAACAAAAAGGACTTAATAAGACACACCTTAGTCCTTATATCACCTCCCCTGTGGTACTAAACTCCTCCCTTGGTCTCAGTTGTAGGTGATCTCCACCCACCAGGTAATACAACAGCTTAAGATTTTTAACAGCCGCCCCTTCAAATATAAAATATTTGAATTAAAATTAAGTCTTAAGCTGATCATGTGTCTTCGGAGGGCGTATTCTCCATAGTTTGGAGAAATACTAAATGGTGACTTCTGCAGTCCGGACTCTACCATCGTTACTGGGCCTTGGCAGTTGAGGATCCACAATTAAAACCACTGCTCCTTCCCTCATTTTACAGCTGTCTGCCTTCCATTTATGACGAATTTGCAGGTTAGGAAGGTAATCTCTGATGAATCGGGGCCAAAACAGGTCAGCTAATATCTGGCTGTGTCTCCATCGTCTCTTACCGATTAATCCAGTACTGACGTATACAGCTTGAGGGAGGGAGGCATCTTTCCTTCCCATAAGGAGAAGATTCGGGGTTATGGGATCTAGATCAGCCACGTCTGCAGAAACATATCCAAGGGTTTTGGAGTTTAGAATCTCTTCTATTTCTGTCAGTACGGTAGCAGGTTTCTTCTGCAACTGACGCTGAGCTCTACAACGGAGGGGCATCACAGAGTCTTTGGGAGACTGTAGTTTCTGAACATTTTTAACTCTTAACAGAGGGGTTGCATAGCGTTCAATTCCATCCACCTTTACTCTAGTGGTCTTTTCCTCCAGAAGTTCCATAGCTTCTTCTGTCCTGCCTTGATCTTATGATGAGCTTATCATTCCTATAGGGGAGAACATCTGCCTGCCACAACGTCTCCACATCACGCTTTAACTTGTCATATGGGCTTGTTGATGAGGTAAAAAGACATTATGGGGTTTCCTGTGGTCCAGGTAGGAATGTAGGCCCTTGAAGAGCCCAGCCTAGCCGGGTGTTCACAGCTACGGGTGCCCTCTTAGAACCAAATGGCATACGAACAGGTTCAACAGGAGTTATAAGGTGGGGATTATCAGTCCCAATGAGGATCTGAGGCTGTACATTTGAAAAGGCCTCCAAAGGCACATCATGTAGATGGCGATAGTATTGTCTAAGCTTGTTGATAGTGTAGGTCTGCTTCACAAGAGAAAGTCTGTCAGATGTAAATGCTCCTTCTATTACATATTTTCTGTTTGGATTTGATGCTGCAGCTATCTTTAAGGTAACTGTCCTACCCTGCGTGGTTTCTCCTTGGAGCCATAGTGAGAAGTCCACTAGGTTATAATGGGTAGTTGGGTGAGCTGCACGAGCATGTCTTGCATAGTTGGCAACATATTCAGCTGGTAATTTGCCTAACAGACGTTGAACGTGTGATGCGCAGGCAAGCTCCGATGCTGCTGCCGGCCCTAAAGATTGCAACATACCCACCAAGGATCTCACTCTTACTGCAAACATATGGAAGCTATAGGCATTACCACACCTTTGGGAAGGTTCATGATAGACTGTAATTTACCCAGTGCAAGGTGATGTGGCTGACAGTACTGCTGCTCTAAGGCTGCTAGCGCCATGGTATAAGGACGTGGGTCATGAGCATAGGAAAGTGCGATATGACGTGCTGAACTCAGGTGAAGGTGATCTAACAAGATATGATATTTGTATACTTCCGGTTCTTCTGGGGGTAAAAGGTTATGGAGAGCCATCTTAAACATTGCAAACTCATGGGGATCCTCATGTATGAAGTTAGGAAATGAGGGTTGGTTGTAGCTTTCAGTTGGTTGCTGCTGCAGTTGTAGGTGATCTCCACCCACCAGGTAATACAACAGCTTAAGATTTTTAACAACTACCTTAGACGGGATCACCCTGGCCTCCAGCTCTACCGTAAAGAATCTTGTTGATCAGGATTTGTCCTTTAATGTCCAGATAAAACAAATTTCGAGGACCTCATTCTTTCACTTACATTACCAACATTACCAAGATCAGACATCGTGTCCCAAGCGGATGCAGAAAAACGAATCCATGCATTTGTTACTTCTAGGCTGGACTACTGTAACTCTTTGTTATCAGGCTGCTCCAATAAGTCTCTGAGGACTTTGCAGCTAATTCAGAATGCTGCTGCACGTGTTCTGACAGGAACCAAGATCAGAGATCACATCTCTCCCATTTTGGCTTCCTTGCACTGGCTACCTGTTAAATCTAGAATAGAATTTAAAATTCTTCTCCTTACATACAAAGCTCTTCATGGCCAGGCACCATCATATCTAAAAGAACTCATAGTGCCTAACTACCCCTCTAGACCACTGCGCTCTCAGAGTGCTGGGTTCCTTGTGGTTCTTATAGTTTCCAAAAGTAGATTGGTAGCCGATCTCTCTTGTCTCTACAGTTTATAGTTAGTTAATGATTTACTGCTGCTGTGCATCTGTGTCTCTCTCTCTCTATCACAGGTTCCACTGCTACTGTAATCATTCTATCATTCATTGTAATTCATTGCCATTTTATCATTCATTGTAATTGTACAATATGTTTGTGTTGATTGTTCTGTACATGTGACATCCATTGCACGTCTGTCCGTCCTGGGAGAGGGATCCCTCCTCTGTGGCTCTTCCTGAGGTTTCCTCCACATTTTTTTCCCTTTTAAAAGGTTTTTTGTGGGCAAGTTTTTCCTCACCAAGGAACCAAAGATCCAAGGGTCTAAGGACAAAGGGTGTCACTCCCTGTACAGATTGTAAAGCCCTCTGAGACAAAATGTGTTTTGAGACTTTGGGCTATACAAATAAAATTTGATTTGATTTGATTTGGACAGAATTTCTAGGTGCAGCCAGGGCATTGAGCGACTGTGGTTTGGTGGCCTCAGAATTGGGTTACTGCTTTTTGCGGATGATCTGTGTGTGAAGCGGCTGGGATGAGAATCAGTACCTTCAAATCTGAGGCCATTGTTCTCACCCAGAAAAGGGTGGAGTGCAGCTTCTGGGTCGGGGGTGAGATCCTGCCTCACGTGGAGGAGTTCAAATGTCTTTATATATTTGTGTTACAAGGCACGGACACAGGACTGCAGGACTCGGGAGGCAGATACAGGAGGTAACCAGCCTTTAATTCCAGGCAGAGGTTCAGTACACAGGAAATCAGTCAGGTAAAGCAGGCAAACAATCCAAAGGGGTGAGGCAAGAGCAGGGTCTGCAAACAGGCGGGGGTCCAAACCGAGGAAACATGGTTCGCTGTCAATCTGCTACTGGAGAAGGGGAAACGGGGGGTTTAAATACACAGGTAATAGGGGCGTGACAGACACGAGGTGGGAAACCGGGGGGCTGGAGTAGGAGGATCAGAGACTGACTGTGACAATTTGTAAATATTTATAAATATCTATAATATCTTTATAAATGTATAAATATTTGGCCGGTCCGTCATGGTGTAAAAGGAGCTGAGCTGAAAGGCGAAGTTCTCGATTTACCAGTCAATCTACGTTCCTACCCGGACCTATGGTCACAAGCTTTGGGTAGTGACCGAAAGAATGAGATCACGAATACAAGCGGCCGAAATGAGCTTCCTTCATGGAGTGGCTGGGCTCTCCCTTAGAGATAGGGTGAGAAGCTTGGCCATCCGCGGCGAACTCGGAGTAGAACCACTACTCCTCCGCATCAAGAGGAGCCAGTTGAGGTGGCTGCGCAGGCAGAGTGCGTGGCCTCAGCAACCCTGCAGTAAGCAGTGTGCTATGTGCATGTGATTGAGGAATAGCAGATATTCAAGTGTACCTGCATGCAATCTGGTTGTTTTAGTCAAGATTGTGCTAAAATATATTTTCACCAAGGCCAATCTTCAATTTTGTAAATTCCTAGCTAATTCCCATGGAAAGTTTCAAACTATGAAAATTCACAGAATTTGGCAACCCTGTCTACAATGGCTGCACTTTATCTCTCTTAATCTTTACACTGGGATAATTGGGATCTGCTCTTAGCTAATATGACAGTATAATTGCCATAAAGGCTCATGGTGAGGAACATAAACTGCTTCTGTATTATATGATATTATGCTACTTTCTAGAAAATTCTACAACTGTCTCAGGTATATTCACACAAAATAAACTATGTCTGAGGCACTGCTACCATCAAGGCTCTGTCCACCTAGTATTAGCCAGGAAAGACACACTTCTCATTCAATATTTTACTCTATATCTATTATTGTCTGTGCTGAAGCATACATAACACACACAGAATTATGTAGTGAATAAAAAGAAACATTTAAACTAATAAAAACGTGTTTTATATTAAAGATTATTTTGCTTTGATGACAGCTTTGAACACTCTTTGCATTCTCTTAGTCAGGTGAAAATGTCTTCCCTTTGTAATGTGTTTGAGACCATCAGTTGTGTTGTTTATAGGTACTGTTGGCATACACTAAATAGCTCTATTCAGCAAGAACCACTAATCTAGGTAAAGAGTAACAATGATCCATCATTACTTTGAGACATGAAGGTCCATCTCCAGAACATTTCAACAGTTATGCATGTATCTTCAAGTTCAGTCACAAAAATCATCCAGTACTCTATTGAAACTGGCTCTCATGTAGACTGCCCAGGGGAAAAAGACCAAAAATGACCCCTGCTGCAGAGGAGAAGTAAACAGAGTTAATATAGGGCTAGGCAAAGCTGTCATCAAAGCTAAAGGTAGCTATGGAATATTTAAACATATTTTTCTCTGTTTACATATTTACATGTGTTTACTTTTTTTGTCACATAACTCTATATTTCATAGTCTTGATGCCTTTAGTGTTAATCTACAATTCGAAACAGAGCAGTGAGACTCAATTTAAAAGAGGTTATTTTTGAGTAAAATAAGCCTTCATCTGTCCACGTGGATACAGACGCATTACCAAGACTTGATCAGCAGCGCTGTTTCCACTTCGAGTGTTAAATGCTTTGAAAGAGTGAAAATATTCTCAGCTCAGTGTTTCGTAGTGATTCAGTGCTGCATACACATTTCTCTTCTACACCACTACAGTTTCTGCCAGCCGCTGAATCTTTCATGTCAAAAAAGACAGAAAGCCGCCCGCTCGGAACGAATGTTCACATCGTTTCAGTACGACATTTACTCCGTGCACTCCAGTGTTTGACTTTGTAGTGGAGTGCTTCCTGTTTCCTCTGAGGGTGGATGAGTGCTGCAGCGTTCATTCACTGTGTTAACCGCGAACATGTTTTTAAAGCAGCTGTGTGCTGCTCACAGACTGTTGACACGGTGAGAGACGTATATCAATAATGTCCTATTGTCTCTGTTAACGCTGTTTTGACAATGCTCTACCGCATATTTATAATGTGTTTTGTGGTCGTGTGTGTGTCCGGACAGGTATGTTTGTCCTGCGTTCAGCCGAGCAGGTCACCTGTCACTGTTGCCGCTTCGCGCACACACTGCAGGGCTCCACACTCAGACTCCTCAGCTGAACTCCAACAGGACGGCAGTAGTGCGCTGTGGTCGGCAGAAGTATGAGAGACTGTACCCTGTGATGCTGGTCCGCTCTGATGGATCTACAGTCAACATCAGATACAAAGAACCCAGACGGATCCTCATGGTCAGTTCACCATCAGGATTATGAAAATCTCAACATTATTACCCATCATTTGATTTTTTTCTTGAAAATGACACATCTAGTTTATTTCCAAAAAGCTGAAATATGCAAAACTAACATGTAGCCTTACAAAGCTTCTAGATCATGGCTTTATTGTGGCATTACAAGATGAACATTTTCAGTATTTCTTGCTTGTTTTTCTACCTTCATCCTCATCAATCCATCATTTCTCATTTGTTAATTAACCACATCACAGTTATTTTACTTTGGAAAGAAACTCCAGACACTCAGCTGCTGTGACATTCAGTGGTAGCTCGTCTATGTAGCTATAAATGTGATGTGTACCAATGTGATGCTAAAGCCAGCAAGTCAACAAGGTCATGATGACAAGACTACTAGACAGGAACTACTCAATATGCAACTTCATCGCCAACTCAAAAGCCTTCACATGTTTCACATTGGTGTTACATTAACCATCCTCACCTGTATAAATATCCAAGCCATAGTTAGTAGAATCAGAATCACTTCATTGGCTAGGTGTGTGTACACACAGGAATTTGACTCCTGTTGGCTTTTGCACATACAGGTTATCTCCAGTATAATGTTAAAAAATGAACTGATTTTTTACACGTCTGTCACAACCCAAATTCAAACCTGTTAATACTGACATCTAATAGACACACAGGACGAAAATCATAACTTGCTTAGTCAAGATAATAAGGTCCACCATATGAGTCCAACAATATGTTCACTCATATTTCTTGTTTTGTAAGATAATTTGTGTTTTTTGTGTTTTAAAAGATGCCGATCAATCTGTCCACCCTGTCTGAAGAAGAGCGTCGAGCTCGACAGAAAAAGAGAGAAGTGAAGAAGATGATAAAACAGACAGCAGTTCACTATGAAGATGATTTCAAAGTTGATGAATACAGCAAATTCTGGAAGAAGAAATGATGTCTTTATATGTGAATGTGAAGTAGACGGGTCAGCAGACTCATACTTACTCTTAACTTTCTGTTTGTACACAATATGTTGAAAGTGGATTGTTTTCATGAAAGTGGTAATTCCTCCAAAAGACGGTGGGGCAGTGAAAGCAGACTAATGGCATGTTTTTAGCAGTATGACTGTCTGAACACATTGTGTAGCAGCAAGAGCTGTGCTGCTTTCCTTCAACTGTTAATAACTAAGTTGAGTGTCAGTGTTATAGCTGGAAACTGTACTGTTTATCCATGTAATGAATTTTCATAAAACACAAACTTGTTTGTTGATAAATGGGCCATTGAAGAAGACAGAGGCAGCATTTTGTCACTGCAGCAAGCATAAGGGGGTAGATAAATAGAGAGAGATAGAGGGACACAACAGCTGCAAGCACAGAAACTCCAGAGGGGTATTGCACGAAACTAAAATAAAGAAATCCAGGATAATTAAGCAATCCCAGCTTGACCTAGCCTGCTCGGCGCATCCTGGCTTAATTGGTTGCAAGTATGCTGAGCCAGGATGAAAAGGTGCGGCTATGTTCAGCCAGGTGAAGATAGCTACAGACCTTGCGATCGCTCACAGAATCACCGATTGAAACATGGATAAAAGTCACGCTTCGTACTTCACGGCCGCTGAACAACAGCTCCTGATGAAGTTGTGTGATGTTTATGTTGATATTATGAGAAAAAAGCCAATACCAATGCCCTAATTAAAAAACGAGAGAAAGCCTGGCAGACAATAGCGGACCGGTTTAATGCGGAAGTAGTCCAAAACTGTACAATTAATAAACAGTGCTCCACTGGAACTGTTATAATTAGGCTACAATTAAACAAGTTACTTTTCAAGTCCACTAACTGTTGTACCCTTGTACTTTAAAAGTGGCAAGCAAGTGCATGTTACTCAGTAGTAACTAGAGTATGAATAGGTGCAAACAGTTATCCACAATGTGTCATTTAATCTATCTGTCTATCTATCTATCTGTCTATCTATCTATCTGTCTATCTATCTATCTGTCTGTCTATCTATCTATCTATCTATCACACTTGGCCTGAGTAATAATACTATCACTTGAATCAATATAAAAAAGACTGTTGCAATTACAAACAGATTTTAATGAGATGAGAAATGACTACATGTCATATTTTAATACAGGATAATTAAAATGATGCAGCATACTTAGAAAGACCATGGACATGCTGTAAAACACATTAATTCCTCACAGGATTGACGGTGGAAATACAGGTGAATCACTAGGATTAATCTTAGCCTGGCTGTTAGCCTGGTCTGGAGCTGCAGAGAATAAACAACCATAGTAACTTGGCCGGGTTAAGTTTGAGCTGCTTTCATGCAACCGACTTGAGGCTAAATTCAGCCAGGATAACCAACACATCCTGACTTAATCCCTTATCTTGGTTTTGTGCAATACCCCACAGGGAAGAAGTTTAGTTAGTATCAGATGGTGGTGGTGGTGACAAAAGTTATCTCATGACACTTCGCATACAGAGCAGGTCTAGACAGTACTCTTTATAATATTATTTATAATATCTATTTTACTTCAGTGTAGAAAGCTTTGTGGTGAACTCCTCCTGTGAATATGAATTCATTGCAGATTCTCTGTACACATTCATATTCACAGACATCCTAAACATCGAGGACGTGCAGTGCGTCACTCCCCGCACCACCAGGTGGCGGCAATGCACCATGAACTAGGTTGCCAGTCACCACAATCACATGATGAGTACGTTTCTCGCGAGAATTCCGTTTCTCAGAGTGTGTCCTTGCTAATCCGCAATGGGGTACTGGGACGTACCAGAGGGCACAGACTGTGTGGAAAAAACATGGATTACTACCAAACTAGGCACAGCGTTGGGTAAATATTATAACGCATAGAGGCGCAGGCTGCTGGACTGTCAAAACTAACTAGCGCTAAGATTTCCGCTGATGCTATCTTCGCTTTTGAACTAGCATATTAGCCCCGGCAGGCTGCCTTCAGGTCACAACATAATGCTAAGCTAAACGAATGTTGTGCTTTATTTGTGTATTATTGCGTCTTTTTCTCTGCGGAGGTGATGTTGCTACCACTGTTTTAAACCACAGGCAGCCAAGAACTTCCTCAACCACAGTGGTTGCTAACAGCGCATCTTGTATAGGTTTGTTGGGCAGTTTTGGAACTGGAGTTTAACTGTATGATGTATGATACCAACGTTCCAACATTCTTTGAAACCAAAGTAAGACTGTTTAATATCACGTTATCTCCATGTGTTGACTGCTTGGTATTTGTTTATTTTGTTAACTCACTGGGGTCAATTCGGCCGTCTCGTGTTTTTAGTGCGCATTTTCTCTGATGTTTACGGTAATCGGAAAGAAATCGTTGTAGATGATGACCGTCATAAACAGACCCCCGCAAGTGCAGCACACAACGAGAGTGAGTAGGAAGCCGGATTGCTCACTTGTTAGCTATTATGAAACAATCCTGTAGATTTAGTCTACTCTTAAAAGTATTGACGGGGTTTGTTTCACAGAAGAGGAGCTTCATAGATGAAAACTCTGGCTGGTATTTTTGAGACTATAGGAACCACAAGGAACCCAGCATTACCTCCAAAGATCTTATTAACTAGCAGTGAACATATGCTTATTATAATGTACACTCAAACAACTGTTGACTCGCGGAGTGTCGCTATTTGGCTCGCCGCATGACGTAATTTTGGTGGCATTACCGCCCCAAACCAGAAGGTGGCAGTAGTGAACCCGACTCTGTTCCCGCCAAGAACAGAGAAGAAGACAACCGTAAGAACTTTGATTTCTTTCCTCTCCGCGAACCAAAACAGTTGGATCCCAACGTGAATAAGCTTCTTGCAATTGCTCTTGTGAATCACAGACAGCTCTCAATGATTGCTATTTGAATGCTAAATGTTTACGCTCCAGAGTAAACAAGGTTTTTCTTCCTGTTTTCCCGTGGACGTTTTCCAGTGGGCGTCCTATGTGACTGCTCTTTTTTGATTGGTTTGCGGAACGTGACGTGCCTCTGGTTCCAAAAAGTTGAATCTGACTCAACTGTCTCTTTTTTTGCGGCAATCCCTGCGTCGTGGACTGCTGGTGCGGAAATGCACAAACCCCACTGAAATGAATTGAAAGAGCTCCATTTTTGCCGCAGAGCCTGATCCTGTCTAACCCCCACTAATTTAGGTTTTTCTGCTGACATTTTATAGAACAGATATCGCTCTACCTCTGTGCTCAGACTTCTCTCTGTTTCTCTAAACTGGTCGCACACTGAGCGATGTCTACTCTCTGTAACACACACAACTGTGGAGAAGTACCACAGTTGTACACACAGGCCGACTTCAAAAAGCCAGAACTATCCCTTAAAGTTGCACTGCAGCAATTGAAATGCAGCACTGTTTGGTAATGCCTCAATACTAACAAGAATAGACACGGTCCAGTTTGACTCTGTGAGAAAGAGCGCTCATTCTATCATCATCCTGAGATGAAAATTGTTACTTAAAATTGTTACTTTAAGTCATCACATGAATTAAGTGTGCGTGTGCGTGTGCGTGTGTGTGTGCGTGCGTGCGTGCATGTGCGCATTTCAGGCCTGGTTGGTTCAGCCTATCACATAGTGGCATTCCAGCCTGATTCTGCATTGGCAGCAGTACAGAGAGCTACCAACACAACTGTCACCATGGGTAAATATCATTTAAAAATACACAAATACATAGCTGCCTGCTCCTCAGTATCATATTTGAAAATCACAGTGATGAGGTGAAAGCCCTGCAGCCAGCTTCAGTTAAGGTGATGTGTATGACTTTGCCAGCCAAGCAGATTCAACTTTGCCCTCAAGTTTGCCCATAAGTGTATCTTTAAAAATAATCATCCTGCTACATTATTCTAAAATGATAGCTGAAAGCAGGAACATTATGTTCAGTTCAAAATGCTGCAGTACTGTGATGTGTCACTGTTGAAATTCATGCCATGTGACTCACATAGTTCGATCTAAATGTGTTGAAGTATTGAGACCTTTGGTTTCCACAAATCAAGTATCAAAGTTTCTAATACTGATATATTTTATCTCTGTGTTGTACTAGCCACGATGGGAGCCATCTTTGGTATGGCAACATGTCTCAGTGCTCAGGCTCGCGACACTCCAGATGACCCATTGAATTACTTCATCGGAGGCTGTGCCTCTGGGATCTTCCTGGGAGCCAGAAGTAAGTATCAGTTCTAGCAGTGGAGGGAATGCCGACTGTGGGTCAGGAGGTGGAGCGTGCCGTCTACTAATCAGACTAATTGAAGTGTCCTCGAGCAAGATACTGAACCTGTAATTGCTCCTTAAGGCCATGCCATCAGTGTGTGAATATGTACTGTATAAATGGTTAGCTCCTAAATGATAAGCAGGTGACATTGTTAGCATGGCAGTTAATGCCACCAGTGTATGAATATGTGAATGACATATGTAGTGTAAAAGAGCTTTGAGTGGTCAGAAGATCTGACTGCACTGGAGGAGTCAGCACTGGTGTTATTCTGGACTCTATTCTGGAGGCTTTTATGATTTTCCTCTGCCAGTCTTAGCCTATAAGGACGTTAGACTCACTGTAGATTTGATTTAGAACATTTATCACATCTATCACATTTATCATATATTATGTTGGTGTTGTCACATTCTCTGATGTGTGATCAGTGCCAACACAGATCTATAAGCAGCGTTGCAGTGGCAGTTATTAGGCACTAGGTGGTTTCTATTGATCTGTTTCTCATTTAATTTTAAACATTATTGCACAGGTAAGTGTTCATGCATAATTCATGATGCAGGAGTGAGTAAGGCTGTCTTATTCAATGAATGTTCCTTCAGCCTCACATCTCTGTCACATTCTTGTAGGGAAGAGGTTGTATTCACACCAAATATTCTGTTTTGCCGTGGTGTGAGTGTCAGTACATGCCTTATGTGTCAACATTTTGTGAGCTTTAACACCTCTAATCCAGAAGGTGGCAGTAACCTAAACACAGTTTGCCAATTGCCAATAAAAAAACAAAAGGAAAGACCTTCAAATGTGACCTGGCTCCTGTTGGCAAACTCAAACAAATTGACACAAATAAGCTTTTTTAAGACATGCATCTTCCCTTTTTCAAAATTTACTTTACTTAAACATTATATGAATTATATATTAAAATGTATTCTGTTGATAAATATAATATATTAAAAATATTTCTCCAATCTAAGAAATGTGTCTGGGAAATTGGCACACACCTGCATAACATGATTGTTATTGGTGATTTTGTGTTTTTGTAGCTGGTGAGATCACTCAAGTCAAGCATCAGTGACGGGTAAATAAAGGTAGCATAACAAGTAAATGGTAAATGGACTGTACTTATATAGTGCCTTTCTAGTCTTTGGACTCTACCTCCAAGCCACAGCTGCCCCTGTGTAGACATAGAATAACATTGTGGTGTTAACATTGCAGGGGTCATTGATGGCTGTGCCCTCAGCAGTGCAGATGCCTTCCTTCTTTGTCTTTGGCTCTGTTTTTTTTTTCCTTTTAACAAGTAATTTTGAAGTGATTGATTGAAAACAATTGAATGAATTATTTTTCTAACTTAAGGAAGAGGCAATTAAGCTAAGCTTGCCTAACTGAAGCCTTATTGTCCTGTGTGTGTGTGTGTGTGTGTGTGTGTGCGCGCGTGCGTGCGTGCGTGCGTGTGCAGCCCACAGTGCTATGACCGGTACATCAGCGTGTCTTGGTCTGGGTACACTGGCTTTCTTCACAAAAGTTGGCAAGATGGAGGGTTGGAAGCTAGCTGGACCTCCCAAACTATGAAGAGGAAGATGGCTGAGATGAACTGTATGCTGTAAAAAGAGTTAACGTAATAAAGTTCTTGTGAAAAAACAAACTCTGAGTCAGATCACTTGATTTGCTCGTTGTTGTTCAAAATTATACTCAGTTTTCAAATGATTTTGGAAAGTTTATTGTAAATTTGATGATTTTACAGTATTATCATTACTGTGTTGTGCATGTTAGCGTCATATATATACTGGTTTTAGAAACCTGACCAAGATCTTTTCCCAGTTTTGAGAAACCTGGCTATCGAAAGCAGTCATGTATCTTTGATTATCTATGTGATAGACAAAGAATGTTCACATAAAAACAATTTCACCAATCACCTGACATAAATCCAGATGAGAGTTTGGGATGAGTTCCTCAGCATATATGACAACTTTAAGAATATTGGAAAAGCATTCCACGTATTGAGGTCATGAAACTGACTCAGACAATGTCAAGAGTGTGCAGAGCTGTCATCAAAGAAATAATTAAAATTCTATATTTTACATTGTTTACCTTTTTTGTGTCATTTTCCACATAATTCCATGTGTGTTCTTTTCTAGCTTTTCTGTCGTCAATGTTAAGTAGAAAATAAAATGAAGACGTGACAACGTGCACGTCAGTCTTCGCCAAGAGATAACCAGTGACTGTCTCCAGAACAAACCGATTAATAATTAAGCTTCAGATTAACTCACATACCTCTGTCAGGTTTCACCAACAGACTTGCAGAGTCAGAAGAAGTCATTCACTGGAGAAACACTGGAAGTCCATAAGAAGGCAACACAGTCTGGAAGATTCTAATCAACATGTCAGTCAGTCTCACTACAGGTCTGATTCTTGTTTAACTTTTGTGCTTCTATTGGATGATTTTCACTGCAACAAGCCTTACTTTTATGGCAGTTCAAAGATTTGGATTACCACTTTCCAGGGCATGTAAGACAGGAACACAGGGAAATGATATGCTTTAAAATAGTGCTCTCAGTTCTCTTCTTTTTGTTGATCTCCCTCAGTTGTGTTTTTGCTTTTTTTCTTCTGAAGTAATTTTAGCATGAAGGTTTGAGTCACACAGACACAGATGCTGTGAAACATTTATGTGGGTTTTAATCTGAGGTGCTGTGAATTGATTTCTGAGGCTGGCACTCTCCTCTGTAACAGAGCTAACTCTTGTTTTCTTTCCTTGGGTGATCCATATGAGAGCCAGTTTCATTACAGTATGTGATAGTTTCTGTGACTTGAAGACACATTTAAAGTTGTTGAAATGTCCTGGACTGATTGACCTTCATATTTTAAAGTAATGATGGACTTTTAGTACTCTTCTTTTAGTACTCTTTACTTACTTGAGCGGTTCTTGCAATAATATGAATTACTACAGTAGTTGAATAGGGCTATTTACTGTATGCCAACACTATCTATGAATAATATAACTGATGGTCTCAAACACATTAAGAAGGAAAGAAAATTCAGCTGAAGCGTGAGGGAACGTCACGCAACTCTAGTGATCTGGTGACAACTGTGATTTCCTTAAAATAATAAATAATAATAAAATAATCTAAGTTCATCCTGTAGGACACAGTGTTAATGATATAGGAAGTGCTTACCAAGCCAGGATTCAGTGAAAAACAGTGGTCAATCTCAAAAGTATGTTGTTCTTTTCTTCTCTTTTGTTCTGTTGAAGAGAAACAGTTTGTCCATCTTGTTGGCCAAAGAGTAGTCGTTCACCAGACTAAATCAGTAGTGTCTCAGTTTAGTAACCACTCTGGCTCCTCCAACTCATACCTCATAAAGTAAAAAAACAAAAGCAAAAAAAAAAAAAACACAGAACAGAGACAGATAACTTTCTTGAAACAGCATTTCAGTGATTTTTACACTTCATAAGCTTCACCACTCTCCTCCATCTACTTCAACATCATCTCCACCATCTCAGGAAATCAAACTCCAGTTTACTTCTCCTAAACCTCTATCTCACAATGGGAGAGCACTGTCACCTTTGTTTCTCATAATTGGCAACTCAATGATCATGAATGTCTGCTTAAAAGCAGCAGAGATCCACTGCCTTCAAATGTTTCTGATGTATAACAATTATCAGGTATATGGTACCACTCAAAACCTACAGCTGTGTTCAAAAATTCAGCACTAATGACTCTTCTTTTAGGCAGTGAGAAATTGTAAAGCACCATTTTACTGGCCTTTTTAATTCTCAGAATGTGAGCAGCGTAATAGTACCTCTGCTGCTGGCTTCAGTCCAGGCCATATGTGTTATCGAATTAATTTGTCACCCACACATTCATTGGAAAACTCCGCTGCTGGCTTCCTCTGCAGTCTTATTGAGTGACAGTTTGTACTTCTATATGATTTGTTTGGGTATGGTGTGTGAGTTGAGTGTGGGTGTAAAGTTCTCATGTGTACTTAATATGCAGGAAGCAGATCCTCTGGGTTCACTACTGTGGCACCTCCCAGCACAGGTCTCAGATTGGAAGCTATTGACGTTGCTGTGGTTGTTGTCTACTTTATCTTTGTCATGGTGGTTGGAATCTGGGTAAGACCTGAAAGTATCTCAACTCATTTTACACTTACATCATAATAATAATCAACAATATAATCATTTTAAACAATATCTTCAGACATATCTAAGACAAACAAGTGTTAGGGTGTTAAATCCCTGTAAGCTTACACCTAAAGTCAAATACTATTAAAGTATCTTAAAACAGGAGGAAATGTACTAAAGCCAGGTACTAAGGAACATGACAAGATGCTCATCACTAGTTTAATTTCTCGTCTAAAAATGTAAATGTGTCATATTGAATAGTTTTCATTGTACTGATGGCTTCATTCCTGTCTCTTTTTCAGTCATCAGTGCGAGCCAATCGCATTACTGTCGGGGGGTACTTCTTGGCAGGCCGTTCAATGACCTGGTGGCCTGTGAGTATCAAAATCTTCAACAGTGTGTGTGTTGTTTTTCTCGATACCATCTTAATATATACACTGTGTTCTATATTTATCAACATACAGTACTCTTCCATCGTGTGAATTCTAGACCTGTTTTGTATTGATTGGGGAAAATACACAGACAAATGTTGCTAACCTGTCAGTTACGATTTTCAATTTACAAATGTTCAAGTTAACAAATATACTGTAACATTTACAGGGAGGTTGGCAAATCTATTTTTGCTTTTTTGTATTTTCTGTAGTGACAGACGGTACTCTGTAAGTGTATGTTATGATACTACTGCTGCCACTGCTGTTGCCCAATACTAACTTTGATTAAATGATGAGAGACAGAGATAACAAATGGTAAGCAATTCTGAAAATCCAAAGTGACATTAAAAACCAATACAGTGAAGGCTCCAACCAACATACCTAGTCGGTCGACTTTTTCTTTTACATAGAATGAATAACATAAACATAAGTTGCGTTCCTTTAAACAAACTCAGCAGTAGGTACACCTCCATGGGGGTGCTCTCACTTGGTGTGTGCCCTATGTGCTGAGGCTGAGCCCTTGCTGTGACATGGGGTTGATTCCAGCCTACGCCACATTGCTGAATTAAGCCCCCCCCCCTAAAATAATGAAAGACTGTATACAAAGTCTGTATACTGTGTAGAAATAATTGCAATGATTTCTTTTTTATTTGATCTTAACTGTTATTCGACAGACAGGAAATTTTGTAGGCTGAAAGTAAATGTAAATGTAAGCATATTCTGTCACTTCTGCAGTAGTTACAGCACCATGTTTAGGTCTGCTCTGCTCACCTAAACAGATTTTTGTATATTTTTCAAATCTAAACTATCCTTCAACTTGTTCTGTTTGTGCGTGAACAGCTTCCTTAAATCCAGTAACCACAAACCGATTTTACCAGTTTCTGTTAGTCACACTAACCACCCTAGCTATAGCAATGGCTTCTCTCTGCTCTCCTCCTCTCTCCTGCCCATTGTGCCACATGTTTAACTACTCCTCATCCTCCCTTAGGGATAACAGTACTTGTAATAAATGTAGTTTATTTGTAGTTTGGTGGTGAGGCTCAGTGAGTTAGAGGCACGGTGCCACACCACCGAACAGTCAATAGCTGCTATAGTCAGCAAATCCCCTTTAGCCGGTGCAGTACCACCGAAGGTAGCTTCAGCTAGCCGTACCCCGGGAGTTCCTGAGCAGCGGGGAGGCTGGGTGACTGCCAGAATGAGGCATAGCCACAAACTGAAGCCCACAGTACACCACCAATCCCGTTTCAAACAAATATTCCCCACTCAGTGACACACCTGCTGAGAGGCCAACTCTGGTCATTGGCAGCTCCATTTTGAGAAATGTGAAGTTAACAACAGTGGGGGCCATAGTTAAATGCATCCTCGGGGCCAGTGCAGGTGACATTGAGTCAACGTCTGTGGTAATGACACCTGGTTACACCAATCGGAGGTCACTAAAATTAATATTTCATCAGTGTGTGCATATACCAAAATGATGTCGGACTCTTCTCTGGACCCCTGCCCAATGTGACCAGTGATGACATGTATAGCCGCATGTCGTCATTTTACCGCTGGCTGTCGAGGTGGTGTCCAGCAAACGATGTGCGCTTCATAGATAATTGGACATCTTTCTGGGGAAAACCTTGTCTGATTAGGAAAGATGGCATCCATCCCACTTTGGATGGAGCAGCTCTCATATCTTGAAATATGGCCAAATTTATCAGACGACCAAAACCATGACAACCCAGAGTTGAGACCAGGAAGCAGAGTTGCAGTCATACACGCTTCTCTGTGCCTCCATCAGAGCAGCTGCCCACCCAGTCCTTTAGTATAGAGACTGTGTCTGTCCCCCGTCCACCATCATTATTTAAAGATAAAAGAAACAGAAGAGGAGTTCATCATAAAAACTTAATAAAAATAAAATGTGGACTCCTGAATATCAGGTCCATGTTCTCTAAAGCTGTTTTGATCAATGAATTAATATCTGATTATGATATTGATTTATTTTGCCTCACTGAAACCTGGCTGCAGGAGGATGAATATGTTAGTGTAAATGAATCCACTCCTCCCAGTCATTGTGATACTCATATTCCTCGAAGTCGAGGAGTTGGGGCTATATTTGACTCAAGTCTGTTAATACATTTTAAACCTAAACTAAATTATAATTCATCTGAAAGTCTTGTTCTTAGCCTCACTCACCCAACATGGAAAACATTACAGCCAATTCTATTTGTTATAGTATATTGTGCTCCTGGCCCTTACTCTGAATTTTTATCTGAATTTGCAAAATTTGCATCAGGCTTGATCCTTATAACAGATAAAGTAATCATTGTAGGTGATTTTAATATTCATGTGGACAACTACAATTATAGTCTTAGTACTGTGTTTATCTCTTTATTAGATTCAATTGGCTTCTGTCAGAATGTAAATAAACCGACTCATTGTCTGAACCACACTCTTGATCTCGTTCTCTCATATGGCATTGAAATTTGTTACAAACTGCAACCTCAGTCCTCCTGTCTGGAGGAGTGCTAGGTTGGGTGGAGAGGTTCTGGGCACCTCCCAATGATCCTCCCACTTTATAAATATAGGCCTGGATGAGGCTGTCCCTTCCCTTTGTCTCCAGACTTGCATGTGTTGGTGCTGCAGAGCTTGCCATGTGTGTTTGACTTGCTTCATTGTAAGTACTTAATATATTTCAATTCATTTCCTTGTGACATGACCAAGTTCAAAGAGAAACCTTAGGTTGATTGACTTTATGACTGATGCCTTAAGCGTGTCTGATTTTGACTATTAATTGTATTTGATTACATAGTATTGTTGTAAGTTGTATTTATCAGTTATGATTTACCTTGTCCTTTCCTTTCTCAAAAGAAATCAATCTCTGTATCCTGGTGGTTCGTGTGGCTCCAGTTGAACCGTGATATCCACAACAGATCATCTAATAGTCTTTCCACAGAACCCTCTTCTTTCTGACCATTTTTAATAACCTTCGAGTTCATATTATTCGACTATAAGCCTTTTTGCAGAAACTCCTACAGCAGATGTTTATCTGACAGTGCTGTAGCCAAATTTAAGGAAGTGATTCCTTCAGTATTGAATTCAATGCCATGCCTCAATGTAGCAGAGGACTTGTCTGCTTCCATTAGCCCCTCACAAATAGATCATCTTGTTGATAGTACTATAGGCTCATTACAGACAGCTCTCGACTCTATTACACCTCTGAAAAAGAAGATAATTAAACAGAGGAGGTTAGCTCCATGGTATAGCCGGCAGACTCGTAAATTAAAGCAAGTGGCACGTAATTCTGAACGCAAATGGCGTGCCACTAAACTGGAAGAATCTCGCTTAGTCTGGCAAGATAATCTTAAAACTTAGGAAGGCTCTCCGTAATGCCAGAACAGCCTATTACTCTTCATTAATAGAGGAAAATAAGAACAACCCCATGTTTCTCTTCCGCACTGTAGCCAGGCTAACAGAGAACCACAGCTCTATTGACCTATCTATTCCTTTAGGTCTAACTAGTAAGATTGAATTTATTTTGTGGTAGTTGTATGTATTGTATATTATTATTTTGATTGAATGATTGTATTAATGTTATATAGTGGCCTATCACAGATAAGTATGTATATTTCATTCATTTTTTTCATTTATATAGGTCTAGCCCCCACACAAACATTAACATCACAGTTCCCAAGTCTCATCTACTCCTCTAGGTCTAACTAGTAATGATTTCATGAGTTACTTTAATGATAAAATTAGGACTATTAGAGACAAAATTCATCACCTCTTGCCTTCAACAGGCACTGATCTGCATTCTGATACAGCATGTTTGGAAACAGCTGTAAAACCTGATATATATTTAGACTGTTTTTTTCCCATCAAGTAACTACCATTTTTCCCATCAAATAACTTCAATAATTTCTTCATCCAAGCCGTCAAGCTGTCTGTTAGACACCATCCCAACCAGGCTGGTCAAGGATGTTTTACCTCAAGTTAGCCCTTCTTTATTGGATATGATTAATCTGTCTTTCTGTCTGTCTGTACCTGTTAGATCTTAGTGTCACATTTGACACCATTGACGACCAAATTCTTTTACAGAGACTGGAACATCAAATTGGCATCAAAGGACCCGCCCTAAGCTGGTTTAAGTCATATTTCTTAGACCGATCTCAATTTGTTCACGTCAATGATGAATTCTCCATGCATACCAAAATTTGGTATTGCACAAGGGTCCCACAGAGTCCCACAAGGTTCTGTACTAGGACCACTTCTATTCAGTCTATATATGCTTCCTCTAGAACATTATTAGGAATCACTCCATTAATTTTCATTGCTATGCTGATGGAACCCAATTATATTTATCGAACCTGATGAAACCAATCAGTTAACTAAACTCCAAGCATGCCTTAAGGATATAAAAAGTTGGATGACCCACAATTTCCTGATGTTAAAAAAAAAACTTTTGTTAAAACTGAAGTTCTTGTAATTGGACATCACAGAAACTCTCTTTCTGGAGACTTGGTTACCTTAGACGGGATCACCCTGGCCTCCAGCTCCACCGTAAAGAATCTTGGAGTTGTTTTTGATCAGGATTTGTCCTTTATTGTCCACATAAAACAAATTTCAAGTGCTATGGAATTTTCTATTCTTGTAGTGCTCTGAGTGACACATATATACTTTTAAATGGAATATAATGAAAGCACAAACATACAGACACATTACACAAGGTTACACAAAGTCATGTGTGGACCTTGAGGTCCTCAGCAGTATTAGTTGTTTGGCAACAGG
Organism: Nibea coibor; assembly: GCA_023373845.1. Classification (NCBI taxonomy): domain Eukaryota; kingdom Metazoa; phylum Chordata; class Actinopteri; family Sciaenidae; genus Nibea; species Nibea coibor. The sequence goes on along the minus strand of CM041718.1, from coordinate 426,261 downwards.
TGCCATTCTATCTCAACACTGTGGCTAGGGTCGAAGAACTCTGGTGCTGCATGCTTAGACATAATAGATAGCTTGCCATTGACATTTCAGTCTGCATAAACAGACAAAAACAGACTAAAATATGTTGACCATGACACCATCCTTGGTAAAAACATTCTCTTTTACCTAATTCTGGGCGTATACTATTTATGGTGTTATCCTGGGGTTTAAAGTCTATCCACCAGCATGAGTTGGGCAGAATGTGAGACACACTCAGACACTTCTGTCAATAAATAATACAGCATAAGACATCAGAGGCTCCTGAACACTTTCTTTCTTCCTGACCTCACCACTGACCTTTGGCTTCAGCGATTTCTCCACAACATCAAGGACTGCATTCTTCAACTAGCACAACATCAGACGCATCGTTTCTCAAGCGGATGCAGAAAAACTAGTCCATGCATTTGTTACCTCTATGCTGGACTACTGTAACTCTTTGTTATCAGGCTGCCCCAATAAATCTCTGAGGACTTTGCAGCTAATTCAGAATACTGCTGCACGTGTTCTGACAGGAACCAAAATCAGAGATCACATCTCTCCCATTTTGGCTTCCTTGCACTGGCTACCTGTTAAATCTAGGACCTTCCAGGGACTACTACACTCATGGCATAGCCTTTGGGAACATTTTAGGGATCAGTATCTTGCCCAAGGACACTTCGACACACAGACTGGAGGAGCCGGAGATCGAACCTCCGATCATCTGATTAGCGGATGACCCACTCTACCTATGAGCCACAGCTGCTGAATAATAAACACAAAGACAACTATCTGTGCAGAATGAATAGAAAAGAAGGATTACAGGATTAACACTATTACTATCCTTTTATGCCTTTATTCCCTAACCTTTTGTCTTCCGTTGTGCTTGGTATTGAGTCACAAAGTATTTGATATCATGTATCATGAAATAATAACATTGGCTGTAACGCAAAGCATTACCACATGTTCTATGAATTCAGCTTGAATTCAGTTAATGTAAGCTTTTCTTATTGTAACTTATCTGAATCTGCCTTTACAGATCGGAGCCTCCCTGATGTCCAGTAATGTTGGCAGTGGTTTGTTCATTGGTCTAGCGGGCACAGGAGCAGCTGGAGGTATCGCTGTGGGGGGATTTGAATGGAATGTAAGTAAGATGGTCTGGGATCACTGGTGGTCATGGGTGAGCTCACATTCTCAGTTAGAAGTGTGGACTCTGTTATGTGTGGCCAGGTGGTGGGGGTGTTCTACACCCAGGAGTGTCGTTTTTCTTCTTTTGTGGCTGGTCTCCTTCCTGTCCTCCCTTGTGTTCTGACAAGGACCGGGACACAGAGATCGGACTCAGATGCAGAGCTGACGAGGATTCTCTATTTAGAATTAAAGAACCAGATGACGTGAACAGAGGAGGGATGGCTAGGAAAATTGTGAACAAAAAAAAAAAAAAAACTCATCTTCTAGCGTAAGATTAACAAAACAATGAGAACAAAAAAAACTCCTCCGAGGAGGAAAAAAAAAAAAAAACCCACAAAAGGAGAAGGAGTCTAAACTAATCTAAGGCTATGAAAAATTCTTAGCGAGGCGAAAACTGAAACTGCGACTGAGGCTTTACAATAACTGGACTGAAGACAGACCACACATGACATGACACACTGGAACAGGACAAAGGGAAACGCAGACTATATGAACACATGGAGGTAATGGGGAACAGGTGGACACAATCAGGAATCAGGGCAGACAATCAGACTGGTGACACATGAGGAAGGGCAAGTGACCTGAAACGAGAGGAGAGTTAATTCCCAAAATAAAAACAGGAAGTCACAATACAAACATGGAGACAGGACAAAAACTCAAACTTGACATACCGGTGTGACATGTTCCTTCCCTTACAGGTGCCAGTCAATCTGGTAATCAGTTAACCCTTGTTTTTTTCTTATTAGTTTTCTTATTTTAGTTTATTTTAGGAGACCACCAGTAGTCTAGTTTTCGCTTTGTTAACTTAGGTTTGTTTTGACTTAGTCAGTGGGGAAGCACAGGGTGCGACGGGCCACAGCGTGGATGGCTCTGTGTTTCCCCCCTCTTTTGTTTCTTTTGGCCGGGGTCTCCATCTCTTTTTGTTTGTTACTTTATGGGTTAAACTTTGTCTTTCTTTCTCCCCTGAATTTGCACTTTTTGCAAACCGAAATTTTTGTGTGGTATCCTTTTATGTTATGGCCTCATCAAACCAATTGTACATTCAGTGTTTAATTTGATGTGATTTCATTTTATGAGGCCGTAACAAACTCCACTCTTACTTCTGGATATGAATGTTGTTTTGAAGCCAGTCCTGTATAGCTTTATAGATTTATTATTGGGCTTATTTTCTTCTCCAGTTGCAGTCAAGTTGCAGTTTTCTTGCAGACTACATCCAATTTGTTCCTCAGGTTTTCCTTGTATGTTGCTGCATTCATTTTACCGTTTAAACTAATAACCCTTCCAACATCTGTTCCCGAGAAATGTCCCTACTGCATGATTCTGCCACCACCATGCTTCATGCTGGGGATGGCATTTTTAGGATTATGTAGAAAATTAGATTGGATTCATCAGAAAATGAGACAGTTGGTATGAATCAGTGTAAAACTTGGAGGGGCCTGAGGAAGTGAGGTATGGTTGAGTGAGAGGCAGTGGCAATCACTGTTTTCCTATAATGACAATGGAAAAAAAAAAAAAACGTACAGTGGCAGACGATATTGACAATGTGCTGTTGTAACCTGAGCATGTGTTTGTGCAGGCAGTATGGGTCCTTGTGGCTCTTGGTTGGATCTTTATACCTGTCTACATCTCAGCTGGAGTTGTGACCATGCCTGAATATCTGGCCAAACGCTTTGGAGGACAGAGGATACGCATATACATGTCTGTTCTGTCACTCATCCTCTACGTTTTCACCAAAATATCTGTAAGACATACACACATCCGCATTTATTAATCTGGCAGACTCTTTTTCTTCAAAGCGACATAGTGTGTGCGCAAATGGTGTGTGTGTGTGTGTACTACCCAGACAGATATCTTTTCGGGGGCGCTGTTCATTCAGGTGTCGTTGGGCTGGGATCTCTATCTGTCCACAGGCATACTGCTGCTGGTCACTGCTGCATACACAGTGGCAGGTAAACACATACACATGCATTCATTAACACCTGTATTTTGGCCGCATTTCTTAAAATTTTGTTTGGCAATTAATCGTTTAATAATGCTGAAAATTACTTCTATTAATGTGACAGCTGCTTATGTGCACGTCATTATCACTGACATCACTGACGTCATGTGTGAAATAAATGGTTAAAAATTCCCATGTGATTTATTACGGGTGCAGTAATTCTAGTTGTATAATGAAACTGTTTTAATCTTATCTTAGGTGTTTCATGACTTTCTGCATGCTGGTGCCCCGTCGCACTGCGGGTGCACTTGTTTTTAACCCCAGCCCCTCAAGTAGCCTTAGTTGCCACTGGTGCCTGGTATTGGATGTGAATGTAAATTTGGGATTTAGTGCCTTGCTTTTCGAGGCGTAGACAGGAGTGCAGGGATCAAACCACCAAACCCTCAGTGGACAACTACAGGGTGTAATAGTAGAGATGTTGTCTGGTTTGTAGTGTATCTGTACATGTACTTATGTGCTCTGTGTGTCTGCGTGTGTGTAGGTGGTTTGACAGCAGTGATCTACACCGATGCACTGCAGACTTTGATCATGGTTGGTGGAGCCTTTGCACTGATGTTCATAGGTAGGGAGCACACATACACATGGTCAGTAAACACAGCAAGAACACACTATTGAACCATTTTCAGTTGTCTCCTCCTTGTGTGAAGTCAAAAGACTAAAACTACAAATTGGCTTATGATCACTGATAATGTTGTTTGAAACATTATGTTTTAGAAAGATTCACATAATAGAGTAATATTTTGTTTAATGGTGTATTTAGGGATGTCATGATAACAGATTTTCACTACCCAATTATCGCTGCTCAAAAGTATTCACAAAAATTATATTATTGCAGTAACAATTACCCAGTGTGAACCACAAGCTACTACATTATTTACATATTATGTGTATTATTAACATGATATCATTTTTCACAGTACTTGACAATACTAGTATTTTGTGATGCCCTGAATTTTGTACCAATAATCGTGTCAAATATGCAAACCCAGTATAAAATGAATCTCCTGTAAGACTATATGTTGTGGACATCACAGCAGCAGCCGCGATCCAGTGGTAATTGTGTGTGTGTGTGTATGCATGTCATACATTTTCCAGCATTCTCCAAAGTTGGTTGGTATGAAGGCCTTGTGGACCATTATATGTCAGCTGTTCCCTCAGTGACAGTCGCCAACACTACCTGCCACCTACCTCGTAGTGATGCCTTTCGCTTGTTCAGAGACCCGGTGTCAGGGGACTTACCATGGCCAGGTCTGGTGTTTGGGCTTACCGTACTGGCTACATGGTGCTGGTGCACAGATCAGGTGACTTACCTACATTAATACATATACGTATATACATATCTTTCCTAGCTCAGAAACTGAACAAATTTATGCTTTTATCTATCGTATATAATCATTATACAGTGGTGGCCAAAATTATTAGAACACCTGGCAGACCTGAAAATACTGACCCTTTTTTGCCTCCAAAACATGATTTCATTTTATAATGTTCATGAAACATGCAGATAGCTACTCTGAACACAACAAATATCAGATTAAGTGAGTCCTACTGATTGACAAGGGGCAGAGACTGGGACTCAAATGCACGACTCAAAAAAACCTCAAGTTGATTCAAAAGAATTCAAATTTAATGCACAAAGGCAAGGCAAAACTGGACGACAACTAAATACAACTGGAAACTGAAACTAAAGGCAGGCTCAAGAACTCAGATTTTGGCAGGACCACACGACAGGATAAACAAGACAAACTCGCAAGGGCAGACTCAAAGCACAGGACTTAAATACTCAGCACACAGGAGAATATGAGGGCAGGGAACACCTGAAATGAGAGGAAAGGGTGAGAATACAAAATAAAAGAAGGAGGACAGAAACAAAAAACATGACTGAACCAGGACGAATCACTACACTGATTTGATCCACTTTTAACTTGAATATTTAGCAAACCTTTTGCAGCATCTCTTCTCTCATCTCACACTATTGTTATCCCATGCCTTCTGCAACTAAGGTCAAAGGCGTTCCTTTGAATGTATAATACATCTATCCAGTTGAATTTGCTCTATGGGATGGTCTGGACTTTGAGGGGACCAGTCCATCATTTTCAATGTTTCACCAGATTCCTTCTGTCACAGGTAGTTCAGACAATAGTTAGAAGAAAGTTCATGGTCATTGTCCTCTTGAAAAATAAATCCAGGCCTAATAATATAACTCCCAGATGCTATTCTGTACTTTCTTATCCATGGTGCCATCAATTTTCAACATGTCACCTGTTCCTGAGGCTGAAATGGCCTCACGCCATAATACTATCCCGTGTTTAACGGTCTAGTGTGCAGGTGTACATTACAGTGCTTGGACACAGGCCTAGCTTGTTTTTTGGGGGGCGGGGTTGTACATATTTCATTCATTTTATGGGTATTTTAATGACAAATTCACAAAACCAGCTGAAATCATCAAGTATGGCAAGTCAAATCAAATCAAATTTTATTTGTATAGCCCAAAGTTACAAAACACATTTATCCTCAGAGGGCTTTACAATCTGTACAGGGAGTGACACCCTCTGTCCTTAGACCCTCGGTTCGAGTGAGGAAAAACTTGCCCACAAAAAACCTTTAACAGGGAAAAAATGTGGAAGAAAGCTCAGGAAGAGCCACAGAGGAGGGATCCCTCTTCCAGGACGGACAGACGTGCAATGGATGTCACATGTACAGAACAATCAACACAAACATATTGTACAATTACAATGAATTACAATAAATGGTAGAATGATTACAGTAGCAGTGGAACCTGTGATAGAGATAGAGAGACACAGATGCACAGCAGCAGTAAATCATTAACCAACTAAACTGTAGTGGAGATATGGTAACAATAATGACAGTAATGCTATATATGGTGGACGTCAGCAGCAGACCACAGCAGCAACCACGATCCATGAGAACCTGCTGGACGAGAAAGCACAGAAACTCTGGGGAAGAAGTTTAGTTAATAACATGCATTGATGGTAATGCTGATTGGAGAGAGAGAAAGAGAGAGAGAGAGAGAGAGAGAGAGAGAGAGAGAGAGAGAGAGAGAGAGAGAGAGAGAGAGAGAGAGAGAGAGAAAGAGAGAGAGAGAGAAAGAGAAAGAGAGAGAGAGAGGGTTTTCAGTAAAGGGAGATGTGACCACATCTTCAGCCAGTACCATGCCAGGCATAACCCAGAAAGAGACGGGGGTCCCCCGGCAGTCTAGTCCTATGGCAGCATAACTAAGGGAAGGCCTGAGCCAGCCCTAACTATAAGCGCTATCAAAAAGGAAAGTCTTAAGTCTACTCTTGAAGGTGGTGACCGTGCCTGCCTCCCGAACCCAGAAAGGTAGTTTGTTCCACAGAAGAGGAGCTTGAAAGCTCTGGCTCCCAATCTACTTTTAGAAACTATAGGAACCTCAAGGAACCCAGCATTCTGAGAGCTCAGTGGTCTAGAGGGGTAGTAAGGTACTATGAGTTCTTTTAGATATGATGGTGCCTGGCCATGAAGAGCTTTGTATGTAAGGAGAAGAATTTTAAATTCTATTCTAGATTTAACAGGTAGCCAGTGCAAGGAAGCCAAAATGGGAGAGATGTGATCTCTGATCTGGTTCCTGTCAGAACACGTGCAGCAGCATTCTGAATTGGCTGCAAAGTCCTTTTAGTTTTTCTGCATCTGCTTCAGGAACAATGCGTCTGATGTTGCGCTAGTGGAAGAATGCAGTCCTTGATGTTGTGGAGAAATCACTGTCAGTGGTGAGGTCAGGAAGAAAGAAAGTGTTCAGGAGCCTCTGATGTCTTATGCTGTATTATTTATTGACACTTGGCCAAGGAGAATTAGAGACACTCTCATAAAGCATCAGAAGTGTCTGAGTGTGTCTCACATTCTGTCCAACTCATGCTGGTGGACAGACTTTAAACCCCAAGATAACACCACAAATAGTATACGCCCAGAATTAGGTAAAAGAGAATGTTTTTACCAAGGATGGTGTCATGGTCAACATATTTTAGTCTGGAGACACAGATGTCTGTTTATGCAGACTGAAATGTCAATGGCAAGCTATCTATTATGTCTAAGCATGCAGCACCAGAGTTCTTTGATCCTGGCCACAGTGTTGAGATAGAATGGCACCTGTTGGGGTAGTAAGGTACTATGAGTTCTTTTAGATATGATGGTGCCTGGCCATGAAGAGCTTTGTATGTAAGGAGAAGAATTTTAAATTCTATTCTAGATTTAACAGGTAGCCAGTGTAAGGAAGCCAAAATGGGAGAGATGTGATCTCTGATCTTGGTTCCTGTCAGAACAGCCTGATAATAAAGAGTTACAGTAGTCCAGCCTAGAAGTAACAAATGTATGGACTATTTTTTCTGCATCCGCTTGGGACACGATGCGTCTGATTTTGGTAATGTTGTGTAAGTGGAAGAATGCAGTCCTTGAAATTTGTTTTATGTGGACATTAAAGGACAAATGTGATCAAAAATAATAAAGTTAAAAATAATTCGTGTTAGATTCTTTACGGTGGAGCTGGAGGCCAGGGTGATCCCGTCTAAAGTAGCCAAGTCTCAGAGGAGAGAGTTTCTGAGGTGTTTGGGTCCAATTACAAGAGCTTCAGTTTTATCTGAGTTCAACATCAGAAAATTGTAGGTCATCCAATGTTTTATATCCCTAACACATGCTTGGAGTTTGATTAAATGATTGGTTTCATCAGGTTTAATCGATAAATATAATTGGGTGTCGTTGTGTAGACTGAATAGAAGTGGTCCTAGTACAGAACCTTGTGGGACTCTGTGACAGACTTTGGTATGCATGGAGGATTCATCATTGACGTGAACAAACTGAGATCGATCGAGCTTAGGGCGGTTCCTTTGATGCCAATCTGATGTTCCAGTCTCTGTAAAAGAATTTGATGGTCTATGGTGTCAAATGCAGCACTAAGATCTAACAGGACGAGTACATAGATGAGTCCTTGTCTGATGCCATTAGGAGATCGTTTGTGACTTTGACTAGTGCAGTCTCTGTGCTATGATGCATTCTAAATCCTGACTAAAATCTGACTCAAATAAATTGTTCTTATGAAGAAATTCACACAGCTGATTAGCTACAGCTTTCTCAAGTAACTTAGAAAAAAAGGGAAGGTTTGATATCGGTCTATAATTGGCTAAAACCTCTGGATCTAAAGTGGGCTTTTTAAGAAGAGGTTTAATTACAGCTATTTTAAAGGAATGTGGTACATATCTTGATAATAAAGACAGATTAATCATATCCAATAAGGAAGGGCTAACTAGAGGTAAAATATCCTTGAGCAGCCTGGTTGGAATGGGATCTAGGAGACAGGTTGGCAACATAGATGAAGAAATTATTGAAGTTATTTGATGAAGGTTAATGGGAGAAAAACAGTCTAAATATGTATTAGGTTTTGCAGCTGATTCCAAACTTGCTGTGTCAGAATGCAGATCAGTGCCTGTCGAAGGAAAGGTATGATGTATTTTGGCTCTAATAGTCCTAATTTTATCATTAAAGAAGCTCATGAAGTCATTACTAGTTAGACCCAGAGGAGTAGATGGTCAATATCAAATCAAATCAAATCAAATCAAATTTTATTTGTATAGCCCAAAGTCACAAAACACATTTTGCCTCAGAGGGCTTTACAATCTGTACAGGGAGTGACACCCTCTGTCCTTAGACCCTCGGTTTGAGTGAGGAAAAACTTGCCCACAAAAAACCCTTTTAACAGGGAAAAAATGTGGAAGAAACCTCAGGAAGAGCCACAGAGGAGGGATCCCTCTTCCAGGACGGACAGACGTGCAATGGATGTCACATGTACAGAACAATCAACACAAACATGTCGTACAATTACAATGAATTACAATAAATGGTGAGGTGATTGCAGTAGCAGTGGAACACAGATGCACAGCAGCAATAAGTCATTAACCAACAAAGCTGTAGTGGGGATGGTAGCAATAATGACTATATATGGCATGTAATGCTAAATATGGTGGACGTCAGCAGCAGACCACGGTGGCAGCCACGATCCATGAGAACCTGCTGGACGAGAAAGCACAGAAACTCCGGGGAAGAAGTGTAGTTAGTAATATCCAAAGAAAAGGTGTAAGAGAGATAATGATTGACAGAACAATAAAGCCTAAGGCCCCGTTTATGCGGACTCTAAGGGATATCGAACTGCCTTACATTGATAGAGAGAGAGAGAGAGAGAGAGAGAGAGAGAGAGAGAGAGAATGATTGACAGAACAATAAAACCTCAGGCCCCGTTTATGCAGACTCTAAGGGTTATCGAACTGCTTTACATTGATATGCATGATAAGAGAGAGAGAGAGAGAGAGAGAGAGGGTTTACAGTAAGGCGTGGACGTCAGCAGCAGACCACAGCAGCAGTCAAGATCCATGAGAACCTGCTGGACGAGAAAGCACAGAAACTCCGGGGAAGAAGTTTAGTTAGTAAGGGGGGGGGGCGGGGGGGTCCCCCGGTAGTCTAATCCTATGGCAGCATAACTAAGGGAAGGCCTGAGCCAGCCCTAACTATAAGCGCTATCAAAAAGGAAAGTCTTAAGTCTAGTCTTGAATGTGGTGACCGTGTCTGCCTCCCGAACCCAGAAAGGTAGTTTGTTCCACAGAAGAGGAGCTTGATAGCTGAAAGCTCTGGCTCCCAGTCTACTTTTGGAAACTATGGGAGCCACAAGGAACCCAGCATTCTGAGAGCGCAGTGGCCTAGAGGGGTAGTAGGGAACTATGAGCTCTTTTAAATATGATGGTGCCTGGCCATGAAGAGCTTTGTATGTAAGGAGAAGAATTTTAAATTCTATTCTAGATTTAACAGGTAGCCAGTGTAAGGAAGCCAAAATGGGTGAGATGTGATCTCTGATCTTGGTTCCTGTCAAGACACGTGCAGCAGCATTCTGAATTAGCTGCAAGGTCCTAAGAGACTTATTGGGGCAGCCTGATAATAGAGAGTTACAGTAGTCCAGCCTAGAAGTAACAAATGCATGGACTAGTTTTTCTGCATCCGCTTGGGACAGGATGCGTCTGATTTTGGTAATGTTACGTAAGTGGAAGAATGCAGTCTTTGAAATTTGTTTTATGTGGGCATTAAAGGACAAATCCTCATCAAAAATAACTCCAAGGTTCTTTACGGAGGAGCTGGAGGCCAGGGTGGTCCCGTCTAAGGTGGCCAAGTCTCCGGAAAGAGAGTTTCTGAGGTGTTTGGGTCCAATTACAAGAACTTCATTTATCTGAGTTCAGCAGCAGAAAGTTATAGGTCATCCAACTTTTTATATCCCTAAGGCACGCTTGCAGTTTGGCTAAATGATTGGTTCTCTGTTAGCCTGGCAGTGCTGAAGAGAAACATGGGGTTGTTCTTGTTTTCCTCTATTAAAGAAGAGTAATAGGCTGTTCTGGCATTACGGAGAGCCTTCCTGTAAGTTTTAAGATTATCTTGCCAGACTAAGCGAGATTCTTCCAGTTTAGTGGCACGCCATTTGCGTTCAGAGTAACATGCCACTTGCTTTAATTTACGAGTCTGCTGGCTATACCATGGTGCTAACCTCCTCTGTTTAATATTCTTCTTTTTCAGAGGTGCAATAGAGTCAAGAGCTGTCTGTAATGAGCCTGTAGTACTCTCAACAAGATGATCTATTTGTGAGGGGCTAATGGAAGCAGACAAGTCCTCTGCTACATTGAGACATGGCATTGAGTTCAATACTGAAGGAATCACTTCCTTGAATTTGGCAACAGCACTGTCAGATAAACATCTGCTGTAAGAGTTTCTACAAAAAGGCTTATAGTCCAGTAATATCAAGTGTTCTTATAATTTTGGCCACCACTGTACATTCAGTTTCTTCAGTAATTTCAGGCTCAATTTCAAGTCACAAATACACAAAAACTAAATACATCATCAGAGGGAAAAGCAGCATATGTATTCTGTATAAAATTGGTTCTACTTTCATCAAATATCACTCAATCAAGGTAGCCCTCAGAATCACTCACAGACTGTAGCACTCGCTCCAGTGGTGTTATAAGAGGGTTTCATTGGATGAAAAATTAGTATACACTCTCGAGTGCAGGATGCAACAGCAACTTTTCATCTTTTAACAGGAAATGACAAACTATGATGAAGAATACCTGAAACCACCTCATAGTCACAGATGTGATAAAAAAACACTCAAACATAAATTGTTTGTGTGTGTGTGTGTGTGTGTGTGCGTGCACGTGCATACAGGTTATAGTCCAGAGGTCTCTGTCAGCTAAGTCTTTGTCTCATGCCAAAGCGGGAAGTGTGTTGGCAGGCTACCTCAAACTGCTGCCCATGTTCTTCATTGTCATGCCAGGAATGATCAGCCGAGCACTGTTCCCAGGTCAGTCTGTCTGCCTGTCTCTGTTGAACTGTAATGTATGCATCCTTTTGAGTGTATTATTATATCATTTGACCGGCCAAAATCAGAGTTTCATTTAGCAATATATACCAAATATATTTCCATTTGTGTTTTTTTGTGAAATTTATTCCATGTGTATTCACAGAATTGAGCATGAAATTAAATACAATGAAGCTTGGAGTGCACATCTATTGACAAACAACAGGCAGACAAAAGTGATGTATTTAAAACCAGGTATAATGTTTACTGTGTGGGCTGATATCCATGGATGTTAATTATCTTATTATAAATTAGAGGAGAAAAGTGGCTGTCTGAAATCCCTCAAACACTACAGCATTCCCTTTACAGTTTTTTTGAATTGCTTAAACACAATTCTGCAAACTAGGCTGGTTTTTATCAAAATGCTAACACAATTCACCAACCACACACCCAAAGCTCAAAATACCTGCAAAATGAAGCACTGTAACCAAAATCAAACTTTTGCACCAGATGGCACACACTTCATTCATATTCCAGATTTTTGTCTAACCAACTACACACTGTTGGCGTAATGAAAAGCACTCTCATCTTTAGTATGCTCTGCCATAATACTGATGTGTTAAAACGTAGTTCAACGTGTTATTGAAATATTTATTTTATTTTTCTCCAAACAAATCAGTGCAACATATGCACAGCAGATTACATTGGAGTAAACTAAAATATGCTCACAAAATAGTAAGCTGAAAAATACAGACATCTCAGTGATGTCTTCCATTGTTCCACCTGTGCTCTTTTTATACTTCCTGATTAAAGTGTTAAAGGGATAGTTCAGGATATTTGACATGAAGCTCTATGGCATCCCCGTCAGTAGTGTCGCACAGCCACACCGACTTACCCCCAACAGTGTCCTGTGGGCCGAGTTCACGTCCAGGTTTGGTCAGCAACGAAAGTAGTCCGGCAGGTTTGCTGGGACACTTAAATAAAAAGTTTTTCTTTTCAAAACAGCATGTGTTCAAAAGAGTGATTTATTTGCATCACAAAACCGATGTCCACGAAAAAGTCACACAAATCAAAATCAAATCAAATTTTATTTGTATAGCCCAAAGTCACAAAACACATTTTGCCTCAGAGGGCTTCACAATCTGTACAGGGAGTGACACCCTCTGTCCTTAGACCCTCGGTTCGAGTGAGGAAAAACTTGCCCACAAAAAACCCTTTTAACAGGGAAAAAAAAATGTGGAAGAAACCTCAGGAAGAGCCACAGAGGAGGGATCCCTCTTCCAGGACGGACAGACGTGCAATGGATGTCACATGTACAGAACAATCAACACAAACATATTGTACAATTACAATGAATTACAATAAATGGTAAGGTGATTGCAGTAGCAGTGGAACACAGATGCACAGCAGCAATAAGTCATTAACCAACAAAGCTGTAGTGGGGATGGTAGCAATAATGACTATATATGGCATGTAATGCTAAATATGGTGGACGTCAGCAGCAGACCACGGCGGCAGCCACGATCCATGAGAACCTGCTGGACGAGAAAGCACAGAAACTCCGGGGAAGAGGTGTAGTTAGTAATATCCAAAGAAAAGGTGTAAGAGAGATAATGATTGACAGAACAATAAAACCTCAGGCCCCGTTTATGCGGACTCTAAGGGATATCGAACTGCTTTACATTGATAGATAGAGAGAGAGAGAGAGAGATAATGATTGACAGAACAATAAAACCTCAGGCCCCGTTTATGCGGACTCTAAGGGTTATCGAACTGCTTTACATTGAGAGAGAGAGAGAGAGAGAGAGAGAGAGGGTTTACAGTAAGGCGTGGACGTCAGCAGCAGACCACAGCAGCAGTCACGATCCATGAGGGGGGGGGGGTCCCCCGGTAGTCTAGTCCTATGGCAGCATAACTAAGGGAAGGCCTGCGCCAGCCCTAACTATAAGCGCTATCAAAAAGGAAAGTCTTAAGTCTAGTCTTGAATGTGGTGACCGTGTCTGCCTCCCGAACCCAGAAAGGTAGTTTGTTCCACAGAAGAGGAGCTTGATAGCTGAAAGCTCTGGCTCCCAGTCTACTTTTGGAAACTATGGGAACCACAAGGAACCCAGCATTCTGAGAACGCAGTGGTCTAGAGGGGTAGTAGGGAACTATGAGCTCTTTTAAATATGATGGTGCCTGGCCATGAAGAGCTTTGTATGTAAGGAGAAGAATTTTAAATTCTATTCTAGATTTAACAGGTAGCCAGTGTAAGGAAGCCAAAATGGGTGAGATGTGATCTCTGATCTTGGTTCCTGTCAGAACACGTGCAGCAGCATTCTGAATTAGCTGCAAAGTCCTAAGAGACTTATTGGGGCAGCCTGATAATAGAGAGTTACAGTAGTCCAGCCTAGAAGTAACAAATGCATGGACTAGTTTTTCTGCATCCGCTTGGGACAGGATGCGTCTGATTTTGGTAATGTTACGTAAGTGGAAGAATGCAGTCTTTGAAATTTGTTTTATGTGGGCATTAAAGGACAAATCCTGATCAAAAATAACTCCAAGGTTCTTTACGGAGGAGCTGGAGGCCAGGGTGGTCCCGTCTAAGGTGGCCAAGTCTCCGGAAAGAGAGTTTCTGTGGTGTTTGGGTCCAATTACAAGAACTTCAGTTTTATCTGAGTTCAACATCAGAAAGTTATAGGTCATCCAACTTTTTATATCCCTAAGGCACGCTTGCAGTTTGGCTAAATGATTGGTTTCATCAGGCTTGATCGATAAATATAATTGGGTGTCGTCAGCATAACAATGAAAATTAATGGAGTGATTCCTAATAATGTTCCCTAGAGGAAGCATATATAGACTGAATAGAAGTGGTCCTAGTACAGAACCTTGTGGGACTCCATGACAGACTTTGGTATGTATGGAGGATTCATCATTGACGTGAACAAACTGAGATCGATCTAAGAAATACGACCTAAACCAGCTTAGGGCGGTTCCTTTGATGCCAATCTGATGTTCCAGTCTCTGTAAAAGAATTTGATGGTCTATGGTGTCAAATGCAGCACTAAGATCTAACAGGACGAGTACAGAGATGAGTCCTTTGTCTGATGCCATTAGGAGATTGTTTGTGACTTTGACTAGTGCGGTCTCTGTGCTATGATGGACTCTAAATCCTGACTGAAAATCCTCAAATAAACTGTTCTTGTGAAGAAATTCACACAGCTGATTAGCTACAGCCTTCTCGAGTAACTTAGAAAGAAAGGGAAGGTTTGATATCGGTCTATAGTTAGCCAAAACCTCTGGATCTAGAGTGGGCTTTTTAAGAAGAGGTTTAATTACAGCTACTTTAAAGGACTGTGGTACATATCCTGATAATAAAGACAGGTTAATCATATCCAGTAAAGAAGGGCTAACTAAAGGTAAAACATCCTTGAGCAGCCTGGTTGGGATGGGGTCTAGGAGACAGGTTGACGACTTAGATGAAGAAATTATTGAAGTTATTTGATGAAGGTCAATGGGAGAGAAGCAGTCTAAATATGTATCAGGTTTTGCAGCTGTTTCCAAACTTGCTGTATCAGAATGCAGATCAGTGCCTGTCGAAGGCAAGGCATGATGTATTTTGTCTCTAATGGTCCTAATTTTATCATTAAAGAAGCTCATGAAGTCATTACTAGTTAGACCCAGAGGAGTAGATGGGTCAATAGAGCTGTGGTTCTCAGTTAGCCTGGCTACAGTGCTGAAGAGAAACCTGGGGTTGTTCTTGTTTTCCTCTATTAAAGAAGAGTAATAAGCTGTTCTGGCATTACGGAGAGCCTTCCTATAGGTTTTAAGATTATCTTGCCAGACTAAGCGAGATTCTTCCAGTTTAGTGGCACGCCATTTGCGTTCAGAATTACGTGCCACTTGCTTTAATTTGCGAGTCTGCTGGCTATACCATGGAGCTAACCTCCTCTGTTTAATATTCTTCTTTTTCAGAGGTGCAATAGAGTCAAGTGCTGTCTGTAATGAGCCTGTAGTGCTCTCAATAACACCTCGTAATCACTTGGCCCTACTTTCTCTCTTTTTGTATCTCTGCGCTGCTGCAAGTGACCGCTACTGTTTAGTTTTGTTCGCGAACGAGGGCCGCGTCGGAATTAGTGATGTGTCGTTCGTGAACGATTCGTTCAATACAAACTAATCATTTATATGACTCGGGAGTAATGAGTCATCTCACTGAGTGATTCGTTCATTTTCATGCAGTACCTTCCCTCGCCACATGATGACAGGCAGCTGCATAAGCTCAGTCAGCAGGACAGGAAACAGAAATGATCAGTTCACGACTCACTCAACTGTGGTCCTCGTTCATTTGTCACGTGATAGCCAGGCCGCTCAGGTAGTGTGGCGAGCAGTAAGCGTAACAGTTTGTACGGCTCGTTCTTTCGTTCATTTGTCACGTGACAGCTGTAGCTCAGCTACAGAGCTGTGGACGGAGAAACAAACACGTGACAAATTAATGCACGTCACAAACAGACATTATTAATTTCCTTGACACCTGACATATATTATTTATTAATAAAATCATAATTAATTAGTGGCCTTCTGTTCTTCTAGATGTCTATAGTGTTATGTGTAGTGTTGTATGTTGTGTTATTATTGTCTATATAATGTTAAGTGTGTTTGTAAAAAAAATACTTTTGAAAATTATATCAACGTGTTGATTTTGTGTTATACTCTGCCATAAAATAAGAAATAATAATAATAATGACAACAAATGTGATAATAACAATAACAACAATACTACTACTACAAATAATAATAATAATAATGATAATAATCATCATCATCATCATCACATTTTGGACACAATAAATGCACCATGTAAACATTTTAAGGAACTTATTAATTGTTACTTTTTGTTTTACTTAATTGTCAAACTGAGTTTTACATTCACTGGTCCGCTACCAGCTGTGAAGGCAGGTGAACGGTTCATTCTCGTTTGTTCTCGTTCATCTGGATCGTTCAACGAACCAGCTGAACGAGAACCGAGAGCGAACCGTTCATTCGCCTATCACGTAACAAACGGTTCGCTCTCGGTTCTCGTTCATTTGTCACGCGATAGGCGAACGAACGGTTCGCTCTTGG
This sequence comes from Nibea coibor, assembly GCA_023373845.1. Lineage (NCBI taxonomy): Eukaryota > Metazoa > Chordata > Actinopteri > Sciaenidae > Nibea > Nibea coibor. The sequence goes on along the minus strand of CM041718.1, from coordinate 409,600 downwards.
TTCTCGTTCATCTGGTTCATTCATTTGTCAGGTGATAGGCAGTTCAGACTGTGTGACGAGCAGTACGTTCGTGTTAATCAACAATGGCAGAGAGGATACAGGACACAGTCACTTTATTGTGGTGTGGATTTACTTTTCTAGGTTTTCATATGGTTTGAATTACTTGTGACATTCTGTTTATTATCTTTGTCAGATGAAGCAAACCATGTTGCCTTCAGTGTTAAGTGTTTGAGACCAGCGGCCTTTTTTACACACCCACAAGAGGGCTACAGCGCCACCTGCTGTAAAAATGTACGAAATGTCTCAAAAAAAGATTCGTTCAATTTACTGTCCGAGAGTAAAAGATCCGAGTCAGTAAAAAGAGTCGAATTTCCCAACACTAGTCGGAATGGGGCACTTTTTAAAGCGCCCCATTCCGACCCGGCTCTTCCGGCCCCACAAGGCTCTCTCTGCGCAGCCCAGCCCTCGTCTGCCATCTTGCAGCAGCGCAGAGATACAAAAAGAGAGAAAGTAGGGCCAAGTGATTACGACGTGGGACTTTTTCGTGGACATCAGTTTTGTGAGGCAAATAAATCACTCTTTTGAACACATGCTGTTTTGAGAAGAAAAACTTTTTATTTAAGTGTCCCAGCAAACCTGCCGGACTACTTTCGTTGCTGACCAAACCTGGACCTGGAAGTCAGTGTGGCTGTGCGACACTACTGACGGGGATGCCATACAGATTCATGTCAAAAATCCCGAACTATCCCTTTAAACAATTACACAAGACCTGTTTGGCCAGGTGGCACATATAGTGGCCAATGAGCTCACATAAATCATTTTAAATGGCAGTGTTTTGAGATGGCAAACATGTAACTTTATGTCATGTCATGACCCGACTCAAAGGAGATGACAAAAATGGGAGAGACAATGTGCAGAGCCAATAGAAAAGTATATTTATTTAAATATAGTAACACAACCTAAAATTAAAGCTGCAAGCAGCATTGAATGGGCCCTCGCACTCCCGCGCAACTTGACGGGCTGGCATGACGGAAGGCACCAAGCGGAAATCATGCGAGCCTTCAAAGCTTTCAAAGCATCTTGCTCAATTGGCCACACACATTAGCCAGAACTGGGACAAATGGTCAAATCTGACGGAGCGCCACGTCCACATCGTTTCATCAAAATTCATGATTTTGATTTAACTTTTACTCAGGAAGTCTATATGAACGTAACTACCAAGTTTGAAGTGAATTGGATAAAATCCCTAGAAGGAGTTCGTTCAAATAGGACCCCTTCTCAGCCAGCCTGAAACACCAAAAACGGTGATTTTCATCCTTAAATATCTCGCTTCCTGTCCATTTTAGCCCATTACTCCAAGAGACTTTGTAGGTCTTTCTATGTTTCGATCACCATTTTGTCGAAACACGACCTGGTTGAGAAAATGGTGATTTTCATTCTTAAATATCTCGCTTCCTGTTCATTTTACCCTTTTGCTCCAAGAGACTTTTTTGTAGGTCCTGTCATGTTCTACAATTCGGCTGAGATTTCATAACTCTGTGTCTAAAACCGTGTCCAGGGGCTCCTCCGAAAACGAAAACGTAGGAGGCGCCGTAGAGCCATTTTTGTACGCCCATGTGCGAGGCCCCCAAAATACGTAATTTTACACCTGACTTTGGGGGGGTAGGCAAATTTTTAAGTTTTCGAGTACATATAGGCCATCGAAAATGCGATTTACTTTGGGGAAGAAAATGACCAGACGAAAAACAATAGGGCCCTGCACACAGTGCATGCTCGGGCCCTAATAAGGGTGATTTTCATTCTTAAATATCTCGCGTCCTGTTCATTTTATTGAAATTTATTTTTTGTACATCTTGCCATGCTCTACAATTTGGCTGAGTTTCAGAACTCTGTGTCTAAAACTGTGGCGGGGCTGCCTGAAAGAAATGTTCAAGGGGGCGCTATGAAAAGAAGTTTCCCCCCACCACCTAGTTGGTTATGCAGCCGAACTTTGCATAATAGTGTTCTTAACAACCACGAGAAGTTTCAGACAGGTCTGACAAAATATATGAAAGCAACACAGCTTTTGCCGTAAAAACAGCCAAAAAGTAAATAGAGTTTGAATGTTGTATCAAAGGGTCAAATTTGATGGAGCGCCACACCCACACCGTTTCATCAAAATTTATGATTTTGATAACTTTTATTCAGGAAGTCTATGTGAACGCACCTACCAAGTTTGAAGTCAATCGGATAAAATCCCTATGAGGAGTTCGTTCAAATATAACCCCTTCTCAGCCAGCTCGAAACAGCGAAAATGGTGACTTTCATTCTTAAATATCTTGCTTCCTGTTAATTTTGGCCCATTGCTCCAAGAGACTTCTTTGCTGCCTCAAAGAAAAATGCAAGGGGGCGCTATAGAGCAATTTCGCAGCGCCCTCTCATTAATTATGCAGCCAAACTTTGCATAATAGTGTTCTTAACAACCACAAGAAGTTTCAGACAGGTCTGAGAAAGTATCTGAAAGCACAGCAGCTTTGCCTGAAAATCATCCAAAAAGTCAATGGGGTTTGTTTTTTTACTGAAAAAATCTGCACGGTTGACTTTGACGCGCCGTCACGGCCACGCCCTCTGATGAAAAGTTGAAATTCTTTCTCAGATGTCAACACCAAGGCCTTGACAACATCTCCACCTAGTTTGAGGTGGATATGGTCAATATTTTCCGAGCTGGACGTCATTTCGTAAAAGTGGTCTTTTCTGTCGCCACTAGGAGGCGCTGTGAAAATCTCCAAATATTTTTATGGAAATGTATTCTAGGCCAGACTGCGATTATATTTCAGAAGTTTGGTGAAGATTGGAGTATTTTTGGCAAAGTTATAGCACGTCGAAATTTCATGACGACACGCCAAATTTCGTGGCCCCACCCCTCTCGCACAGTAAATCGGAAACTCACGATTTTGATAACTTTTCATGGTCGAGGCCTTATGAACACACACGACAAGTTTCAAACAGATAGGATGAAAGCCCTAGGAGGAGTTCGTTCAAATATGACCCCTGAAAATGACCCCAAAAACACGAAAACGCCAACTTTGGAACAAAGTGCACGCCATACGCTTCGATATAGCCCGGGTCTCCGAGAGACTTTTTTGTGTGTCTCGGTCGTTTACATACTCCCACAAAATTTCGTGCTGGTGGATGAAACCATGTCCAGGTGCTCCTCCGAAAATGAAAACGTAGGTGGCGCCGTAGAGCCATTTTTGTACACCCATGTGCGAGACCCCCAAAATACGTAATTTTACACCTGACTTTGGGGGTTTTCGAGTACATAAAGGCCGTTGAAAATGCGATTTACTTTGGGGAAGAAAATGACCAAACGAAAAACAATAGGGCCCTGCACACAGTGCGTGCTCAGGCCCTAATAACGCAGGTATGAGGTGTCAGTAGCTTCAGTCATGTAAATGTGGGTATGGTGATCATGTAAGGTGAGATGTTGCAAGGTGAAAATAAATAAAACAAAGAAACCAAAGTGTTGCGAATGCTGGTGAGGGAAGCAAGCGACTAGCAGACAGCCACTAGCACTTTTATCCAGCTGGTACACCAGGCCCAGGTGCTCCCGATTAGGTTGATGTTGCTGATCAGCTGATCACCTCGGAAAAAGACCATTTCATTATGAATGAAAACGCATAGCAACCTGAACAGTATAGGTGGGCGTCACACCCCATGATGTCAGTGTTCCACACACTAACCAAACAACCTGAAATTATCCCCCCCAGAAAACTCAATAACAAAACAAACCTCAAACCATACTAAAAAGAAAATGCCCCACAAAACTAAGAAAAAACTAACCTAGAAACCCCAAAAGTCTCAAACAATTAAAAAGACAAGCAACTATCAAAAATTGCCTAAAAATTAATAAACATAGAGGGGGAAAAAAAGGAAAGACCATAACCTCAACCATGCCCATGTGCTGCTCCTTTTCCACCTGACCTCAGCAACCCTGATACCTGAGAAGCAAATTAAGAGGACAGGCACAAGAAAATCATGAGCAGCATGGAATGGCATCACTAATCAAAGTCACGGTAGAGGAGCACGTGACAGCGCATCCGCAATAACATTACCCTTTAATATGCTGAATATCAAGATCATATGCCTGCAGAAACAGAACCCATCCCAACCAAATTTGGCATTCCCAACACTGTCAATGCAGTCGTCTATTCGCAGCAAAGGGAAAGAATCTGGCTTTATAACAGAATTTACTTGTCCTGCTTCGGCACCAAAATACACGCTAAAGCCCAACTAGAATTAGACGACACAGCAATATTATTTTCAATCACGTTGTTTTCAACGTTCACCGCTGTTTTATCGGCTGTGCGTCTCCTACCTTTATGCCGTGCTCCACCCAGTCAGTGCGCGAAGGGATGTCACCGAACAGAGATGGAAACTTCCGCACCAAATCAGCCAGCTCACAATGTTTAGACTCTGGTAAATGAGACAACAGCTTGTCAAGGTTACACAGATATTCTGATTTTTTCAAACGACCAGACAACAAACTGTCATCGGGCTCAGGCACACCATCCTCATGCATCACAGCCACAGGACTAGTGACCAGAGCCAGACGCACACTTTCCTCAGCCTGGCCTGACTCACTACAAAGGCCGTAAAACGGTTTCAACAAATTTATGTGACAAAGCTCTTTGGACATTCTCCGCCCTGGTGTCGCAATGAAATAGTTCAATGACCGTATACGGACCGGTGTACTTGGCCTGGAAGGGCAAACCCACAAGAGGCATTAATGCCAACATTCAGTCCCCAGGGCTAAACTCCCGCCACTCTGTGGGACAGTCATAATTTTTCTTCATTTTGCTCTTAGAGATATCCGCAACTTATCTTGTGCCATACTTTGTTGTTGATTGTTGTGTCTTATGCAGAGAACCATGTTCACTAGACTTAAAAGGTGCCATTTCCAATTGCAAAATGTGTGTAAAGTGGAAACTGTGTTTAAAGTTTTGGAGATTTGAGATGAGGTTTTGCTCCCTGTGTGTCACTTTAAATATTTGTGCTATCCATGTCATTCCAGTGTGTTAGCAACTGGAAAAAACTTACCTTAGACCTTATATGAACCTTATATGACCTTATATGATGTTTTAATGTATGACAAATTAACCTGTGCCGAGGGCGAGGACAGTTGTTTTGGATTTTCTAAAAGGTGCAGGAAAATAATTTGTTTTGAATGACAGTTATTGAAGAAGCTGTAACTGTAACTTTTATAGATGAAGTAAGTTGTGTGGATCCAGAAGTGTGTCTGAGTGTGTGTGGAGCTTCGGTTGGCTGCTCCAACATCGCCTACCCTAAACTAGTGGTGGAGCTAATGCCTGTGGGTAAGTGACACACACAAACACACACACACACACACACACACACACAGTGTCTAATGTCAGATTGTGTCTGCTTGTCCAACATCAGAGTTTTTCACCTGATGTTCCTTTTCTCTGTGCAGGTCTTCGTGGTCTAATGATAGCAGTGATGTTAGCTGCTCTTATGTCATCTCTGACCTCTGTCTTTAACAGCAGCTCTACTCTGTTTACACTGGATCTTTACCACAAAGCCAGACGTAAAGCATCAGAGAAAGAACTCATGATTGTTGGAAGGTAGGGGTGTACATTATGTCCATAGAGGCTGCTGAGTTGGTTACATTGCCTGATCGCCCAGCTCCAGTTCTGGCATGATACAAGCCAGAGCTGTTTCTTGCTATATGCAGACTATGCAGATGCATAGGGCCCTGCAGCCACCAGCAGGCCCCCAAGCTGCAAGCTCATCCTCAATATATTTTGGACGAATTAAAAATACCTGTCTTTATCTGTAGGCAGGCAAACCAGCTAATTTTTCTTTTATGCTTCAAACAACATATAAGCTTTTATGATAGGTTACAAGCAAAGCTAAATAGATGCAGGTTTCTTGCCTTTTTAGTCAAGATAATAGCTTTTGATGATTTCTGTTGATCTTGTACAGTGGCCTCAAACATCAGACTGTCATAGAGACAGATCCAAAGTGGTGCTGAAGGGGTTGCAGTGTTCCATGTAAATGTTTCTTACTACCTGAAACATCAGTATTATTAAAACTCACAGAAATTTGCCTAGACGTACAAAAATGGCTCTAAGGTGCCACCTACGTTTTCATTTTCGGAGGAGCCCCTCGACACGGTTTCAGCCACAGCCTAACTCCAAGAGGAAGTCCGCCATTTTGAATCAAAGATCATATTTTGCCACGATTTTGGACATTTCCACACTTCATACTAAGACGAACTCCTCCTAGAGCTTTGTTTTGATCGTTGTCAAATTTGGACCGTACGATCTACAGACATGGGCTGGGATGTTAAATTACGAAGCTTTTAACTTTTCATCAAAGGAATGTTTCGCCAGGGAACAGGAAGTAGGAGTAATTTGGCTGTAACTCACACATACATTGTAGAATCAGACAGAAATTTCACATGTTTGATTGTAGCCCAGGCCTGAACAAATTTATACAACAATATTCAGTTATGGATACAGCGCCACCTGTTGGCGACAGGAAGTGTCATATTTTACTTGACGATAGCCTCCTCCAAAGTGTTTCAGTATATCCACCTCAAACTAGGTGTGGATGTTGACAAGGCCTTGGTGTTGACATCTGAGAAATAATTTCAACTTTTCATCAGAGGGCGTGGCCGTGATGGCGCACCAAAGTCAAACGTGCAGATTTTTTTCGATTAAAAAAAACTATCTCCATTGACTTTTTGGCTGATTTTCAGGCTGTGGGGGCGCCGCAGGGGCGGGGCGAAATTGCGCCATAGGGCCCCTCATGATGTTTTCTCTGAGGCAGCCCTGCCACAATTTTGGACACAGAATTTTGAAACCTCAGCCGAATTGTAGAACCTAGAAAGACCTACAAAGTCTATTGGAGTAATGGGCTAAAATGGACAGGAAGCGAGATATTTAAGAATGAAAATCACCGTTTTTGGTGTTTCAGGCTGGCTGAGAAGGGGTCCTATTTGAACGAACTCCTCCTAGGGATTTTATCCAATTGACTTCAAACTTGGTAGGTGTGATCACATAGACTTCCTGAGTAAAAGTTATCAAAATTATGACTTTTGATGAAATGGTGTGGGCGTGGCGCTCCATCAAATTTGATCGTTTGTCCCAATTCTGGCTAATGTGTGTGGTCAATTGAACGAAATGCTTTGAAAGCTTCGAAGGCTCGCATGTTTTCCGCCTGGTGCCTTCCAAGGTGCCAGTCCCCCCGACTGGTGTGGAGGTGCGAGGGCCTGTCCAAAGCTGCTTGCAGCTTTAATTTTTTACTGTTTTGGATGGTGGGGAGACTTTTTATATCACATTGTTTTCAATGTTTACCATAAACATTTTTTAGGAACATGCTGCATCTGTTTCATTTATGAATGTACTGTTTTCCTCTTCAAATGCAACAGATCTCTCAGAGTTTGACAAAACATTTGCTCCCAGATAGCAACTTGCTATCTGATACCAGCTCTGCTGCTGATACAGCATTGATCTGCGGTACGCCTGTGGTACAAACACAAACACTAAGCTAACAGGACCTATATTCATAGCAATTTACTTTACTCTCCAACAGAAAATTCTGTGAATTACCAAGAGTTGGTGTGTAGACCTAACGAAGTTCCTAAAAATCCAAACATCTATTTTTAAACAGACTCTCAGACTTACTTTAGATACACTTCGAGGAACTCTCTTTTTGACCTAAACTAAAACTGATATAATCATAATATTCTGTGTATTTTCAGGGTGTTTATCCTGGTCATGGTATGTGTTAGTCTGTTGTGGATTCCAGTAATCCAAACAGCCAATAGTGGACAGTTGTTTGACTATATCCAGTCAGTGACCAGCTTTCTGGCTCCGCCTATTACTGCTGTATTCCTAATGGCTGTCTTCTGGTCACGTACCAATGAACCGGTAGGTCTCTCTCTTCATTATTCATATTTCAGTGTTTCTTTGTTGTTGTTTTTTGTCCATTCCATATAAATGTAACTTATATTTTGTGCATGTGTGTCTCAGGGTGCATTCTGGGGTCTGATGACTGGACTAGTGGTGGGACTGATCCGAATGGTTCTGGAGTTCTCCTATGTAATTCCTTCCTGTGGTCAGCCTGATCATCGACCAGCTATCCTGACTGATGTCCACTACCTATACTTTGCTCTCATCCTATTGGCTCTCACCTGCCTTATCATTGTTGTTGTCAGCTTGGCCACTGCCCCAATATCTGAAGAATATGTAAGAAACATTTCACACATTCATTTCATTCATGTCATCTCCTCTCAAAAATAAGAAACAGAAGCACAAAGTACCACAAAATAAAAGCTCTGTCTGACATGTATAATTAATATGTTGCCATGTCTATGTCTCTCTCTCTCTCTCTCTCTATATATATATATATATATATATATATATATATATATATATATATATATATATATATATATGACCATGGTCATATCTATATCTATGACATGGTGGGCGCTGACAGTTTTTATGCCGTGCATCAAGCGTCAAGCAAAAATACTAACAGATATATTTGCCGGATCTCTTCCTCTCCTGTCCAGTTGTACAGACTGACCTGGTGGTCCAGATATAGCCAGAAGCCTCGGCTTGACCTTGCAGATCACCAGATGGCCTCTGACCCAGTCAACTCTGACCTCAACCCTGATTCAGACCGCTTGCCAGATTCATGGTGGCAGAGAGCTGCTCTGTGGCTCTGTGGTTTGACTGGTTCATGCTCTGGCTCTGTATCTCCAGTAATTGAAAACAGTGAACTGAACTCCCTGAAGGAAAAGCCATTTTGGAGGAGAGTCTGCAATGTTAATGCCCTGCTGCTAGTGACAGTTAATGTGTTTCTTTGGGGATACTTTGCCTAATGTGCAGATTGACATCCTGAGCAAATTGTTTGTGATAGGCAAAGTACAGGACTGGTATTTGGTCTTTTGTTGAAAAATGTTAGTGAAATAATATGCTAAACCAATCAGATGCTGTGTTGGGTTTGTATATTTTATGCAACCACAGGCTGTTGCTTGTAATAAGTCAGGAAATAAATGGGTGTCTAATAGTGATCATACATAATTTAACCAGTGACCAGTGGCATTCATGCACTCCAACTGCAGACATAAATGTCTAGGCAATAAATGTAAAATAAGATATTTCATTGCAACTCACTTTGTGCTTATTATGTATTGTACCCACTTGTGTCCCCTCAAGTAAGGTGGAGTATCATACTGAAGTTACAAGGTGGGAATTATTCTCTGTAAATAAGATAAAGGGTACTGTCTAGATCTGCTCTAGGCTGTATGAAAGGTATCCATTGATAACTGATGGTGATGCTATAAATAAACATGAATGAATAAACATAAATATGATGGTGCTGGATATAAATAAACATGAATTCAAATCCTTTATAATTGTGCTTCATAATCTTTTGCTACATACTAGGTTTCTTTAACTGTATACTCCAATCTGTTCATATTTGACCTCTGGTCTTACACCGTGAGTTTCACATTTTTAATACATTTCATAATGTAAATATGAGCATTAAATCTCAATAGTTTCCAGGTCATATGACCTATTGGCTCAGAATCAATGTAGGACAGTAGATCTACACTTGCTGTATGAGACACACCTCTTTTTATAGCATTTTATTACTTCTCATATTTTATGTGAATCTTCAATATATTTCATAATGTAAATATGAGCTTTAAGATCAATAGCTTCCAGGTCATGTGACCTATTGCCTCATAATTAGTGTAGACAGTAGAGCCACCATTGCTGTATGAGACACACAAATAAACGTTTAATACCTACATTTTATTTTGAAAACAGGAAGTGTCCACATGCTGCAGTAAGCTAGCGCTGACTTTCCCAGTTTTCTCAAAGTAAAGGGGCCAGAAATTGGGCTTTTCGATAAGAATGTCAGTGAAAAGCGACGAATTTTGGCGCCTTTGCACTGCACTTTACACCGTTGTTCAAGAATACGGCACAAAGTGTGGCATTTTGGGGCTATTTCTATCACGCTGTTAAAAGCGCAGTTTTCCTGCTTATTCAATGCCTGTTATAAGCTTATGTCACACGTCTTTGTTATTTCACGCGTACAATTGTTATTTCACCTGTCAGATTGTTAGGAGGAGACAAAGGGCAGCCCTGACAAACGGCAGCCCTGACGGAGTCCAACTCTCGCTGGAAACAAGTCCGACTTACTGCCGGCAACGTGGACCAAGCTCTGGCACCAGGAGTACAGCCTGTATTAGTGGGTCCGGAACCCCATACTTCCGGAGCATCCCCCCACAGGGCTCCCCGAGGGACACGGTCGAACGCCCATGGTCGAAGTCCACAAAGCACATGTAGACTGGTTGGGCAAACTCCCATGCACCCTCCAGGACTGCGCTGCGCTAAGGGTATATAGCTGGACCACAGTTTCACGACCAGGACGAAAACCACACTGCTCCTTCTGAATCTGAGGTCCGACAATCTTGCGGACCCTCCTCTCCAGGACCCCCGAAAAGACCTTCCCGGGGAGGCTGAGAAGTGTGAGCCCCCTATAGTTGGAGCCCACCCTCTGGTCTCCCTTTTTGAAGAGGGGAACCACCACCCCGGCCCCCATCGTCCACACGATGTTACAGAGACGTGTCAACCAAGACAGCCCCACAACATCCAGAGCCTTGAGGACTCCAGGCAGACCTCATCCACCCCTGGGGCCTTGCCACCGAGGAGCTTTTTGACTACCTCGGCGACTTCAGCCCCAGAGATTGGCGAACCCACCACGTAGTCCCCAGACTCTGCTTCCTCAGTGGAAGACATGCTGGTGGGTTTGAGGAGGTCTTCGAAGTATTCCCTCCACTGACCCAGGACATCCCCAGTCGACAAAGTGGATTTTGAAGAAAGGTATTGTTTGGGTTTATTTGCAAGTAATGACTTTGTTTCCTTCATAAAGGTCATTAGAACATATCCCTGAACTAACTCTACTGATTTCTAATACAGCTCTGGCAATTATTTGGTTCTTTTCAATAAAAATAAATATTGTAGAAAAGCACAGTTTTTAAAAATGTAGCGTTTCTTCCTCTTTGCAGCGTGTGCATATGTGCTTTGATTAATCTGTCATTAAACTGACCCCACCCCTGTGAGGATGAACACTGCACTTGTATTGTGATTATTGTATGTATTGTGATTAAGCTGACTATCCATCCCTCATATTACTGTGCCATCTAGTGTGTGAAACATGCATCAGCATAGGCTACAACAGAGCAGCCCAGTCGAAGGCTGAGTTGTGTATTGTTTGTCATTTGAGAAATATATAGACAGGTGATCACTTGTTTTATGACCGGAGCAGTGAAAAGACAAATACATTGAGGTGTATGACAACTGTTTTAAATTTGATAGATGACAATGTGTAGTGGGTCCCAGCTTGGACCCTGCTGGCAGATAGATATAGATAATCCTAAAATTCTAAAACAGAAATCAGCGAAGCAGGACAAGTGTCACTCATTCTCCATTGACCAGGATTATATTTATTCTCATTTTAACCTTTTCACTGCAATCGTGTTCTGACAGGAACCAAGATCAGAGATCACATCTCATCCATTTTGGCTTCCTTACACTGGCTACCTGTTAAATCTAGAATAGAATTTAAAATTCTTCTCCTTACATTATTATTACATTATTATCTCTCTTACACCTTTTCTTTGGATGTTACTAACTACACTTCTTCCCCGGAGTTTCTGTGCTTTCTCGTCCAGCAGGTTCTCATGGATCGTGGCTGCCGCCGTGGTCTGCTGCTGACGTCCACCATATTTAGCATTACATGCCATATATAGTCATTATTGCTACCATCCCCACTACAGCTTTGTTGGTTAATGACTTATTGCTGCTGTGCATCTGTGTTCCACTGCTACTGCAATCACCTCACCATTTATTGTAATTCATTGTAATTGTACAATATGTTTGTGTTGATTGTTCTGTACATGTGACATCCATTGCACGTCTGCCCGTCCTGGAAGAGGGATCCCTCCTCTGTGGCTCTTCCTGAGGTTTCTTCCACATTTTTTTTTCCCTGTTAAAAGGGTTTTTTGTAGGCAAGTTTTTCCTCACTCGAACCGAGGGTCTAAGGACAGAGGGTGTCACTCCCTGTACAGATTGTAAAGCCCTCTGAGGCAAAATGTGTTTTGTGACTTTGGGCTATACAAATAAAATTTGATTTGATTTGATTTGATTTGATACAAAGCTCTTCATGGCCAGGCACCATCATATTTAAAAGAGCTCATAGTTCCCTACTACCCCTCTAGGCCACTGCGCTCTCAGAATGCTGGGTTCCTTGTGGTTCTTATAGTTTCCAAAAGTAGACTGGGAGCCAGAGCTTTCAGCTATCAAGCTCCTCTTCTGTGGAACAAACTACCTTTCTGGGTTCGGGAGGCAGACACGGTCACCACATTCAAGACTAGACTTAAGACTTTCCTTTTTGATAGCGCTTATAGTTAGGGCTGGCTCAGGCCTTCCCTTAGTTATGCTGCCATAGGATTAGACTACCGGGGGACACACCCCCCCCCCCCCCCCCCCCCCCCCCCCACTAACTAAACTTCTTCCCCGGAGTTTCTGTGCTTTCTCATCCAGCAGGTTCTCATGGATCGTGACTGCTGCTGTGGTCTGCTGCTGACGTCCACGCCTTACTGTAAACCCTCTCTCTCTCTCTCTCTCTCTCTCTCTCTCTCTCTCTCTCTCTCTCTCTCTCTTATCATGCATATCAATGTAAAGCAGTTCGATAACCCTTAGAGTCTGCATAAACGGGGCCTGAGGTTTTATTGTTCTGTCAATCATTATCTCTCTTACACCTTTTCTTTGGATATTACTAACTACACTTCTTCCCCGGAGTTTCTGTGCTTTCTCGTCCAGCAGGTTCTCATGGATCGTGGCTGCCGCCGTGGTCTGCTGCTGACGTCCACCATATTTAGCATTACATGCCATATATAGTCATTATTGCTACCATCCCCACTACAGCTTTGTTGGTTAATGACTTATTGCTGCTGTGCATCTGTGTTCCACTGCTACTGCAATCACCTCACCATTTATTGTAATTCATTGTAATTGTACAATATGTTTGTGTTGATTGTTCTGTACATGTGACATCCATTGCATGTCTGTCCGTCCTGGAAGAGGGATCCCTCCTCTGTGGCTCTTCCTGAGCTTTCTTCCACATTTTTTCCCTGTTAAAGTTTTTTTGTGGGCAAGTTTTTCCTCACTGGAACCGAGGGTCTAAGGACAGAGGGTGTCACTCCCTGTACAGATTGTAAAGCCCTCTGAGGCAAAATGTGTTTTGTGACTTTGGGCTATACAAATAAAATTTGATTTGATTTGATATTGATTTGATTTGATATTATCTGTTATTCTGTCTGCATTTAAGCAATAGTATTCAACATTTTAAGGTAACATTCATGTTAAATGTCTCTTTTTACATAGTTCCAAACAAATACTTCCAAACTAGCAAGTTTTTCCTCACTTGAACCGAGGGTCTAAGGACAGAGGGTGTCACTCCCTGTACAGATTGTAAAGCCCTCTGAGGCTAAATGTGTTTTGTGACTATATAATAGGCTATACAAATAAAATTTGATTTCATTTAATTTGATTTGAAATACACTTATCACAATTTGTATTAACCCAAAAATAAACATTTTCCCTTTAATCATGTCATCTGTCTTTCAATGAGAAGATGAAGAGGATGTGTGTAAGGGCCAAATGCATACATGATGAATGATAAAGTATTTCTTTCATATAACTGTACATAAAGTACCTTAAGTAGTAAATGCTCACTTAACATAACAGAATAAATCTATCTTGCAGTTAAACTATTTTACGTTTACATTATATGAATACCAACTGAAATAATAAACATAGCTAGCCCATAGCTTGCTGCTTTAACTCATGAACTTGAATCATATCATTGTTTACAATTTATGTTTAACAAGGCCGCAGCCATGATCTTAACTGCACATTAGCTTTAGCTTGAACATTTCGATGTACTACACACACACAAGTGATTTTCACACATACACTAATAACCCACGAATGCCCAGGAGCCGAAAGAAACAAATGAACGTAAAAGTGGCTACGGCGTTAGACGCTATATTCTCCACTATATCATCACATACTGTGACGTTTTACTTTATTTACACATTTAACATGGTTTTGGTTTATGGACCACATACCACTGGGGATTAATATCAATTTATAAACATCTGCAGTCACAGGACAAGTAAGTAACTAACCTGAAATTATAAAACAGAAATCAGCGAAGCAGGACAAGTGTCGCTCATTCTCTATTCACCAGGATTATGAACCCCACTTTCCAGTGACGCCGCCGGCAAGTGCTGCCACCAGTGTCCATTGCACACAACAGCATGTCATTGTGTGATTCCCTGTGTGACTTCATATTCTGAGTTAGCCAAGACTATAATAAAACAATACAATAGCAAGAGTGACTCCCCCAGGAAATAAAACAATAATATCTCAACAAAGACACTTATTTTGTGAGTTTCAAAAATGTACAGAGAGAATAAGGTTTATTTTGCAAGGGACTGACTGTTAAATGTTAGACACATTATGTGCAATTATCTCTAGAGTGATTAACACATAGGCAAAAAAAGAAAAAAGATAAAGACTGACAGCCTGTTTGGGATTGTCTACACCAAACACCTTTGCATTTCTGGCAACTCTCCTGCCAGGTAGCCCAGTAGAAATGTATAGCCAAGTGCCACGTAAAAGCAACAGCACAACATTAACATAAAGAGAAAGAACTGACGGAGAACACTCTGTGTGGTAAAAATAGCACTAACATCACACGAGATTCGAACAAATCTGCTGACAACCAAGCACTGTACCACTGGACCACCATATCGCTTCATGAGTTTGCATTAGGGGTGTGATCCCACAGACTTTGTCAAAGGCTAACTTTTCAGACAGGAAGGAAGGATGAGCACGGTAAATTCTGTTGTTTTGTTTATTTATATAAATAAATATATTCCATTTAGAACAACAAAAACAAGCATTTGAAGTGAGAGCTCAAATTACCTTGGAGGGTAAGGAAAGTGAAATAAAAAAACGACAGTGAAGGAAGACATTGTGTTGCTTTAGTGATTAATTGACAGCTGATGTCCCATAGCTACCACATGCTGCAGCTATAGTTAACAAGAATGCATGTAAACGAGGTCGCTCTTTAAAGAGGACAAAGAGGGAAAAAACAAAGCTGATAAAATGGGAAAAGATTAAGAATTTCTAGGGAAACCTCTCCAAGAAAAAAAAACCTGAGGTGTCTTACAACAAAACCTAAGGTCCACAGGGTTCGAACCTAAACAAAAGGAGCAGCAGATGTAGCAGGAAGGCAACATCACCACTCAACAACTATTTTACATTTACAGAATATTATGTATCAAATAATGTATAAATATGGTTGATGTTCTTTGATGTTCTGATGATCTTTTTTGTTTTCTTTTTAAATAACAACAAACAAGCATATGGAGTGAACAGCTTTATTGGTTAAGCTGACAGATATAAGCAAGCAGTACTATAAGGTGCTTTTAAGAGAAAACTTCAGGGCAGAGCAGTGTACAGAGAAATCTGTGTTGGACTGCTCTGGACTCTTTGCTTTGGTCAAGGATTGGGTGAAAGCACTTCAAACATCGGATTCTCTATAGCGCTTCTATGTCTCGATTCCACCAGCTGCTCTCTTGCGGTGTCCAGCTCCACATTCCCCAGGAGCCAGTGGGGGGCTTCTGGGATGCTTCTGAACCAGACTGCATCGGGGCTAATGGAGTTTAAAACAGAGGCAGACAACCAAGCGCGGCAACTGATTCCGGGGGTACAGTTGAAAGGCCACAAAATGTAGCACTTTTAATTGACCTCAATGTAATGGGAGACGTCGTGAGGTAAAGGAAATATGCGACGGAGAATTTAAGGAGTTAGAAGACAGCCGCGGTATCCCAGAGAGAATCCCACTGTACTTACACAAAATACCATCATGCGATGCCGGATGTTATTGACGTGGTCTGTGGTAAAATTACAAAGTTCAGAAGATGGACTACAAAAGATGCATATAATGAAGAAGACTTTGTTCACTGAAGCATGAGATAGACTTGGGGGAACATTGCCCCATGCACTTTAACCAAGATACATGCACTTTAATAATTGCAAAGGCACTTTTGTAAGGCAGTGGCACTTTATTAAGTTTGCAACACTTTGTACATTGCCTATTTGCACATTTGATATAATCAAATCAAATCAAATCAAATTTTATTTGTATAGCCCAAAGTCACAAAACACATTTTGCCTCAGAGGGCTTTACAATCTGTACAGGGACTGACACCCTCTGTCCTTAGACCCTCGGTTCGAGTGAGGAAAAACTTGCCCACAAAAAACCTTTAACAGGGAAAAAATGTGGAAGAAACCTCAGGAAGAGCCACAGAGGAGGGATCCCTCTTCCAGGACGGACAGACGTGCAATGGATGTCACATGTACAGAACAATCAACACAAACATATTGTACAATTACAATGAATTACAATAAATGGTAAGGTGATTGCAGTAGCAGTGGAACACAGATGCACAGCAGCAATAAGTCATTAACCAACAAAGCTGTAGTGGGGATGGTAGCAATAATGACTATATATGGCATGTAATGCTAAATATGGTGGACGTCAGCAGCAGACCACAGCAGCAGCCACGATCCATGAGAACCTGCTGGACGAGAAAGCACAGAAACTCCGGGGAAGAAGTGTAGTTAGTAACATCCAAAGAAAAGGTGTAAGAGAGATAATGATTGACAGAACAATAAAACCTCAGGCCCCGTTTATGCGGACTCTAAGGGATATCGAACTGCCTTACATTGATAGAGAGAGAGAGAGAGAGAGAGAGAGAGAGAAAGAGAGAGAGAGAGAGAATGATTGACAGAACAATAAAACCTCAGGCCCCGTTTATGCAGACTCTAAGGGTTATCGAACTGCTTTACATTGATATGCATGATAAGAGAGAGAGAGAGAGAGAGAGAGAGAGAGAGAGAGGGTTTACAGTAAGGCGTGGACGTCAGCAGCAGACCACAGCAGCAGTCAAGATCCATGAGAACCTGCTGGACGAGAAAGCACAGAAACTCCGGGGAAGAAGTTTAGTTAGTGGGGGGGGGGGGGGGGGGGGGGGGGGGTGTCCCCCGGTAGTCTAATCCTATGGCAGCATAACTAAGGGAAGGCCTGAGCCAGCCCTAACTATAAGCGCTATCAAAAAGGAAAGTCTTAAGTCTAGTCTTGAATGTGGTGACCGTGCCTGCCTCCCGAACCCAGAAAGGTAGTTTGTTCCACAGAAGAGGAGCTTGATAGCTGAAAGCTCTGGCTCCCAGTCTACTTTTGGAAACTATGGGAGCCACAAGGAACCCAGCATTCTGAGAGCGCAGTGGCCTGGAGGGGTAGTAGGGAACTATGAGCTCTTCTAAATATGATAGTGCCTGGCCATGGAGAGCTTTGTATGTAAGGAGAAGAATTTTAAATTCTATTCTAGATTTAACAGGTAGCCAGTGCAAGGAAGCCAAAACGGGTGAGATGTGATCTCTGATCTTGGTTCCTGTCAGAACATGTGCAGCAGCATTCTGAAATAGCTGCAAAGTGGGTGAACATGGGTTCATATATATAGATTGCTTCTATATTTATAAAAACTTAGCTGGTAGTTTCTGTGATGGCCACATGAATTGACTTGACTGGTTCAATAATACTGAATATGTTTCAAAGGTCTTTCAAAGGTATGTCAAGTGCACCACTGGCACCACTGTTCATTATATCTGAAACCAAAATCAAGTCCCTATAAAAGAAACATTAATTGGAAATTTAATGCAGACTAAAGTCTGAAAAATAAATAAATCAAAGAATTACTACTGGAGATTAAGCTTGACAATATATAAAGGGAATATAAAGTTAGTTAGTTAGTTCTCTATCAAATCGTTGCTATATATATATATATATATATATATATATATATATATATATATATATATATACACATACACACACACACACACACACACACACATATATATATGAGACGGAGTATTAGGGCCACATTTAAATTAAAAAACAATTTGGGAATTAATTATGAGATTAAAGTCGTTATTAAATATGGCGAGAATTAATAACGAGATTAAAGTCGTTATTAAATATGGCGAGTATAAAGTCGTAAACGGCAACAGTGAAACAGTTAGCGGGTAAGGTTAATGTGATGCTATAGGCTACACGTTAAACGTTTATTAAACGGTTCTGCTCACTGACCAAACCCAGGTTTAAGGTAGTCTACATGTTAACGTCTATTACAGTCGGATTATGTACGTAATTCTTTTTTTTTGTTTGTTTTTAATGAAACCGAGAGATGCAGCCTTTACAATCAGGCATATGTCATGCCTGTCAATGCCATGCATTGAAGACCTTAATGACAATTCCGGGCAAATTCAAGCTGGGGCTATAGTTTCCCAATATTTTAGGTCAAAAGAAATTTGAATCTGAGTCTGTGCCAGATCTTACACGGGACTCACACCGGGTGCGTAACGGCAGCGTCACGGTTCAGCTTCTGCTGCTGTCTCTCGTTGTTCATGTTGAGACTCTTAGATTGATTGACAGCTGACCTGGTGCCACCGGTCATGACGTAATGTTGACGTGAATCTGTGACAGGCGACATGAACTACATTTTGTGTTTTATTTTGAAAGGGGGCGGAAGTGTATTACACGGATTTTGTGTCAGATTTCCTGTCTGGTGCAATCTGCTCTGTTGAAATTGACGCGGTTTAGTCAAAAACCGCCAAAAATAGAAGTGCTACGGAAAGATAGCGCTGCGGAGCGGAGAGACGCTTCTGGGACGCTGCTGAGACGTTCCGCGGCGAGCCCGGTGTGAGTTAGACTTTAGGCTGTTTACATCCCACAAGACGAGAAGCCCCTGGCTGCCGCCCGCAGATCGGGGTGTTCATCAACGTTGAGCCACGTTGAGCCCCGCCCACTTGTCCCCACATTGGACCGCCGAAGAAGAAAGTGTGCAGACGAAGAAGTTTGCAAAATGGAGGTAAGCAAGATATCTGTTTCGTTTTGACGTGCTTTGCGATATTTGTGACAGAGGAAGGAGGTAACACTATTTTATTTGTGAAACAGGTTATGCTCTGCTCTTGCGTTCTACACCTTGATAATCCACTGTGTTCTTAGTTACTAAATTACCAGTCTGTAATCTGGTGTAAACTACGGAGCATTTTACCGTTAGGCTGACTGAGTACTTTTGACGCGATATGAGCTCCAACATTGCAAATGCAGATAGATAAATGCAGACTGCACATAGACGTAGACGATTGAGAAAGTCAGCGCTAACCTACTACAGAATGTCTCATAAAACAGGTGTTGTACTATGCCCCTACACCCATTTTTAAATATGAGAATTTAGCTCAATAGCTTCAAGGTCATGTGTTTTTAATCACAATTTGACAGTCCTCGTTTATTTTGAAAACTGGAAGTTTGCTGTAGTAGATTCGCGCTGACTTTCTTAGTTTTTTGTTATTTTGTTGTGATACTTACATGGTAAGGAGCAAACCTATTAACAAAGAAAAGCAAGTTTAACAATTCAGTTAATTTTGTGATAAGTAGATTTAAAAAGATGCCGTTCATATAAGCATTAGATCTAATATCAAAATATATATATAATCAAATCAATGAATATATCATCCAAATATTTAGTAAGTATATAGTAATCTACAAGAAAGATCAAGAATAAGTGCTTGTGTTTATTGAATAAAACAGAAGATCAGGATCTGGAAGAACAATCATTTCACAATAGTGGTGTGTGTGTATATATATATATATATAAAGTGGTATCTGATCAGTTGTATTGGGCCAGTCTGGGCGAACAATACCAGGGCTGATTATTTGTCCCAGTCCAGCGGCAGCTGTCATGTTAGCAGACAGTCAGATGTTCTTTCTCGTGGAGACAACCCTCACCATCCATGAATCAACATTTGTTGTTGAGGTGAAAAATTCTTTAATATATTTGGTCTTGTGGATTTCTAATTATTTTTGTGTCTATTCTTTTCCTCTCTGATATGTAGAGACATGTCAGTGTACTCTTGGAAGGGGATACACCAACCATATACCAATGCACCAACAGTGGACTATTCCACTGCCCCTTTTGCAAATATGCGGCTGCAGCAGCACTGGTGGACTACCATATAAAAGATCACTCGTCAGTGAAGTACAGAGGTGTGTCATACATATTGTTTGTGAATCCAGTCATGTTTAGTTTGTTTCTGTAAAATGTTTGCTTGCTATATTTAAAACACACTATTTGTATTGATAAATTGTATCCTTGTGAAAATAAATGATATTGCAGTATATTAACCAGTACCTCTTGACTTGCAGTACGCTCTGTACATTGTAATGGGAGCCAAATGTGATTTCAGAGAGGTATGTGTGAATTGTGACACGTTGCACCAAGATAATATTTTTTGAAACATATTTGAATCTTCTTGCATTTTCTTCTACAAAGGAAAACATGCTGCAAATAAGGAGATGGTGGTGCCTTGTTCTCCTGGAGACCTATGTGCCGTCACATGAGGGTCTAGCAGACCTCCCTGCTCTGGTCACATGATTGGTCAAAGACGTACACCACGATGGTTGCTTTTTTTCTGTTTATGAAAATCGCTTGCAAATCCTAATAAATAATGCACAAATGACCATTTATGCATTTTACGCAAGTTTAGACCAGTAAATCGACCTGTGTTGAAAGAGAGTGTGTTTACTGTAAGAAACATGAAAGAAATGTCTCATGTAGCTCATGTAAATGTCAGGGCTGTGTGTCTCTCTGCCTCACTGCACACTGTTTTCATGCCACACATACCAGGCGAGTGGGTCATTTTTGCAATTAATTCTCAATTTAAACTATACTGGGTTTTGTTTTTCTACAGATCCATGATGGCAGAGAATATTTCAGAAATTGCAAGTTTCTTGAGAGGTAGAGGTGTCCCAGAGGAAACAGTCAATTTGATTAAAGAGCAAAAGGTACTGTTCTGAATTCTGTGTACTGTAAGATGAACTAGTCACCCATCCAGCCAGTTTTGTTACTTAAGGGGGGCAAGAAAATTAAGCTTTGATTAGTTTTATTGTTTTTTGGTCATGACTTAGGACCGTATTAACAAACATGAGAATCCTGTCAGAGAGCACCTTACTTCACCGGAATTTTACTAGTACGGAGACCCAGTTTAGAAGGGATCTACTTCTTAGTGACCATTTTTTGCACTTGAGGCACATTGCTATCATCACAGCTGCACTTCTGTGTAGGAATATATGGCTGAGGTAATGTCGTCCCAAGTGACATGGCTGTTTGATGACAATGTATATATGTGCCAAAAACTTTTAAAATGTAGCATACAGCTAGATGGATATATCTTTCTTGTCGGCTCCATTTCAGGTGGCTAAAACAAGACTTGATAGATCCTCATGCAGCCCTATGTCAAATAAGCTGAACCACAGTTGATGAATGTCTTGTATTTTGCTTTTCACTTTGCATATTTAAGGTTTATTGTTCTTTTGCATCTGAAGTTGATAGTCTTGTCTCTGTCCTATCCCCAGATTCACAAAGAGGTCATTCGGCTCATGGAAGATGTTCAACTGGCCCAATATCTGGTCAGAGTAAAATAAGGTGGAGGGACAAGAAAGATAACAATGAACATTCAGGCAGGTTATGGTGAGATTCTGAAACAAGGAAAGGCTCTGTTCTTTCCAGAGGGCACATCTAGCAAAGATCAAGAATCTGACTTTGAATTTGATGTTTGGGACTAATTCATTGTTCAAAAGTAGGCCGAAGACATTGGATTTCTTGAGGTCACTTACAGATCTTTGCATGAAGAGATTTTATACTAAATGTTTACTTACTTGTGAAGTTATAAAAAGATATGTTTGACACAATTGTGTTTTAATCATTTATTTAATTCACTTATAGTACATTGTGATACATGAACTTTACATAGTATTTCTATTATTTAATATTTCTGTTTCCCTACTATTCAGGTTTTATTTTACAGTTCAGAGAAAAATGTGGCATCACACATAAAAATGCTTTAAAATAATAGCTGCACATCACTACCTCGGGGCAGACAGTTGCTCAAATTGGGCAGCAACAACAGGGTAATCAATTAATTGCAGTTTGCAACATCACTACTAGATGCCCCTAAATCTTAAATATTGCACCTTTACACAGTTTGCAGTAATTGACTGTATTAGACAGATAATATACTTTTTGTGCACTGTGACATCGAAAGATGTGTAAACACAAGGGAGTAACCCAACTTGCTGAGACTGACTGAGACTGACTGAGACAGCCTCCTGTGAAGTCATGTCAAACAGTCATAACATGGCAACACAAAAAGAAAGTGAACATTGTCAAGCATTTATAAATTTTCGAGTATTTAATTTCTTAATGAAAGTGAAGTGAAAATGCACTGTGTATTTTGAAGATCCCTTTGCTGATATGCTCTTTTGTGAAAGCACTGTGCCCTGCTTATTCACACAGGACGCAAGTTGACCATCAACTACTGCAGGAACTGACAGGAATATTCATTTTACAAAATAAATACCTATATGAACTATACATTTTTAATGTCAGATACTTTAACTTTACTTTCACCTTATATAACTCCCTCCCAAAAGCACGAAGACGCAAGTGGTTTCTTTAACGGGTTTAATCTTCGGCAAAACCGTCTTCAAACCGTGAAAACTAAAAACACACACATAATACACAGTATTAAAATATCGTCAGCCATAAAACTAACATGTAACTGAAATAACGAACGAAATGAATAAACAAATGCTTTACCTCGTTGGCTGCGTGCACAGTGAGAAAGTTAAGCTTAATATCTTCAGTCTTTGCTCTTCTCAGCATTAAACGTCCTTGCTCTAAACTTAAGAGTATCTTTTCCGTGGCTGAAACTACGCCAGGCTAGAGTCCATCTAACGTGCGGCTCACCTGCGCCGGTTATTACGTCACATGCACACAGAGGTCGCCTATTTCAAAATAAAAGTTCCCATTTAGACACCCGTATAAGTATACAAAATATCCAAATAAAATCAGCATTAATGTTCCCCAATAACACTTTCACACAAAACATCAATGTAAACGCTTGCAACCGTTACACCTTAACCGAATTAACATTTTAACATGACACTGTATACACTGTGGCGATACTTGTAATTTAAGAACAACTTCGTCCAACACTGTACCTGGATGAGGTTGAGGAAGCAGAACTGAACCAAGGATTTGTCCAGAAAGTCCCCTGAAAAGAGTCCATCATCTTTGAGGGTCTGAAGTATGTCCATCCAAAACTGTATACTCTGTTTACGCAAGACCCCCCACCACGATTCTGCATGTCCCTGACGTGTCCTTTTTCCGTACCTGGGTCGGCCCTCAGCCGCTGCGGACAGCCTCCAATGCGCATCACACTATTTATGAAGTATTCAGCTATTACCTTGGGATTACTGTTGGTTGTATATGCCTCCATCCACATTATGTGGCGACTAAATCCGTCAACGCAGCCGTTAATAGCAATGCCATAGGGCTTTAGTTTATCATATTAATCCATATGCCATAAGGCGTTGGGGCCTCTGCGGGTGTACTGCCGAGCTCGCCGGAGCTCGACTCCCTCTGGATTTAAAATCTTAATTATCAGTCGGATTGTTTCTTGAGAAACCTGAATGGCCCGTTGATGCATCCACCGATAACCCTGCTGCGACCACTTCCAGCAATTTCCCCCTCCACAAAAG
This sequence comes from Nibea coibor, assembly GCA_023373845.1. NCBI lineage: Eukaryota > Metazoa > Chordata > Actinopteri > Sciaenidae > Nibea > Nibea coibor. The sequence goes on along the minus strand of CM041718.1, from coordinate 385,771 downwards.
CAGCGATTTCCTCAGCGAAGTCCGCCTGGTTCTTTCTGCGGAAAAGATACATTTTCTTGCATATTCTCTTTTTGCATATTCCTAGTCCTGATACTGATGACTATGTGATGCTGATGTGCCAAAAGATTAAGTATCTCTTTGTTTGTGAAACCTATGCTAAAGTACAGTTCCACGAAATGCTCCACGGCCCTCATTTTAACAACTGTCCTCGTCTAAACAACTGGATAGAATATTTACGACTTTAATCTCGTAATTAATTCAATTTTTTATTTAAATGTGGCCCTAATACTATATATATATATATATATATATATATATATATATATATATATAACTTTATATTGTTGTTCTGTTTATATCCTGTTCTTGAATGAAAGAAATGCTACGTTCAGTTGTTAAAGCTACAACTTGTGTAGTAGTAGTAGTAGTGGTCAATTTTGCTTAGGAACCTTCCTAACTGAGTAAGTATTAATATAGCCGCCATGATAAGAGCTTTGAATTCTCTAACTGTTAAGGAAAGGAGCTTCAATGCTTCCTTTATTATCTCCTTTAGCATAGGTTACACCAGACCATCCTTTACGAAAGGAAAGGAGGTATTGTCGCCCCACAATTCCATGCGGCAGCGACAAAAAAAAAATCGGCGCACCGTTCAGTCATTCACAAGCAGAAAACATCAGTGTAATTAAGCAGTATGATGCAGCCTGCAACAGAGAGAGTGTGTGAATATGAACATACGTGTTGACGTGATGTAATCACTCTGATCATGAAGTGTGTTCTGTTGTTGACTGTGGAGCTGCGCTCACACACATAGTAAAAACTGTTTGTAACTGTGACATCCAGCAACCTGCAGATCATCACTTACCACTGATTCAGTTACCACTGATTATTAATCATATATCTTTGCCATAACTTTCTTAATGTGTTTATACATGAGTGGACAGGAGGGTGAGCGACCATACCAGGTAACAAACACTTCATGTGTTTTTCTACAGATCCATGATGGCAGAGAATATTTCAGAAATTGCAAGTTTCTTGAGAGGTAGAGGTGTCCCAGAGGAAACAGTCAATTTGATTAAAGAGCAAAAGGTACTGTTCTGAATTCTGTGTACTGTAAGATGAACTAGTCACCCATCCAGCCAGTTTTGTTACTTAAGAGGGGCAAGAAAATTAAGCTTTGATTAGTTTTATTGTTTTTTGGTCATGACTTAGGACCGTATTAACAAACATGAGAATCCTGTCAGAGAGCACCTTACTTCACCGGAATTTCACTAGTACGGAGACCCAGTTTAGAAGGGATCTACTTCTTAGTGACCATTTTTTGCACTTGAGGCACATTGCTATCATCACAGCTGCACTTCTGTGTAGGAATATATGGCTGAGGTAATGTCGTCCCAAGTGACATGGCTGTTTGATGACAATGTATATATGTGCCAAAAACTTTTAAAATGTAGCATACAGCTAGATGGATATATATTTTTCTTGTCGGCTCCATTTCAGGTGGCTAAAACAAGACTTGATAGATCCTCATGCAGCCCTATGTCAAATAAGCTGAACCACAGTTGATGAATGTCTTGTATTTTGCTTTTCACTTTGCATATTTAAAGTTTATTGTTCTTTTGCATCTGAAGTTGATAGTCTTGTCTCTGTCCTATCCCCAGATTCACAAAGAGGTCATTCGGCTTGGTGTTTATACATGAGTGGACAGGAGGGTGAGCGACCATACCAGGTAACAAACACTTCATCTGATTTCTGTGACAGCTGGACAATATTCATTTATTATTTGAATTCTGACGTTGATAATGAAGTCAGATTTTTCACAGGGTTGTCCACGTTTATATTTCCTGCATTAAACTACATGCTAAGGGCACACGGGGAGAATCTAGTAAGTAGCGCATATGCGCGTTTTTGTAGTCCATCTTCTGGGCTTTGTAGTTTTACCACAGATCACATCAATAACATTCGCCGTCGCATTATGACGTAGTCTAAGTGTAGGAGCAGTCAGATTCTCTCAACACCGCCGTCGTCTTCTCCTAACTCCTCATGAATTCTCCTTCACATCTTTCCTTGATCTCGTGACGTTTTCTATTGAGTTCAAGGAAAAATGTTTAGCAAAGGACTTAGAAGCTCATTTTTTGACTACTCGACTCCTGCGTTCGACTCTATAGACGTCGTGACATCATATTTGATGCACGCACCCTCGCGTCGGGGACACTGCAGTGAGTATAAACCCCAGTGTGTTGCCCCTGGTGACGCGTCTCTATCAGTTTAGCCCCATCAGTGCTTCTCTATGATTGGTTGTTAGGATTAAGGCCGCGCCTTTGACTGGCTGAGCTAGCTGTCTGTTAGTTAGCAGGGTATATTAAGCTGATTATATTATCGGATCAGATTTAACCTGTAGCCCAACAATACAGACTTAAGTACACATAGTTTGTGCTATTTTCAGCGAAGCAATATCTGGCAGTGTGGTTAGCTAACGAGTTAAGGTAACATCAGCCGCTGTTGTTTGAGCAGATTCCGGGTTTTCAGAAAGGAAGGAGAACAGACGCTTTCTGATATGTCTTCAGACGAAGACAGGGCCAAGGAAATTTTGAAGGGCTTCAAACTGTATCCTTTCTGCTGCTGAGGCGGGCTGCTGGTATGCGGAGGTTCGATACAAAGTAATAGGTTTAGGCTTGCTGTCTGTCCCGTTTGTTACAATGTGCTCTAGCAAAGGTGGTAAACTCTTCTTGTGACTGTCGTTGAGTTGGTACAGGTTAGCAGCTGTGGCTAGCGTGTCAGTTTCATTTCATCTATCAACGCCAGCTAATAATCACAGCTGATGTTTGTCTTTGTTGTGACAAAAGAAAATGTCTATTGTTACGAATATAGATAACGTTTGTTCACATGTGATTGAAGGCCTGCCATCTAAAATTAGTGGCCTTGCCTTGTGGCTAACTTGTCTGGCTAACTGCTCGGTGCGGTTGGTGTTCTGTGTGGTAGCTGTAATGTTAAATAGCCCGTACAACATGCGATGGAGATAACATGAAGATTGATGCAGGCTGTCGGATAACCTGACTTCCTGTTAGTAAGCGCTTAGGTCAAAGTAAAAGTAAGAAATGTTGCAAGCATCAAGTCTGTAAGTTTGCGTGTCTGCTGTATATTATGTATACAGTGAAAGTTTTCAAACCCAGGGGCGTCCCTGTCTTGTATGGAAGTCCTGCCACTTTAATGTGTCAACCTATTCACCAAAAGTCGTGTATGATTTATATTACTTACAATCTTTTTCCATTCAATCGTACCTGTGATGTTGTGTTTGTATTATACTTGTCCTTGACCAGCAGTACCTCCAGCATGTTGTTAGTTTGCTGTTATTGTCTCTATTAATGTTGTAGCAGTCATTCATCTTTACAAGACTTGTCTGGTTGTGTTTGCTTGACAAATTAGGGTAAGACCATCTACAAAATCCTTTTTGTATATAATTTCATTTAAAGCAGAGCATGTGCTCACACAATGTTAGTAAAGGGCTTTCCAAACACCAGCTGTCAGCTCTGTTTTATACAAACTAAAACACAAAAAAATGTTCATCTTAGGTGAAATAGGCAGGGATTGGTTTTGTTTCTGTTTTCTTCTGTGTTGTGGACAAAGGATCCATTTCTTACAGACCTCCATTAGCCATCAAGCTGGCCACTCGCTTTTTTTCTGAGACACTAACTGCAGTCTGTTCCCTTGTCTTTCCTTAACACTGAAAAATTCATCCTTCGATGAGTGGAGTTTATCCTTGTATCGTTGTAACCTGCTGGTCTGAGACCATCTCAGCCTTAAGATACTTTTAGGAGCCCTGCTGAGCCACTTAACCTCGTTGTCAGTAGATATCTTGCAGTTTGGTGATGATGCAGAAGACTTGATATTTGTTATTCTAATGCTGGGGCATATGTTTTTCCATTAGGTTGAAAAAAAAAAAAAAGATGGAGCTACAAAAAAAGAATGAATGCCTCGCTGACTGATGACTTACCCACTACTGTATACACTTACCTGCATTATATGTGCTGTCACTTACCCATACATATTCGTAATACTCACCATAGTGTATATATCTGAGATGTTGTATGTTCATATTTACACTACTGTCCATACTGGACTCATCTATCTAGCTGGATCCATGTATCTCATGTATCTTGGCTACATGGATCCACCAGGGTCTGCATGACATATTTTTATTATTATTATTTATTCTCTATGACAAAAATTCTTCAATGTGCTGACTATATATACACACACATATTACAGAATAGTTATAGTACGCATGGGCCTTGCAGTCCATCTTAGCTGAACAGGACTATTGATCAATATTAAACCTTTATCACATTTGAATATTTGACATTTTACCCCAGTTAAGATTTTTAGTCCCCCACAGCCTTTGCTGTGCCTTTTAGAAATGACTGGGAGTGGGTGCTTTTCATGGACTGTAGCTTCATGTGACCATGTAGGACTGAATTAGATCCAGTAATGCCTTCTAGGAAGAGCAGAAGAACCATGCAGCATGCAACGAAGGCTCAGTGCCGTCCAGTCACTGACAACACAACCATACATCTTTTAGCTTAGCAAAAATAGAATGTTATTTATATTATAACTATGTATTAAACTTTTTCCTTTATCTCCCTGTATACAAAAGATGTTTTAAGTGTTCGTGTATACTTCTTGGTAAGGCCAGGCCTCTTGCTGTAGTGTGGTAATACCTAAATCCATGGTTTAGTGGAACAAGGATTTGCTACCTTCTGTCTACTGTACAGCCTTTTTAAAGCCAACTGGGAGACTGAACCACATCTCTTTTTTAGACTAAGGTTGCTACAAAACATTATCCAGAGTCATGAAGAACATGAATAAGAATAGACCTAGAGAATATTTCTGTAAACTACTGCAGAGATAATAGACCATCTAATGTGGTGCTTGTGAAGTTTTACCTTTTTTTCATCAGTTAATTCTCTAGAACAGAACAGAACATAGACAGCATCTCTAAGAAGATCCCACAAATTTAAAGTCAGGCTGAATCTGCACATGTTTGTCTTTTCTCTTTTTACAGCTACCTATATAAGATGGCCATTTGTCATTTTAAATGTTTCAGTGGAGAGAAAGAATGAGAATGCAGTAGTTAAAATACAAAATTCTCTGACTATATCTTCTGAGTCAGAGTCAGAATAATTTGTACCAGATTAACCATAGTGGCCTTCTGAATAGAACACTTTTGGTTCAGCCTGGCAAATGTACTCTTACCTTAACCTGCAATATGCTCAAAGAAGAAAGTTGCTCAGTTTCCTATATAACTGACAACAGTTTATTATTTATTAAGGTAAGGTGGGGCTCATGTTGTAGTGTGTAAAGGCTGGGGCTATTGTTGTGTTGTAGAGTGTAAAGGTTGTAGCTTTAGAGTCTAAAGGTTGGGGTTAGGAGCTGCCTGTTCTGATTCATTAACGCATCTTTAAAAATAAATGCAGACTAAACAGTGACAGCAGCTTTCCACTGGGGGCTCATTAGGTGTGTGTGTATTTGTGTGTGTGGACAGATTTATGGAGTCACCCTAGTGGTTACATATGTCTGTCTCTCTCTGTCTCTCTCTCTCCGTTTGATGTAAGAGATTGGATTTAGTTAGACTTGAGAGGATTAGAGAAACCATTCAACTCAGCATGGAACGCCAGAGGAAGATGTGGGGGATGGTGTACAGGTGTCTTAAGACCAATGCAGCACATGTACGGCATTCATTTAAGCACCTGATGGGTGAAGTATTATTAGGGCCCGCATGCGGAACAACATTTGGGCAGGAAACCCTATTGTATCCTTAGAATTTTTATTTTTCTTTCTTGAGAAAGAACACACCAAACGAAAAACTCAAGCAGTAAAGTATGCTGAAAGTCTCACGGGCACTCGGACCAAGGCTCCACAGCGGCACCTACAAAATCTTGCCTCTGTCATAGATAAAATTTCACATAGAGATATGGTTTTCAGTGGCCACATGTATCTCTCCCAGGCCTTCAAAAAAGTCTCTTGGTGACCTAGGCTGCAGCGACGTGTTTCCAGGTGTCGTATTTGAACGAACTCCTCCTAGGGCTTTCATCCTATCTGTTTGAAACTTGGCGTGTGTGTTCTTAAGGCCTTGACTATGAAAAGTTATCAAAATTGTGAGTTTTGGATTTACTGTGTGGGAGAGGCGAGGGTTTTTTTCATGAAATTTTGACGTGCTATAATTTTGCAAAAAATACTCCACACAGGTTTCAAAAAAACCTCTGAAATATAATGGCAGTCTGGCCTAGAACACATTTCCATGACAACATTTGGTGATTTTCACAGCGCCTCCTAGATGATGTCCAGCTCGGACAATATTGACCGTACAGTGCTGAAACTGATTGAAAACACAAGAAACAACTTTGGGAAGAACCCCTCCAAAAAGGTTTTGAGAAGAAATGTAGACACATCAGCCTGTCAAAGTGAAAAACGCAAATTCTTTTCGGAAAAAAAAAGTGCCTCCATTGACTTTTTGGCTGATTTTCAGGCAAAATTGTTGGGCTTTCATATATTTTGTCAGAGCTATCTGAAACTTCTTGTGTTTGTTAAGGCCAATGTTCCCCAAAATACGGCTGCATAATTAATTGCGGGGCGGGGCAAAATCACTCTATAGCGCCTTTTCTTTGAGGCAACTTTTGTTTGAGGCAGCCCCACCACAGTTTTGGACACAAAGTTATGAAACCACAGCCGAATTGTAGAACATGGCAAGACCTACAAAAAAGTCTCTTGGAGCAATGGACTAAAATGAACAGGAAGCGAGATATTTAAGAATGAATATAAAGATTTTTGGTGAGTGCATTCATGCATAAAAGTTATCAAAATTATTAATTTTGATGAAACTGGGCGTGACCCCTTGGTTATAGGTTATATACACTATAAACACCATTTCAAGTATACAGATATGCGGGTTGCATCATTTCACAAAAATAATTGCACTGTACACACACTGTGAAGGTGATACCCCATACACACACAACCTACACACCCCTACAACCTACAACTACTATTGGCACTTGGTAGTGTTGGGAAGACTTTTTTGTTGGTGCTGTTGACAGTGATGCAGATGGAAAAAACAAAGGGCTGCATAAAGTAAGACATATAAATCCAAATGAAATAAACTAATTCATGTAATATTATATATTTCCTTAATATTCTGATCAACTAGATTTGCACAATAGTTGAAGAATGTGACAGGACTCAGCTCATGTGCAAAATTAATAGTGTCCATAGCATATTCGTAATCTGTATACAACTTTATTGTCCTTGCTAATCCAACAGTATGCTAACTTGCCAAGCCAGAAATTGTGTGGGAGTCTTGAGCTTTTGGAGCTAGGCTGTGTGTTTTGAGGCAGATAATGGTGGTTGTGAGGTGGAATGAAGGACTTTGCAGATGGTGTGGAGTCAAATGTGTGTGACACTAAGTAGTGTCTGAGTGTGACAGGATGCTAAGTGGAGAATCTTCTAGAACAAAGAGCTATGATATCCAATTAGCCTTACTCCACTCTACCTGGCTTCTGTCTGTACTCCTGTCTGTCACATTGTCTTGATTCTACGATTATCAAACATTTTCTTGGTTGTGATGAGAAGCTGTAACGTACAGAGGACTCAGTGACTAGGTCCTTACACACACTGTGATTGACAGTTGCATTGTGTTTACAGTGAGTGTGGAGGTCAGGAACAGATGACGAACTGACAGACTGATGGGACAGCTAATAGCAAGGGTCACCTACACAAAGGCTTCTGCATTTTCCTCTTCGTTACAAACTGTTGTCCTTGTTGTCACCTATAAGCTAGCAGGATTTCTTTAACCCCAGCTGAATTTTATCCAGTATGGCTTTATGAAGCATTATTTGCTGGAATGTTATACTTAAGGTATCCAAAACAAATACTAGTGTCTGGCTGGATCAAACAGATAATAATTCAATAATTCAATTTGAAAAAAGTGTGTACGTTATTCAACTGATAAATTTATTAGGCTGTGTTTTAGTATACTTGCTAGGATTCTTGCAGTGTAAGATAGCATATGTTTCAGGCAGTGGCTTGGTGGTAGAGCAGGCTGTCCACTAATCAGAAGATCAGTGGTTCAATCCCCTCCAGTCAGTCAGTGTGAATGACACACAGAGATATGTACTGTGAAGCGCTTTGAGTGTCAGAAGACTAGAAAGTTGCTATATAAGTACAGTCCATTTACTATATGTTCATTAGCTACATTCCTGAGATCTGTGCATGTGGGGGCAATAATGAAGTACAGGGGACAAGCATCAGACAGGCTTATATGAGTGCAGTTATTTAGATCGGAAGACAAAGAGTCTTTCTACTTGAACTTCAGCTGGATTTCCCCCTGCAGTGTAGTGTGAGGTTCAGTGTTGTGCAGTTGTGTACAGTGTGTTCTGCTTGCCTCTATCTCATATACAACTGTCAGTGGGGTGTGTACAGTAGTTTAAACAGATGTGATGTCTGCCACTGATATTTAGATATTAACTTCAGCAATGTCCTATTCAGATTTTTTGTATGTCTGTATATACAGTACTTTGCAAAAGTTTTAGGGAAGTGTGAAAAAAATGCTGTAAACTAAGAATGTTTCAAAAATGGAAGTGTTGTACGCTTCTGTCTGTATTTCTCAGCATCATTAATCAACACAACACAACAACATTAATTCTGACCAAATCTCCAACTCCACTTGCAGAAATACAGCCCCAAACTTAAAAGTAACTGCCATGCTTCACTGTTGCCTGCAGGCACTCATTATTGTACTGTTCTTCAGCCCCTCAGCAGGCTCAGTCCAGAACACCTGCTGCACCTGCTTTTTCTGCACCCCAGTTCCTATGTTTTTGTACATAGTTGAATTGCTTGGCCTTGTTTCCATGTTGGATGTTTGGCTTTTTGGCTGCAATTCTTCTATGAAGATCATTGAAGACCAGTCTGGTCTGGCCAGCCTTCTTCGGACAGTAGATGGGTGTACCAGGGCCCACTGGTTTTTGACAGTTCTGAGCTGATGGCACTGCGAACATCAGCTGCAAGTTTTTTATCTGCTGCACTAAGTTTCCTCAACATTGCCCTTTTTTTGTGCTTTTTCAAAAGATCTTGAACATCTTGAAACCACAGTCTGCTTTGAAATCTTTGTCTGGGAGAGAATTTGCTGATGCAGTAGAACTACCTTGTAGTTTGTTGCTGTGCTCAGTCTTGCCATGGTGTATGACCTGTGGCATCAAACTGTATTCCACAACCTCAACTTGGTAGCAGAGTTTGGCTCACCCAGTTTTGAGTCTCATACACAACTGTTTCTGTTTCAGATGTTTCAAAGCTTTATACCAAAGCACCTATTTGGTATAAACCATTTTCATTTCTAACTTGTATATTCTTTAGTTTTGTTGTTGCCACTTAACCTTTTTCTGGCAGAAACTGGATGAATCTTCGAGATGCAGAGACGGGCAAAGTGCTGTGGCAGGGAACTGAGGACCTTTCTGTTCCAGGAGTTGAACATGAAGGTACAGTCACACACACACACAGATTATGTGGTATTGTGGCAGAACAATAGAAGGCTTTAAAATCTTATTTACACTAGCTTGGCAAATATTCCCAACAGTCAAGATAGCATATTTAGCTACATTGCTGAGTTCTGTGCATGTGGGGGCTATAATGAAGTACAGGGGATGACCATGCAAACCATTTGACAGGTTTATATGAGTGCAGTTATTTATAAGTGTAGACAAAGATGAATGTTGTCACACAATCATTAAAGTATTATTACCCAAACCTTTCTGTTTGAACTGTGATTTGCTTGATCTATTTTCATCTTTCATGCACCATTCTTTCTGTAGTTATCTACACAGATTCAAAGGTTTATTTGTCATACAGAAACAGTGTGTTGTGAAATGCAATGTGATGTGCTGCACTCATGTGTAATATAACAGTATATTAACAATATATGTAAAATGTTCATTTTGCATTTAGTATGCACTCAAGTGCAGAATGTGAAGGGCAATAAAATATGAAACCGATTCAGAGAGGACAATATGTAGGACAAGGCTAAGGATTAAAAGTAAACACAGTTTTACAATGCACCTGACATTTTGAGTACATGGACATGCTTCTTACTCCCAGATTAGTGGGTTGGTTCTTTCTTTTTGCATTGGACTGAGTCTGCCCTGTTGACTACAGCATCTTCCAGGCTACCATTTTTGAGGGAATTAATAACAAGGTGGTATTTACCACCAAAAACACCAAAACAAGGTTTTGTGCAGGATGTCCTGTGTTGCATGACCATTCAGTGGTCTGCTGTCTTCTCACATCACCTTTCAGTAACAGCTCAGCTTGATATCAGAAGTTCTGATATCAGCATTTTACGCATTTTACTCATGATCATAACTGAACAAAAAAATCATGATCTGTAAAATACAATGAGCCATAGTTTGCTACAAGAAGTAGGAGTATCCGCTAATCAGATGATCGACAGGTCAATCCCTGGCTCCTCCAGTCTACATGTTGAAGTATCCTTGGGCAAGATACTGGACCCCAAACTGCCCCCAAAAGCTGAACCATCGGTGTGTGAATGGTTAGTTCCGCAAACTGATGAGCAGTTGGCACCTTGCGTGGCAGCTAATGTCATCAGTGTATGAATGTGTGTGAATGGGTGAATGAGATATGTGTTTTGAGTGGTCGGAAGACTAGCTCTAATTTCATTGTATCACTGTCTCTCCAGCTCGTGTCCCAAAGAAAATCCTGAAGTGTAAAGCAGTGTCCAGAGAACTAAACTTTTCCTCCTCAGAAAAACTGGAGAAATTCAGACTGGAGCAGAAAGTTTTCTTCAAAGGACAGTGTCTAGAAGGTAAACTGCTTACAGGGGCAAAAACCCAAAGTCACTCAGTTAGCAGCACAATGGCGCAATGTTATGTTTGTTTGCATGAACACAATGTAAATTCCTGCCAAAGGCATCACACTATTTAGCTGATCAAGTGGGGTTAGAAATGTGAAAAGAAACAGCAATGTGCCAACAAAGACAGGTAAGACGACTGATTAACGTAGATGCAAACACTGTCTAAATTGTCCAAAAGCGGGTTTTGCAAATGTAACTTTTAAGGAAGGAAATGCCTTAGACTCATTTGTTAGAAGCCAATGCATGGTGGGCTATCACTCATTGGACTGTCATGCAGTAAACAAAAGATTTAACAAAGAAGGAGGAAGGGAAATGGCAGGAAGCATATTTAATAATAACAACAATAGCAATAAGGAATAAACAGTCCTAGGCAGTGTCCTCATTTAGGATCCTAGTTGTCTGCAGGTGGAAGCTCTTCCTGAGTCTCTTGGTGCTGGCCTGGCTGGTTATTATGGGGATCTGAGAAGAAAGGGCTCATCATAAGTTGTTGTCAATGTCACTTCCCTGTTACTGTGTGTTTGGAGTATTGTCCCTGGGGCCCTGCTGCACAGAGGTGAGGTTACAGAGAATCCCAGGGGACAACACACAATCCACACCAACACAACATGTTTGTTGTTGCTGCTTTCCAGAGAGGGAAATATCTTTCAGTATTTGTAACAGTATTTAGACCAAACACTCTCTCTTAGCTCTCTCTCTCTGTTTCTCTCTTCCAGAATGGTTCTTTGAGTTTGGTTTTGTTATCCCCAATTCCACCAACACATGGCAGTCTCTGATAGAAGCAGCTCCAGAGTCCCAGATGATGCCAGCCAATGTTTTAACGTGAGTCTCCACTTAGATTGTAATTTCTCTGTTATGTCTTTGTACTGCTCATACATGCACTGTATTTTATTTCTTAATCGTACACAGCTGTTTTAATCTTGTTTTAATTTTGTCCTTTTAATTAAAGTCTCTAAACTTGTCTGATACTGGGTTTGAATTAAGCAAGGTTATTCTCAGACATTTATTGATATTTATTGATCAAATCAAATCATGTGTTACATCTACAGTCTTAAGAAATGGACTGAACAGCAGAATGAGCTGTTCATTTTTACTATTTCAAGACACTTCAGAGGTCTTTAAAATCTCATTTACTTGTGAGTACAGAAGTAGAATCACTGACAGGAATGAAAATTACAGGATTATGAGTCCAGTTATAATCAATTGATTTTTCCCTTTAACTTTGACATGCTCTATTATGTACATGTATTATTTTTTCTGGAAGTGATCCTATTGGAGAGATTTGATATGTATTGATACTTAAGTTAAATTTGACATGTTGTCTTTGTATTCCAGTGGTAATGTGATCATAGAGACCAAGTTCTACGATGATGACCTCCATGTCAGTACCTCCAGGGTACGACTTTTCTACGTCTGACCTCTTACTCTACTTTCCAATATGCTGATGTCCTGCCAAGGTCTATAAATAACCAAGGTCAGTAAAAACCTGCTGACTTGGAATAAGCACATTTGGGTGAAATCCAAATCGGTGAAGCTTTGTGTTGGTTGTTCTCTTGTTTTGTGTCAACCTGAAAATTTCTTCTAGACCTTGGGAGGGGATGGGAAGAGGAGAGAGCACCATGTTATTTCCTCTGTTCCAAGATCATCTCTCTCTCTGCATTTACCCTCCAGACTGTTCTACTGTAAATACATTATCACTGATCTCAAGTCAGCTACTCTGAAATGACACAATTCTTTCTGGTTTCCTAAAGTTCTACTCTCTCACTCCAAGGTTGCATTTACTCAGGAACAGAATAGCAGACTTGTAACCTGTCTGATCTGATCATCTTCTTTCTGTCTGAATATGGAAACACTGCTCTCCATGTGTCATAAACACAAGCTGCATGTCAGTGTCAAGGAAAGCTACACTCAGAGTCTCTCCTGAGCTACTGTATGTCAAAAAGTCTTCATCATAGAACACTAGATCAAATTTCCTCAAGCTGTGTCCCAACCCAGAGGCTACTGTGAAGTCTGTATTTCCTGAGAGTTTATCATCATGGGTAAACAAGGCTATCACATTCCAAAGGCCCAGTGAAATGCTTTTTTGTGTATATTTAAAGAACACAACAGATGTATTGTTTGTAGTCTCAAATATCCCCAAATTCTGTCTGCTTGTAAATTCAGAAAATGAAAAAAGAATTTTAGGTTATACATACATATTTGGACGCATTTACTTTGTCAGCCAACAACTCAACTCTGAAATGACCACTTTATCAGTTGACGAGGACTGCCTAGATGCAGGCAATTTTAATGGTGGTCTCTGTGAGGCCAAGTATTGGAACTACTGATGCTGAGCCTTAGTGCTCTGAAGGACACACCTCTGCAGGTTGCCTCTGAAGTGGGACACTGTAAACAGGAAAGGTTTAAGTGGTAGAATCTGACTACATGGCCTAGTGTAGAATACTGGTTTTCAGTGTAGTGTGATGGAGGACCAAGACTTTTTATTCCAGAGCTGCTGGTTTAACTGGATTGCCTCGATCTATTGTTTGGAATGAAAAAACCTGCACACTGTTATGACACCTGTTTTTGAAAAGCACTGTGTTTGACGGACACTCAACAGAAGGTTTTTTTTTTTTTTTTTTTTTTTTTTTTTTACATTGATTGATGTGCTTGTTCTTGACTTTCAGAGATATACTCACATTCAAAATATTGAACTTAAAGTAAATCATTAACAGGTGTAGACCAGGACATGCATCATTTATTCTCAGTAGTTTATAATGTTTAGAATTTTATCCCAACTAGACCCAGATGTTAACAGCTGCTTGAGGTCTAATGCAGCCGTGTCTAGATTTTTAACTTCCTATTCAATTCAGTGCATTCATGTCTTTTTTTTTTCTTAGCTGGTAACTGAGCTGTGTAACATAGACTTGTGTTTGAATATGACAGAAGTTGTGGATTAAAGTCATCCAATGTTGTAATAAAATGATGTTGCCGTGTGCGTGGTCTTTATTGGGTTACTTTCAAGTAAGGTTATGTGAATGTTGTTTGGCATTGACCTCTAAAAACACTAACATACTGACATGATCTAGAAGTTTACACAAAGTCACATTTGATTGCATTGTCAAAATGTGCTTACCTGAATCTGAAAGGCTCGTTTGTACTGATGATGTTAACTGACACAAGTAAGTAACAAGCAGTGTGGTTTAACCTAGAATGATTATTCAGTAGATTGTAAAATGAAAAAGTTATTTTAGATATTTTATTACAATTATTAATAGTCTGCACATTTAATGAGAAAATGAGAAAAAAAAAGTTTTCTCCTGCTAGTTTTTTTTCCTCCACTTTTGAAATTGAAAGCCGAATGCAATTGGTCAAGATGTGTGAGAACAAGTATGGCACAAGAGAGAGTGTCAGGGAGAGGAGACAGTGAGACACCGAAGGGGAAAAAAAAGGCTCTGCAGCATCTGGGGTACTATGAGTTCTTTTAGATATGATGGTGCCTGGCCATGAAGAGCTTTGTATGTAAGGAGAAGAATTTTCAGTTCTATTCTAGATTTAACAGGTAGCCAGTGCAAGGAAGCCAAAATGGGTGCAGCAGCATTCTGAATTAGCTGCAAAGTCCTCAGAGATTTATTGGGGCAGCCTGATAATAAAGAGTTACAGTAGTCCAGCCTAGAAGTAACAAATGCATGGACTAGTTTTTCTGCATCTGCTTGGGACACAATGTGTCTGATTTTGGTAATGTTGCGTAAGTGGAAGAATGCAGTCATTGAAATTTGTTTTATGTGGACATTAAAGGACAAATCCTGATCAAAAACAACTCCAAGGTTCTTCACGGTGGAACTGGAGGCCAGGGTGATCCCGTCTAGCCAAGTCTCCGGAAAGAGAGTTTCTCAGGTGTTGATAATCCAGAGATGAAGACAATCCACTTTGCACTACCTGTTTTATGTAGTTATTTATTCTTAACTGATTTATACAAAAATAAAGTTAACTGAGATCAGTGTTTTATTATGTGTGTACAAATTGCAATATTCAATTTCAGTTCGTCATAGCTACACATCAAGAAATCTTAAGCAAAGTGACTGGATGGTTTTTAACTGCAGTGTACCCTGGGAGTCGTAATAAATGTACGTTTCACATCTGGGTCCTGCGGCGATGATTTCTGATTGACACTGATTGACCAATGATTTCGGCCGAGTCAAATCTAAGGTGAGTAAGTTATGGTGAAAAGAAATAATGATTGAAAGAAATAATAATAGACTGATATAAAACGTGAAATATTTTGTGAGAGAAGTCTGTTATTTTTGTAACATATTCTCATGTGAAGGACACTTGCTTGGCCAGCTAGCTCACAGTAGTACTAGCTTATATTAGCAACGTAGTTTTAAAGCGCTCTTCACCAGAGATGGATGGCCCGGCCTGTAAGGCTGAAGGCTGATGGCAACAGGAAGTTAAATCTCCTTTATAAACAATGAACTGTTGAAATGTTCTCAAAGGATTAATAATCAGATTTACCCAGCAGTAACTTTCCGTAGGTCCAAATTCATATTTTATTGAGGCAGTGCTGCTAACTACTGTTTGATACATGCTGTCATTTTAAGCCAAGCAGGGCATTTCATTTCATTTTTTTCATTTCATTTCATGAAACTTCAGTGCTATTGTGTGTTGTAATTGCCATTGTTTAATAAGTAATACAGTATTCCTTATAGAACAGACTAGTGCTCTTGACTAATTAGTTAGGGGGCTAGATTTTAGCCAGGCCTGTTTGTGTGAGAATGTCAGAGGTGCCCTTGCCACAAGCAGCCATGTCTGTGTTGACATATGTTGACATTTAATGTAACATTTAAGACACCTTTTGCTAGGCAGAAAGAATGGACTTTATTTGTAAAAACACATTTCTTCAAACTCAATACACCGTAAATGTTCGTAAGCAAACCTATTTTGTGTCGTCTTTTTACATGTGTTATGAAAATCAAAGTAACGAGTGAGCAAGGGACGCTAACAGAAGCAGTGGGGGAACATGGCATGTAGAAGCAGATTTTTTTTTATTTTAATTTAACTCAACATATCAAACTGAATAGTTTCGGTAATATATGTGTTGGTGAAGTTTGGTTGAAGTGTGGTTTACAGTTTCAAAATACGTTTCTTGAAGTGCAGTCGGGTTGCTCTGGAAAGAACAGTAAGGCTATTTCAAGGGAACAATGCAAAAAACATAAATTGACCATGATCTGATTTTGTAAAAGTTTAAAAGTTATATGTAGACAAAGGCTGGCAGTAGCTCAGTCCATAGAGACCTGGCTTGGGAACTGGAGGGTGGCTGGTTCAAGTACAGCTTGGAGCAAAAATATGGAAGGTGGACTGGTAGCTGGAGAGGTGCCAGTTTACCTCTGGGGCCCTTGAGCAAGGCACTGAACCTCCCAACTGCTCACAGGGGGCTTCTTAGGGGGGCTGCCCATCACTCCACCATCTCTCTCCATGTTGCATGTCTATGAGCCCTTGTACTGCACGTGTGTGTTCTGGATTGTAGTTGTTGAAGGATGAACAAAGTATCAATTATTAGTAGACATGTATGCATGCAGATTTGAAATGAAATAGGTTTTTATTCTTGCTACTGTGTTTTAGTAACTTTTGTAGAATTAAATTTAGGGAATAATAAATATTTAAAGATTTGCATGGTCCACTTCTTGGACATGTTCCCTGTTCTGTGGATTACAGATTTTGATACTGTTCATATTGTGACATACCATCAGTTTGTTTATACTCCCTAACAGAATCATAGCAGTGTATACTTTTTATGTTTTACATTGCTGTGTTTTTTGTTACTCAGAGGTACAGCAGGTTATATGTTTACAGCCGGTCATCGCTGGAAAATTTCCATCCTCCTGGGCATCATTGAAGGGCAGGGTAAAAATTTTCTTTGAGGAGGATGAGCAGCTGCTCAGTGCTGGGCTTCTTGACAAGTCTGGCTGAAGCACAGACAACCAGATGTCACGATCAAGTGGCATTTGTAATGGATGTGCTTCTGCCAGAGGTAAATTCTGAAACTTTTTTATTTATATTGTATTTAACATATTTTGTATTATTACTGTTGTCAGTCTTTAACTTATGGTTAATATCTTTTTAACTGCAACATGGCAAACTACTTTAATGTCAAATTGAAAGATGTCCTTTTGTTCACCTCATGACACAGGCACGCACATCATCCATCAATATTCCATTGACAGAGCCACAGAACTGTACAACTGTGGAGTGCAGTTGGTATAGGTGCTAATACCTATATGTATTGTTTGTGACAGCCTCTCAGTGTGAATGTCCTTTTACTAAATAAAAGTTGTTGCTGGTTGTTTCATTTGTTTCAACTTTTTTCTAAAACAAATCTTTTCAACTTTTGTGTTTCTCACTATATATGTTTTAAAGATTTTTGTATGGTTATATTTATTTTACTAGTCTTGTGAATTGCATACTTAATTCAAAATATTTAATTTTTAAGAAATCATCACCTTAGAGTGATATTTGTGGCATCTGATGTAGTAGGCTAAGCTCTGTGACAGTGTGGCTCTTAGAGAAACAGACAGAGGAAATAACCTATTTTAATTGAAATAATTACCACTAATTATTAGAATTATTGTAAATTAAATAAACTTGTGCACATACATTAGTATAATAATAATATAAATATAATTCTGCAGTCCTATATAATCTTTTTTAATTACATTACTTTCTATTTTTGTATAAATTTATTGTTTCAAGCTCATTGCTTGCATTGAAAGGCAAGGCGTTTACGTCCCTGGTGTGAGTCCCGTGGGCTTTAGAAGTTCAAAACATACCTTCACCCACAACTTCCACGCCGCAATGTCAACAGGGCCGACTGGAGAGACTTCAGAGCTAATGTCGTTGGCTCCCGCTCAAAATGAGATTAAAGTTTTGAAATCCAGCCAATCAGCGCCCTGCTCTGGAAGTACATTTACTCCAGTACTGTAGTTAAGTGCAAATTTGAAATACTTCTACTTGAATATTTTTTGCTTTTATATATATTTTAGAGGGAAATGCTGTACTTTTACTCATTTTACTTTACAGATCAGTGAGTCTTTCTTTTATTTAATGTCCATTGTTGTAGATTAGACTTGAATTAAATTAGTTGTACGCTGACAACATCAAAATGCTGCTTACATGTACATGTCAATTAATACATTCTAATACTCAAATAATTCATGTTAATTTATTATGAGAAAACACTCGGGCCCCATATGGGGCGCCCACATAGCCTGGCTAAATGGGCCCCATAAAGTATATATGTGGGCTAAGTGAGTATGGGCTGGAACTGGGTAACATGGACATGGGTCCTATATGGAATATAGATGGGCTAAGTGGGCATGGTATAGAACTGGGAAAGACTATGTGGGACCTATTTGGATTTAGTTACATGGGTGCCATATTGGGAGCCCACATAGGATGGCTAAATGGGCCCCATAAAGTATATATGTGGGCTAAGTGAGTCTGGGCTGGAACTGGGTAAACATGGACATGGGTCCTATAGGGAATATAAATAGGCTAAGTAGGCATGGTATAGAACTGGGAAAGACTATGTGGGACCCATTTGGTTTTAGTTACATGGGTGCCATATGGGGCGCCCACATAGGCTGCCAAATGGGCCCCATAAAGTAGAAATGTGAGCTAAGTGAGTCTGGGCTGGAACTGGGTAACATGGACATGGGTCCTATAGGGAATAGAAATGGGTTAAGTGGGCATGGTATAGGACTGGGAGACATTTGGTTTTAATAATATAGGCCCCACAATTGAAGCCTATAAGGAATATGAAGCCCCTTTTAGACAGAATTTTCATGACATTTGTTTAAAGAAAGAAAAGAAAGTCTACCCATAAGCCTTGGTTGATTTACAAACAAAAACACGGCTTGAAAAGTTCTTCCTTGGGGCGGCCCGTGGCGTAGCGGGTTAAGCGACCGCCCCGTGTATGGAGGCTACAGTCCTCGCTGCAGCAGCTCCGGTTCGACTCCTGCATCGGACGCCCATTTACTGCGTGTCACTCCCCCTCTCTCTGCCCCCTGTTTCCTGCCCATCTTCAGCTGCACTATCATTAAAGGCATAAAACAGCCAAAAAAATTATCTTAAAAAAAAAAAAGTTCTTCCTCAGTGTCTGCTTTTACATAGTGAGCCAGATCTTAGTAAACTAAAGGCTCACATGCCTGGTGCGCTCACACACTTTCTGCCTTAGTTTTTCAGACACCTCAAAACCGAGGGGTAGAAGAAAAAAATCCCGAACGCTTTGCTGGGACTATCTTGGGTTGCGTAGACATGATATCTTTGAAAATAACCATGCATAATTTTGAAAATCAGTTGGAATGTCTTTGCCTCTTAGCATAATATAAAGGGATGGGTATCATTAGAACAATAATGTCAGAAAAAACATCCTATTTATAAATTCATTAATGAATTTAGCATTTGCAGGTTGGTGGATTGCCAGCATCCACTGTAGATCCCTGGCAAGTGGAGGCACAGTCCACTGTAGTTAATGGGAGCAGGGTAGAGACCCGATCAGCAGAGCCAGAACTTAACCCTTGTGCCCTCATCTTTCTCCCCAATCTTTTGTACCCTTTGTGGCAAAAACGTACATGTCCAAAAAAACACTCTAAAATCCTCATACATCAATATTTTTTTCTACTTTTTTTCATAAATCTCCTAAACAACTCCAGACTTGCTCAAAACTATCAATCATTCAATCATTAATGATCCTTTTTTTTTTTTTTTTACACAAAGGTAGGGTTTTGGTGGTGATTAGAGCCTTGGATATGTCAAACAAGACAAAATTGAAAAAAAAAAAAAAAGGATGTGTGCATACACACATATGCGCACGGTGTCACCCCACTGTAACCTTCCGCTTCACCGAGTAGTCCTACATCAAATTCAGTTCGTGATGGTTAAATTTCATTTGTTCATACGTAATTCTGACCAGTTATACTTTTACCATAATTGTCATGCGCGCTGCAAATATTCGGATTTTACAAATAAGACGGAGGAGATAAGGGGGTTGTCTGCGGATGGATATGCTATTTGAAAACCAGCTTCCCGGCATAAGCGTGCATTTGGCACTCAGACTGCTCCTCGAACTCATATCCTCTCCTCTGTCGCGGCGTAAAAGGTAAGACTAATGATTTGTCAGCATGAGTGGATCTTTCCAGTTTGTTTTATGTATGCAGAATATAGTTTACAATAACTTGAAAGGAATAAACACGCTAAGCACCTCGTGTTTAGCTAGCAAAACATGTTACTGTGCACTAAATCACATAATGTTACTGTATTTTCTGTATTATTTTCATGCCTCCATTAATATGTCCCTTCACAATCCACGTCGCCTTCATCACTTTTTTTTTTAAATTTGATTTTAAAATAATGTAACGGAGCTCTTGTGCAAATTCTGGCATCCAGGGAAGATGCATTTTTGGGATGTTGAGGGCAGAGCTAGCTAGTAAAGGCTAAAGTATTGGGGGGTTCTGTGATTAATCTAATCAAGATTCTTTTTTAAAGAAATCAAGATTTCTTTTAAGATTATTCATTTTATGAATTTGACCGTTGTATAATTTGAATTTTGATTTAACTTATGGCTGCACAGTATACAAAACTAGAAAATTTCTAAAGACATTTCGAGTGTACCTGACTCTGGCCCTGTTGCCCCCATAAATTATTATTGACACGCTCAGCAAATTCCATATTAATACAACAAACTGTCATCATTGCCTCGTCTACATATATATTTTATGTGGCTAAAGTTAGGAAATTGGACTTTTAGAGCGATTGAAGAAACTGCTACCTCTGCTTTCTTCCAGAAATTTTCCCACCTTTTTAATATGTCAGCTTTTTTATGTAGGTGGTGAATAGTATATAGTGTGCTTTCAGGCATACTCAATAAAATGGTTTGAAGCATATGACAGTTTTGCCATTACAGTGTAATGGCATACATTCAGAAGAATTTAGAGAATTTTGAGTTGAGTTTGGATTGTAATTTTCAGTTCAGTAACAGAGCCAATTAAGGTCTAAATGTCTCTCTGTGTAGACAGTGAAGCCTGGAGTCAGGATACATCCGTAGTCTTGATTTATTCTGACGAGCTCCCCTGTAACTTATGTCCCTGGCATAATAGTGCCAGTCTTGTTCTTTTTGCAAACTAACTAAACATACCCCAAATTCGAAACCCAAATATCTGTCCAAGTGAGTGACAAGTGAGTAGGCAAATTGTCAGGTATATATGTATCAAAATGTATAAGTATCAAAATCTTTATATGTTACAGATCAGTAAAATGGATTACTGTGGTAGTTCTCGAACAAAAAGAAGACATATTAATGCCAAAGTTGCAGAGCACTCGCAGGTGTTGGAAGACTTGCGTGCCAAAGACAAGGTTTCTTCAAATCTGGAGTGTGTCGCGGAAATGAACAGCCAGATTCCTAATGGAGAGTTGGATTCTCAGACCCTGGCAATAGAACATGGCCAAGAATCAGATTCTGAGATGTTCTACAGTGATAGCAGTGAAGAATTAAATTTGGATGGTAGCACTGAAGGGACTAATCCTTGTAATTCTCTGAAAAGGAAATTAGCTGATTGGGCCCCAAATCACAATATTTCACACAGTGCATTGTCAGAGCTATTGCATATATTAGTGCAGTCCGGCCTGGATTTACCTAGAGATCCAAGGACTCTTTTGTCAACCTTAACAACCTGTGAAGTCAAAGAAATTGGAGCTGGTAGCTACTACCATTTTGGAGTGTCAAATGCGATTATTTCACAGCTGTCATGTGAGTCAGATCCTTCAACAGATACTCTAACTCTCTGTGTTAATATTGATGGATTACCGCTCTTCAGAAGCTCCAAAATGGAGTTATGGCGTATTTTGGCCAAGCTCAAAGAACTTCCAAGGTCTAATGTTATTATCATTGGTCTGTATGCAGGCCCAACAAAGCCTGATTCTCTTAAGGATTACTTAAACGATTTCATTCAGGACCTGAAGGTAATAACAAATGAGGGGTTGCATTACAATGGAAAGCATTACAATATTGCTCTGCCGGATGCCTTCATCTGTGATGCACCTGCCCGTCCCTTCTTGAAATGTACCAAGGGTCATTCTGGTTACAACTCCTGTGAACACTGTACAGAGCATGGGATTTGCATGGACAATAAGGTGGTGTTCCCTGATTTGAAAGCACCTCTTAGAACAGATGGACAGTTTGCAGATATGGTAGATGAAGAGCATCATCATGGTGTTTCACCCGTACAAGAGCTTGGCGTAGCAATGGTGTCAAGCTTTGTACTTGATTACATGCATTTAGTTTGCTTAGGGAATGTTAGAAAACTTGTAAGTCTGTGGATCAAAGGACCTTTAAGGTGTCGGATTTCTGCAACCACCATCACCATTATCTTTAACCATTTAAAATCAATTAGAGAGCATCTCCCAAGGAATTTTTCTCGAAAGCCACGGTCACTTATGGAATACAGTCAGTGGAAGGCCACTGAATTCAGACAATTTTTGTTGTATACAGGTCCTGCTGTTCTTCAAGGACGATTACCTACACGGCTATATAAGAACTTTATGCTACTGTCAGTAGCAATGAGAATTCTTCTCAGCCCAGCCTTGTGTTCTGTATACTGTGACTATGCAGACAAACTATTGAAATGTTATGTGACAAACTTTGTGAGGATATATGGACCAGAGCACCTTGTGTATAACACCCACAGTCTTATACATCTGGCTGATGATGCAAGAAAGTTTGGTGCCTTAGACAGTGTTTCATGTTTCCCTTTTGAAAATTATCTTGGCACATTAAAGCGGCTGGTAAGAGACCCCAAAATCCTCTTCAACAAGTTGTAAGGCGTTTACGTGAAAAACATATCCCCTATGAGAATGGAAAGCAAATGAGGAATAAGCCTCAACAACCACATCTTTATGGTCCAACTCTCCAAGAGTTCCCTGCTTGTGTACAATACAAGAAGTATACACATGAGGGAAATATTATTTCATGCTCTCAAGGCAACAACTGCTTTGATGTTGAGGGCAGAGTTGCTGTTGTTAGGAATATTGTACAGGTGTTATCGGGAGCTATGTATACTGTGTGTCAGTTTTATGAGAGACATGGATGCTTTTACAATTATCCAATCGATTCATCTTGTGTGGGGATCAGAACAGTGACACAACTCTCTGACCAGCTTCATGGTGTGCCTGTGACTGACTTAACAAAAAAACTCATACTGATTCCTATGCAAGAGGGGTTATGAACCTTGCAGCATGTCCCTCTTCAGCATTGTGGAGTTCAGAGATGAAGAATCAAAAGAAGGGAAGGCTCTAGTGGATATAATCCCATCGTGTTGGTTCACTGATGAAGACAAGACAGTGTTTTTGGCCATCGGGCCAAAGTCTTAATATCACTAAGGCAGTTAAGCAGCAAGTCCAGCCAGATGCTTCATGGAAGACACACAGTGTGCGTGTTATTGGAAATGCAGGTAAAAAACATATTTTGGGGTGTGGGATAAGTGAAGCTGTATGAGATTTGGACTAACCTATGCCACTTCTTTTTTTTGCCTTTTTAAGATACATATGGAGATGCTCGGCGTAAGCTTGCGGGAGCAGAAATTACATCTGATCTCCAAACAGACAATGACGTACCAAAGAAGTGGCAAAGAAGGTAATGTGAATGTACTGAAACCTGCTATTTTCAGTCAGCATCATGAAAAAGTTCCTGCCTGTCATTGCTGACACGCCTGACAATTTCACATTTTGGATAG
This sequence comes from Nibea coibor, assembly GCA_023373845.1. Taxonomy (NCBI): domain Eukaryota; kingdom Metazoa; phylum Chordata; class Actinopteri; family Sciaenidae; genus Nibea; species Nibea coibor. The sequence continues at coordinate 362,098 of CM041718.1, read as the reverse complement.
TGCTCTGAAATCAACCATCAACTTCATTTAATAATTGTTTGATTTCTCAACTGGCCCAAGCTTTTTTCTTTTTTTTGTTATGTTGTTAATTTCTGTAAATATGTCACAACTGGCCAAAAGACTAATTTTCATCTAGTGCCAGGCAGGTTGTTGCACAGTGTCGAAGAAATCATCGAGTCCAGTTGAGAGGTTTGCTGTGGTGGTGTGTTTATTAGGAAGCATGCCGGCACACTGGTGAACTGACGGTCACAGAGGGTATCTGATCCAGTGAGTTGACCCAGAGCAAATGAAGAAGAACACTTTTATACAGAAAACAGCCATATGCAAATAGGGATGGAACAAAAGGTGGGGAGGGTACAGGAAAGGAGGGACAACAAAGGCAGGGGGAAAACAGCCATATGTAAATAGGGATGGAGCAAAAGGTGGGGAGGGTACAACAAAGGGCAGGGGGAGAGAAGGGGGGTAGGTCACAACAGATACACCTTTAGGTCTGCAAGTCAGGGACAGACAGACAAAAGGTAAGAATCCACATCATGGGGTTGGGGTAGTACCTAGGTGGTGTCTGCTGGCTCAATTAGCAAGTCTACACCATCCCCAATGTACTACCTCGAACAAAGGACCAACTCCGTAGGGGTTACCTTGATCTGGGGGGGGGGGGGGGGCAGCACAGTAGGAGTTACAGGCTGGGCCCAGACAGTTACCATTTGGCTTCAAGTTTTCTATGCGTCAATATATTTCTTCATCAACAGTTTCATCATGAACCATGGACCATGGTAAACAACATACTGTATACAACAATATCAATATATAGTATAACATGGTGATAGGCCATTAGAGGCTCTTTTTTTATTGTGCTTCCTTAAACTTTTATGTGTATGCCTGTAATACTTGAACCAACAGACAATACTGACACATTTTAGAGTCCACCAAATTCTATTCTTTACAAGCTGACTTAACTATCCAAAACAAGACCACTCCTTCAATAATGCTTAAATGATAATTAATGTTAATATTGTCCCAGTGTATTTACCAAGACATTGCTATGTGCAAGGAACTTGTAAATAACCCTTAAGTGTTCAAGTTTTTTATTATTTGCTAAAATATCTTTTACCTGATTGTAGGCAATCCAAAAGAACCCAGGTTCTGTCAAGTGAGGAGGAGGCTGAGTCATGTGATGAGGACGAAGTGCCACCTTCTCCTCCCCCTGATTTTGGCAGACTAATATCTCCTCGAGAGTAGGTGGCTCCAGTGTGACCCAGAGTGTTCGAAGCCACAGTGCGACCCCGAGTGTTCGAAGCCTCAGTGTGATCCAGAGTGTTCGAAGCCCCAGCGTGACCCCGAGTGTTCGAAGCCCCAGCGTGACCCCGAGTGTTCGAAGCCCCAGCACGACCCCAAGTGTTCAAAGCCCCAGCTCGACCCCAAGTGTTCGAAGCCTTAGTGCTTCCTCAAGTGTGAGCAGCCACAGTGACATCGAAGGAGCCATGTTTGTAAAATTGATAACTCTCCTGGAAGAAGTGAAGGACACTCAAAGAGTACATGGCAAAATGTTAAATACACTGCTGAAGCAGAAAGTGGCCGTCCCAGTGTTGTTCACTCCATACACTCAGATTGCTATGGTGGGAGAAATAGGAGGTACTTCATTGGATGATGCTACCAGGAGAATGATGGCATTCCTCATGTCCAATGAATTGGCACTCCAGTTCAACCTTTTTGGACGCCATGGCAAGAACAAGTTCCGAGAGCTGCGTCTTTTCGACATTATATACGGTAAATCAGTTAATGTTACCTCATGTAACTTCCTTTGTCTTTGTAGCTTAAAATGTTGAAATTTGGCAGAATATCCGATCTACATAAGTAGATGCATGTTCCAGCTTACAGCTAGCCTAAGTGGCAAAAAGGGGACACAACAAATCTAAGCAGAGGCCACTGTTATTATTTATTCATTTATTTATTTATTTATTTTAACTTTTTAGACAAGTAATGATAACCCTTCCTATACTTTCTGTACCTAAAAGTTTTTAATCACTCATAACCTTCTAGGTTTTTTAAGGAACCCAATACTTTTCTTGATTGAAATTGATCAAAAGGTTTTGATAATGTTAAATACTACTATTTATATTTTAAGAAATTATTATTATTATTTATACAAACAGGTAACAATTCATTTTGTATTGATAAATAATTTCCATTCCATGATTGGTTCTGTATATGTACAACATTCTAAAAATATGGTTAAAATGGTTGTGGAAAAGCAGTTAAGTGATAAAGAGATGTAATACATTTATTTTGCCAATCAGTGTCACTTCTCAGTGTCAAGTTTGAATGGAGTTCTTCATATTTTTTTTTTTCTCAAATATGTTTATTGAATTTTTAACATACCAACACAACAACAAAACAATACTCAGTACAACATTGGTCTAGACTGCGTACATATACTTACAACTCACATTCACCCAATCAGTGCAATGACAACAAGACAAAGACGAAGAGCCCAAGGCTAGCCAAGAACAGCACTCGAAAGCACTGAAGCCACTGTAGAGTTGGAGAAGCGAAGATATGGAGTCCAAATGTTCATAAATTGTCCTTCTGACGAATGAAGCAGACATGTCAGGTACTCAAGGGGGAAGCATTCCATAATTATCTTGTGCCAGTTCAATTTACTGGGGGGTTTGTCGCTTATCCAAGACAAAAAGAGGTTTTTTCTTGCTGCATATGTGAGGATATCATACAGTCTGGCAGCGTTGGCATTCATAAAGGTATTCTGATTGGTGCAACCCAGGACTAAGGAAAGGGGGTCCATGTGCAACACAACACCAAATATTTTTTCAAGATCCTGCAAAACACCCATCCAATATGTTTGTATTTTAGGACATGACCAAATACAATGAATATAAGTGCCCACTGAGATTTTACATTTTAAACATGCAGGCGAGAGTTGAGAGTTCATTTTATGTCTTTTGTTAGGAGAGATTTGTAAACGGTGCACAATCTTAAATTGCAGCAATCTGGCACGGTTACACACAGATATTTTCTTTGTTTGGGTCCATATCTTAGTCCATTTGTCCCCATCAATATCTATTCCAAGTTCACCTTGCCATTTCTGCATAGCATCCTGTATATGTATCAGATCGGCCTGGCTTAAGACATTGTAAAAAAGAGTGATGGCTTTCTTAGTTGGGCCAAGGAGGAGCGCTTGTTCAACTGCGGATGTAGTGGTATCAATATTAATAGTAGTTTCCCTGCTTATGAAGTCCCGGATCTGTAGGTATTTGTAAAAGTCATGCTTGGGAAGATTATATTTTTCTTGAAGCTGTGCAAATGACATCATGGATGCACCCTGAAATAAGTCACGCATCCTCTTTATCCCTCAAGATGTCCAAGTGCCATACCCACCATCCACCATGCCTGGTAAGAAGTTAGGATTGCCCTGAATTGGGACCAATGAAGATGTTAGACCAGACCTCCCTTCAAGCTTTTGTGTAATAAACCATGCTTTTAAAGTATTATGGATTATAGGGTTGTTTTTATAATGGCCTCTGGCTGACTTTAAGTCCTTGAAGGCCAGAAGGCCTAACAGTGAGCCTGAGGTCTGTGACCTTTCTAAACTCAGCAGATCAGAAGTAGGATCCCCCTTGACCCATTCTGCCACAAATCTCAAATAAGATGCCAGCTGATACCATCTGAAGTTGGGAAGATCTAGACCACCCCTTGAACTGGGAAGTTGTAGTTTTGCTATTTTCAGCCTGGGCTTCCTCTTATTCCAAATGAAGTCACTCAGCCAGCCATTAAGCAGCTTCAGTACCTTGCCAGACAAAAGTAATGGGATCATCTGTAGGGGGTATAACAACCTTGGCAAAATATTCATTTTAATAACAGAAACTCTACCAAGCAATGATAAGGGGAGTGGGGCCCATCTGTCCAGGTCTCTCTTTATGGAGTCTAGGAGGGGGTTAAAATTGGCCCCATACATTCCATGAAATAAAGGTGTGATATGAATACCGAGGTAAACAAAACCTGTTATGGACCATTTAAATGGGAATGAGGGTAGGGTGTCAAATCTATCTCTAAGACTTCCCATCGGCATAGCTAAAGATTTTGAGAAATTGATTTTGTAGCCTGAAAAACATCCAAACCAAGTAATTACATCAACCAGACGTGAAACAGAAGTCTCAGGTTCCAGCACATAAAGCAGAACATCGTCCGCATAGAGAGAAATCTTATGTTGTATCCCACCCACAGTTATGCCAATTATATCTGCATCTTGCCTTATAGCCTCAGCGAGAGGTTCTATTGCGAGGGCGAAGAGAGCAGGACTAAGAGGGCAGCCCTGGCGAGTTGAACGATGAAGTGGGAAGTTGTCAGACCTATAACTATTGGTGATGACTGAGGCCACAGGGTTTTTATATAATAATTTAATCCATCTGATAAAGTTGACCCCCAAATTAAATTTATGCAGGATATTAAACAGGTATGACCATTCAACACGGTCGAAAGCTTTTTCTGCATCCAGTGAAATAACCACGCTATCAATTTCCTGTGTCTGACAAATATTGATAATATGTAGGAGCCTCCTGACATTGTAACTAGAACTTCTACCTTTGATAAAGCCTGTCTGATCCTCTCTAATAAGAGAAGGTAGAACTTTCTCGAGACGTACTGCTAATATTTTAGATAATATTTTGATGTCCTGATTCAGAAGAGCAATAGGCCTGTATCCTGAACAGTCCTCAGGGGACTTTCCTTTTTTTAAAATTAAGGAGATATCGGCTTCTCTTAGTGATTGGGGAAGGCTACCAGTGATGAAAGAATGGTCCAACATTTCCAAAAAGGGGTCTAAAAGCACATCCTGAAATTCTCGATAAAATTCACTGCTCAGGCCATCAGGCCCCGGTGCCTTGCCTGATTGCATGCCTTTAAGTGCTAGCAGGGCCTCCTCCCTAGAAATGGGAGCGTTTAATTCACGTTTTTGAGAATCAGAGATGGTTGGAAGGGTTAATCTTCCTAAAAAGGATTCCATCCTATCCGAAACTCCCTGCGGTTGGTCCGATTCATACAATCTCGTATAATATTGACTGAAAGTGTTATTAATGTTTTTGTTATCAAAGTGACGGGTGCCATTTCCATCTAAAATTGAAAGAATAACTTGAGGATCCCTTTTAATTTTGGTTAGATGAGATAAATACTTACTGGGCTTATCTCTATACTCATATAGCCTTTGTTTTGAGAAGAGGAGAGCAGTTTTAGCCTGTTGGGTTAGTAAAGTGTCTAGAGCGGCCTGTAATGCGCATTTCCTTTGCAACAGTAATGGGTCTGATGTTGAACAAAGTGCACCTTTAATATCTGCCAGTTCTTTTTCAAGTTTTAGTTGCTGTTCTAATTGTTTCTTCTTTTTCGAGGATGAGTATGCTATAATTAAACCCCTGATGTATGCTTTTGTAGCTTCCCACAGTAAGGATGGGTTATTGGTAGATTGTGAGTTAATAGACAAGAATATCCTAAATTCACTTTTCAGATGAGACACAAATTTGTCATCTTTCAGGAGACGCGCGTCAAATCTCCAGCGTTTACTTCTTGCAACTTCTATGTCGAGAGACACTTCAAGGAGCACAACTGCATGATCACTAACCACAATATTGCCTATTGAGCAGGAGGACACCAATTGCATCACAGACTGGGGTACGAAAAAATAATCAATTCGTGTGTGGCATTTGTGAGGAGGGGAGTAAAAGGTGAATTCTCTATCAGGCGGATGCAATATTCGCCATGTATCAACGAAGCTGATTTCCTCACAAATCGATAAGAGGGCCTTAGCCTGGTTTGACAGAGGAGAGTTTCGTGGGGGATGCCTATCAAGTTGAGGATTAAGTAAACAATTAAAGTCACCTCCTACTAAGGCCAATGGCGAAGTTACTTCTGCAAATTCTGAAAATGCTTTAGTTAATAAGTCTGGGGAATAGTTAGGTGGGCAATAAAGATTCATAATAGTAATCAAAGGAACCGCCCTAAGCTGGTTTAGGTCGTATTTCTTAGATCGATCTCAGTTTGTTCACGTCAATGATGAATCCTCCATACACACCAAAGTCTGTCATGGAGTCCCACAAGGTTCTGTACTAGGACCACTTCTATTCAGTCTATATATGCTTCCTCTAGGGAACATTATAAGGAATCACTCCATTAATTTTCATTGTTATGCTGACGACACCCAATTATATTTATCGATCAAGCCTGATGAAACCAATCATTTAGCCAAACTGCAAGCGTGCCTTAGGGATATAAAAAGTTGGATGACCTACAATTTTCTGATGTTGAACTCAGATAAAACTGAAGTTCTTGTAATTGGACCCAAACACCACAGAAACTCTCTTTCCGGAGACTTGGCCACCTTAGACGGGACCACCCTGGCCTCCAGCTCCTCCGTAAAGAACCTTGGAGTTATTTTTGATCAGGATTTGTCCTTTAATGCCCACATAAAACAAATTTCAAAGACTGCATTCTTCCACTTACGTAACATTACCAAAATCAGACGCATCCTGTCCCAAGCGGATGCAGAAAAACTAGTCCATGCATTTGTTACTTCTAGGCTGGACTACTGTAACTCTCTATTATCAGGCTGCCCCAATAAGTCTCTTAGGACTTTGCAGCTAATTCAGAATGCTGCTGCACGTGTTCTGACAGGAACCAAGATCAGAGATCACATCTCACCCATTTTGGCTTCCTTACACTGGCTACCTGTTAAATCTAGAATAGAATTTAAAATTCTTCTCCTTACATACAAAGCTCTTCATGGTCAGGCACCATCATATTTAAAAGAGCTCATAGTTCCCTACTACCCCTCTAGACCACTGCGTTCTCAGAATGCTGGGTTCCTTGTGGTTCCCATAGTTTCCAAAAGTAGACTGAGAGCCAGAGCTTTCAGCTATCAAGCTCCTCTTCTGTGGAACAAACTACCTTTCTGGGTTCGGGAGGCAGACACGGTCACCACATTCAAGACTAGACTTAAGACTTTCCTTTTTGATAGCGTTTATAGTTAGGGCTGGCTCAGGCCTTCCCTTAGTTATGCTGCCATAGGACTAGACTACCGGGGGACCACCCCCCCCCAATAACTAAACTTCTACCCCGGAGTTTCTGTGCTTTCTCGTCCAGCAGGTTCTCATGGATCGTGACTGCTGCTGTGGTCTGCTGCTGACGTCCACGCCTTACTGTAAACCCTCTCTCTCTCTCTCTCTCTCTCTCTCTCTCTCTCTCTCTCAATGTAAAGCAGTTCGATAACCCTTAGAGTCCACATAAACGGGGCCTGAGGTTTTATTGTTCTGTCAATCATTATCTCTCTCTCTCTCTCTCTATCTATCAATGTAAAGCAGTTCGATATCCCTTAGAGTCCGCATAAACGGGGCCTGAGGTTTTATTGTTCTGTCAATCATTATCTCTCTTACACCTTTTCTTTGGATATTACTAACTACACCTCTTCCCCGGAGTTTCTGTGCTTTCTCGTCCAGCAGGTTCTCATGGATCGTGGCTGCCGCCGTGGTCTGCTGCTGACGTCCACCATATTTAGCATTACATGCCATATATAGTCATTATTGCTACCATCCCCACTACAGCTTTGTTGGTTAATGACTTATTGCTGCTGTGCATCTGTGTTCCACTGCTACTGCAATCACCTCACCATTTATTGTAATTCATTGTAATTGTACAATATGTTTGTGTTGATTGTTCTGTACATGTGACATCCATTGCACGTCTGTCCGTCCTGGAAGAGGGATCCCTCCTCTGTGGCTCTTCCTGAGGTTTCTTCCACATTTTTTTTTCCCTGTTAAAAGGGTTTTTTGTGGGCAAGTTTTTCCTCACTCGAACCGAGGGTCTAAGGACAGAGGGTGTCACTCCCTGTGCAGATTGTAAAGCCCTCTGAGGCAAAATGTGTTTTGTGACTTTGGGCTATACAAATAAAATTTGATTTGATTTGATTTGATAATTTCCTTGCCATATAAGACACCGTTTATAATCACAAATCTTCCATAATTATCTTTCACACACTTTTTAAATTGGAAAGGTAGATTCTTGTGTATCAATATAGCAACCCCTCTGCTGCTGGTAGTAAAAGAGGAGAAGTACACCTGACCAACCCAACTGTATTTAAGTTTAAGATGCTCACTGTCCTCTAAGTGGGTTTCCTGCAATAGAGCCACATCCACCCCCTCCCTTTTTAGCAAGGAATAGACCTTTCTTCGCTTCACATTACTATTATTAAACCCCTTATATTCCATGAACAGAGTTTTAGCTTATAAGGTGGCATCATTCTATTGGCAGTTTATCCAAATACGTCGACATGATACTCTGAATGTGGAAGACCAGTACTGAGTATGAGCTACAAATAACAAAAAACTAACACATAGAACTATAACAGTAAGAAACTGTGCATGTAAAAAAAAAAGAAATGTTGAAAAAAAAAGAAAAAGAAAAAAAGAAAAAGGATGATGGGGGTTCTTCCCCAGGTTGCGAGGGGATTGCTGCTCTGTAAGGCGCCCTCACTAGGGCCAAATGTGTCTCTCACAGCATATAAACAAAAAAGAAATAAAGCAAGTGACATCATCCAGTTAACCGGGGCTCACAACAACACCCAGATATTACATGATAAACAAAAATTCACCGCATCTAAATGTAAATCGTCTTCTTGGATCAACTGGACATCCACTGAATGCATACATACAGATTATAATCACCAGTAAATATAACCGAGTGTTCAAACTTAGCTCTCATATAGTAGGAGACTCCGTCATTCCTGACATGTTGCACTTGCTGCAAAGGTCAGAGCCTCTGTCGGGGAGAGGAAGGTTTTCTTGATGCCATTCAGAGAAACTTGTAGCTTTGCAGGGAAGAGCATGGAGTAGTCAGCGCCGATTTGCCTGAGCCGCTGTTTAGCTTCGTTAAACTCTCTCCGTTTACGAACAACTGCAGCAGACAGGTCATGGTAGAAGGATATTTTCCTTTCCTCCAGAGTGATATCCCCGCCCGCTGCTTTCCTCCGCACCGCTGCCATCACTCTCTGCTTGTCCGGGAACGCGTGGAAATGGACGATAACGGGGCGAGGCCGCTGGTCAGATCCGGGCTTGGGCATTAGAGAGCGGTGCGCCCGCTCCAGTTTCACTCGGCCCCTTTTAGTATCCATGCCGAGAAACTCCGGTAGCCAGTGCTCAAAGAAGTCTAAAGCATTTCCCCCTTCAATATTCTCAGGCAGGTTGAGGATGCAGATGTTTTTCCGCCGCCCTCTGTTTTCCAGCTCGTCAATATGATCGTGGAGGGATTCAACTTTTCTTTCCAAAGCTGCTAAACACTCAGCGTGCGGCTCGTTAGCGGCTTCCAACTGTAGCACCCGAGCACCCGAGCCTCTGCTTCATCCAAGCGGTCGTTAGCTCTCTTCAGCTCATGAAGTATGAGAAAGAACTGTTTTAGCCAAAGGTTCGAGTTTCTCGTTAATAGCCATCATTAGCTTATTAGTCATCAAATCCAGCGCTTTAGCGAGTCCAGGTTCAAGTTCTGCCTCCTTGTCGTCTTCATCGTGCTCGCCGCCATGTTGTGCTAGCTCCGTAGCTGTGTTGTCAATCGGTTGTCGCAATTTACTCTTTCCCTTTGGCATTGTTTGGTGTTGTCTTGTCCAGTATTGTTCAAGAGTCATACTACTGCATTTACATTATAAAAAGATAACGCGGTTTGAGAGAGAATGTAGAATATATGAAAAGTGTTGGCGGAGCATCCGCAAACCCGACCGTCTCCTAGTCCGACATCACGTGTCCCCCAGTTCTTCATTTTTGAACTTGAACACCATGTAGCTGTTTTTTAGTTCAGGAGTACTTGAAATAATAAAAGGATGTGAACCTACCTGTTTATTGCTGTAACACTAATAATAACTTTTCCCACAAATGCCCAATGTAATTTAGATTAGACATGTGTGCTGGCCAATCCATTGGTCTGTACTCCAAAAAAAAAAAAAAAAATGCAGTGGTTACAACCTTTAGAATGGCTGTCTGTTTTTTTTTTCTGTCACAATGATTTCATAATGTAAAGCTTAGGCTGGAGTTATTAAAATGGCTCTTGTGATTTATTTTCAGGAGCTCTGAAGAGGAATGCATTGACCCAAGGAATTACACAGAAGGATGCAGAAAGGGCCCTCTCCAAGTGGTTCATTGGAGCCCGTGACAGAGGTGGAAACAGAACAGCAAGAGCTCAGAGAGAGCTTCAAAAAAAGTTGGAGGGTGGGGTACTCCGCCAAGAGGAAGAGTCCCAGTAGATAAAACTTTGGTTAGTTATGATGGGCTTCAGTTAAAAAAAAAAGTGCAGCTCAAAAGTTTGTGTTTAAAACAAGAACATGTTTTATTAAACGTTAATTGAAAACAACTTTATGTTGTGTTTTTTGTAGCACTATTTTTTTTATTTACTTAAAGAGGAACTATGCAAGACTTTTGCCTTTATTATATTTAAATTATCAATTTATTTAACATCTTGGGAATAATTGTGATGACAGAAGACAGACGAGGGCTGGGCTGCCCGGAGAGAGCCTGGTGGGGTGGAAGGAGCTGGGTCGGAATGAGGCCCTTGAAAAAGTGCCCCATTCCGACGCGGTCCTCGTCCGTGAACAAAACTTAACAGTAGCGGCCACTTGCAGCAGCGCAGAGATACAAAAAGAGAGAAAGTAGGGCCAAGTGATTACGACGTGGGACTTTTTTGAGGACATCGGTTTTGTGATGCAAATAAATCACTCTTTTGAACACATGCTGTTTTGAGAAGAAAAACGTTTTATTTAAGTGTCCCAGCAAACCTGCCGGACTACTTTCGTTGCTGACCAAAACTGGACAGAACTCGGCCCACAGGACTCTGTCGGGGGTAAGTCGGTGTGGCTGTGCGACACTACTGACGGGGATGCCATACAGATTCATGTCAAATATCCTGAACTATCCCTTTAAAGTCCCTCAGGTGGGCCCTAAATGGGTCTCAGGTAAATTTCCCAGTTGGGTCCCGTTTAAGGTCCAGTCTGATCCCTCTTCGTGTCAATGTGGGCAAAGATATGGGGCCTATATGGGTCCTCTGCATCTCACCAAGATGGGCCCCACCTGAAACCCAGTCAGAACCAACTTGAAACCCATATGGGCAAACACAGGTGAGGCCACCATGGAAACCGCGGACAAACCCACTTGAAACCCATAATGTAGCCTATTTGGGTCCCACCTAAAGCCCAGCCAGATCCCTCTTAAAGTCACACAGGTGGGCCCTAAATGGGTCTCAGATATATTGGCCAGTTGGGCCCCATTTAAGGTCCAGTCTGATCCCTCTTCATGCACAAGTGGGCAAAGATATGGGGCCTACATGGGTCCTCTGCATCTCACCAAGATGGGTCCCACCTGAAACCCAGTCAGAACCAACTTGAAACCCATATGGGCAAACACAGGTGAGGCCACCATGGAAACCACGGACAAACCCACTTGGGACCCTTATCTGCAACCCAAATTTAAACCTTATGGGCCCCACATGGACATGCTGGCTGGGGAGTATAAGTCGCATTTTGGGGGGAAATTTATTTGATAAAATCCAACACCAAAAACAGACATGTCATCTTGAAAGGCAATTTAAAATTAAAATAAAATAGAGAACAACAGGCTGAATAAGTGTATGGTATACTAACATTACATGACGCATAAACAACGAACTGAGAACGTGCCTGGTATATTAACGTAACATATTAAGAGTTATTCAGATAACTATAGCATAAAGAACAAGTTTACCAAACCATCAGTTTCACTCCAAATCGCTAAATACAATGAAATCTTCATCCTCTGTGTCACTTTTAAACAACTCCCCCAACTCTGGAGGTAGACGATGCACAAGCCTCCAGGGATGATGGCAGGTATGGAGTTGGAAATTTTTTATTTATTTTTTAACTGTGGCGTGATGTGCGCTCGCATGATATCCATCACAAGCAGAGCTTTGCGTGCTCTAAAGAAGCCATCCGGTCGCTTAGTGTAGCACTTTGTAAGCCATAAATTCAGCATTTCTTGATCCATCCACCCTTTCTCATTCCAACCTGTTCTCATTCCCAACGCGTAAAATACCGACGATTTGTCACGCCCCTAGACGTCTGATACTGACGCAAAAGGTATCCTTCCGTGTCTGTATAAAACGCTCTGGGTTCTCAATTGACTCCAATATAAACCCGTTTGCGGCGGTAACCCGACCACGGCGAGACGTGACGCTGCGAGCTACAATCTGATTGGAGCACAGAGGACTCTCTGCCTGGAAGTCACGATTTTAAGGATTTCTTTTAATGACATCATCAACATTTCTCAACACAAACACGTCAAAGTGTCACTGATAATTCAACAATAAGATAGCTTCATGTTGTTGCCCTCAGTATGACTTTTTTTCTCCTTCGATTCTGAGAAATAAAGTTTTATTGGTATGTTTTGGATAGCGGCCTACAGTACAGATAGGCCGCTACGATGACGGCCCAGGACGACCCCGCATTGAATTCACACAATGTTTTCCAAACTGTTCCAGGATCTGAGAGTGAACAGATGTAACGTACAGAATGCTTTGTTAGGTTTATTATTTTAATTTCATGTGTAAAACATTTTTAGATTCATTCACGACTCATGTTTGGACGCGCTGAGCTCGAGACATTACAACTCACCACCAGTGTGCGCAAAGGTTGATGGGAGAACGGAGAGACCCCTGATTCTGACGCAGGTACGTAAAAAATATATGACGTATGTTTCAAAAAGATTCACTGATGTCTTGGAAACTTTTTTTTCAGAAAATGTTCTAAAGCAAACAAAGTGTCAGGTTTGTGAAGCAGTTTAAAAATGGCTAACGTCATGTTGCTAGCTAGGTAGAGCACGGTAAAGACTGCCTGTGGCTCCTGCAGCGATTTACTCCGTCAGTCCAATCTGCTGATGACTGATGCAGTCAGATTAAAGCAGTTACACGCTGCTCATATTAAATGTCCTGACGCAAAAGAACCTCACGTGCTGTGTAATGTTGAATTGTAGTGTGCAGTTCATGTACAATGAGACTTAAGTTAGCACTGACTATGCTAATGTTAATTGCTAACGTTGTTTGCACATTTCAGACTTGGCTAGCTTAATCGTCCCAGCACAAACACTGAAAACCCTGTTTTCCTGTTTAGTTTGAAAAATGAGTGACTCAGGTGATCCTGATGATTTGGGGTTGGAGGAGAGCTTCAGGCAGTGCCTGAACTTAAAGCTCAAATGCTAAAAGTCGAGGACTGCTACAGGAAAATCCTCAGCTATCAACTGCTTCTCAGGGGGGCTGCCCATCACGCCATCATCTCTCTCCACATTGCATGTCTGTGACCCCTTATATGTGTGCATGTCTATGAGCTTTTGTATGTGTGTTCAGGGTTAAAATGCCTGTAAAATAATAACTGAGTAAAAAAGGAATTTCCCCATTGAACGATTAATAAAGTATCTCATAGAGGACTGAGTGTGATTGAGCTACAATAAAAATCAATAAAAAAAATTGATAAAATCAAAAGTTCTCTGTTTAATGTGATTTTGACTTTTTAGGTAAAGGTCATTATCAGCAGTTATTTAGGGGCAGAGGGGGAGGATGAGTTCTGGTCAAGACTTTGGATTACATTTACGATATCTGGATGTCAGTAGGATTAATTGCTTTAATTAATAAACTGACTTAGCTTTAAATAATTCCGCTCATATGGTGTGAATTTGAAATGTTTTCTCATATTTTATGCAGATATATTTTTCTATTAAACACACTATAAGCACGAGGCAGAACACTCACAAGGTGAGTTTGATTCAATGTTTTGAACATGGGTCAGTGCTGCTGTGCTTGAACAAACAGTTCCTCAGAGAGGAAGCAGCTATGGAGAAATATGTCACCTGTGTGAAACTGTTTTAGGAATGATTTCATCACAAATATCCTCAGCCACATATTCCTGGAAATATAAAATCACATGAGCAGCCTCATATTTTACAATCAGCAGCGATAACACGCCTTTTACTCACAAGAACAGTGATGTTTGGATTCAGATAATTGCAATCACTGCCAGTCAACAGTAATTTGATGATTTGATTTGAAACAGAATGACACCTACATTCAGCAGATGACCCATAACATTAATTGAACATGCCAAATCACTCTACAACACAGTGCCTTTCCTTCACTGTAACCTGTACATGTAGTAAATGAAATCAAAATCCTGTACCATGAAGGACATGAAGGTGAGGTTGAAAGGGCTACGTCATGTTGTCAGATAACCCCAAAACATAAATATTCTTCCAGTGTACATAGTATCCTTTGTCAGACCTAAACAAACCTGTTTGACAGTAGCACTTCGACCTCTCATTGGGATGATATGATGATGATGATGATGACGATGATGATGATAATGATATGATGATGATGGTTTGATGATGATGGTATGATGATGATAATGATGATATGGAGGTGGGATGATGATGATGATGATATGGAGGTGGGATGATGATGATGATGGTATGATGATGATGATGATATGGAGGTGGGATGATGATGATGATGATGGTATGATGATGATATGATGATGATGATAATGATGATATGGAGGTGTGATGATGATGATGATGGTATGATGATGATGATGATGATGATGATGATCTTATGGAGATGGGATGAGATGATGATGATGATGATGATGATGATATGATGATGATATGATGATGATATGATGATGATGATGATGATGATGATATGATGATGATAATTATGATATGGAGGTGGGATGATATGGAGTAAACAAAATCAAGCAGTATGAATGACTTTACATTCATTTATTTAAATCCTTTTTGCTTAACCATAAAAACTGTAATAACACATATATAAGACTGAACAGCTCCACATGTGCAATGGTCTCTGCATATAAACATGACAGATGACATATTATAAGAAGCAGAAACATAAACATGAACTCCAGCTGATACTGCTGTAGTTAACTTCCTTTCTTTAGGCTGCTTACCACCGTCATCTCATACAGCTAGAATCTTGTCATCTAGCTGCTGTCACAATGTTACTTACTTTACATGCAGTATTACTGTAACTTTAGCACTATATTATAATGGCCTAGTCACTTTTATAGTGGTGGTGATGCATATGAGAATGTTTGTTGATATGGAACACTTGTTGATCATCAGATTCATGGATGTTTTATGTATTTAAGCCACAGTTATAGACTAAACGGAGATTGACACTGACTGAAATGTGTATTCAATGTTTATTGTGAATGTTAACTGCATGCTCCATGTTGAACTTTTGTGATGATTCTGTGGGCTGGTTTACAGCTCTGCATGTCGTTCTGCAGACTCCCAGGTGTCACCACACACTGTCACACACTGCCACTGTCAAGAAAAGAAAAAACAAATACACACACACACACACACACACACACACACATAAAGGTTAAGATGATAACTTGGTGGTGACCTATGACAATGTCTCGGTTGAAATATCATCTCTATTCATGTCATGCTATATACAACTTCACTTTAAATGAGTCCAAATACATGAATTGACATACTGCATCATGTGTGGATTATGCATACAGTGTGATGAAGAACTGTTTTTAAAAGAAGCATGAAACAGCTATTGTTCCTCCTTTTGTTTGTGTTGAGAAATGTTGATGATGTCATTAAAAGAAATCCTTAAAATCGTGAGAAAAATACTTCCGGGCAGAGAGTCCTCTGTGCTCCAATCAGATTGTAGCTCGCAGCGTCATGTCTCGCCGTGGTCGGGTTATCATTATAGTGAATGGACAGATAGCCTCTGTTCTGAGCGTCTCTTACCGCCGCAAACGGGTTTATATTGGAGTCAATTGAGAACCCAGAGCGTTTTATACAGACGCGGAAGGATACCTTTTGCGTCAGTATCAGACGTCTAGGGGCGTGACAAATCGTCGGTATTTTACGCGTTGGGAATGAGAACAGGTTGGAATGAGAAAGGGTGGATGGATCAAGAAATGCTGAATTTATGGCTTACAAAGTGCTACACTAAGCGACCGGATGGCTTCTTTAGAGCACGCAAAGCTCTGCTTGTGATGGATATCATGCGAGCGCACATCACGCCACAGTTAAAAAATAAATTAAAAATTTTCAAATCCATACCTGCCATCATCCCTGGAGGCTTAACCAAAATACTCCAGCCACTTGATATCTCCGTGAATAGGAGCTTTAAGGCAGTCTTGCGTAACCTGTGGGAGCAGTGGATGATGGATGGAGAGCACAGCTTCACGGCAACCGGGAGAATGCGCCATGCAATTTTCCTGGAAGTCATTGGATGGATCGACAAAGCATGGGCTTCAGTGACAAGCAAAACCATCCTGTCGGGATTCAGAAAGGCTGGAATACTGCAACTGACGATGAGTCTGACGTAAGCAACGTAGAAGAGGAAGCGGTGCATCGTCTACTTCCAGAGTTGGGGGAGTTGTTTAAAAGTGACACAGAGGATGAAGATTTCATTGTATTTAGCGATTTGGAGTGAAACTGATGGTTTGGTAAACTTGTTAGCATGTTCTTTATGCTATAGTTATATATAGTAATAACTCTTAATATGTTACGTTAATATACCAGGCACGTTCTCAGTTCGTTGTTTATGCGTCATGTAATGTTAGTATACCGTACACTTATTCAGCCTGTTGTTCTCTATTTTATTTTTATTTTAAATTGCCTTTCAAGATGACATGTCTGTTTTTGGTGTTGGATTTTATCAAATAAATTTTCCCCCAAAATGCGACTTATACTCCAGTGCGACTGTCGCGGCGAACGCCAGCTGATGCGCAGCTCGAGTGAGTAAAGTACTCACCTTTGATCAGTCAGGCGGGGAAACAATCCACTTCCTGATTCCTGGATGTGAATGAGGACTGAGGCGGCAACAGTTACGGCTGTAACGCGAAATACAAACCTGCTGAAGCTATTACCAAAACAAAGACCTGAACGGACAGCCGGTAAGCGTCGCGTTTTCATCATTAAACCTCATGAACTTGTTGCGCTGACGAGGCATTGAGATGTGGGGAAGTCGTTTGCGTTTGTTGCGGCCTGTTTGTAAATATCCACGCGGTGTTTTGTGTGAATGGTCGCTGGTACATTTAGCGACGGTTTGTGGTTTGTCTTTATCACTGAGAAATGTGGGTTTGAACTCTTTATATTTGTGTACAGCACATGTTAATTGTATAGAGGGGATAGTTTGTTAACACATATTTTGCTGGTTGCTGCGAAATAATTAATGAAGTGGTCTAGTAGGCTACTTAATTCATTATACAAACCTGTGATTAAATTAAGTATATTTTTTATATATATGTGCATATTTATAGATGTATTTTCAATGAAATATGTATATGTATATTTATAGATGTATTTACAATGAAATAATTAAGCATTGTCAACTTATGCATGTATTTAATGCTAAGACTTTTGATGTTGATTATTAGACTCTTGTGCTTCACACAAACTGTACAAATTGGTGAACAAGTGGTTTTGTCTTTTAAGGTTTTTCACCTGCTGCTACTGCAACTGCTACTACTAACAGCAACAGTTGTAAATGTCTGGGCACAAAGTTTGGAGGAAAAATAAAAGGAAAAAAAAGGAACAAAGGCCTGATTATTGAGTGGAGTCCAGCTTTAAAGTTCGGGATTGGTACTACCCTTCAAGTGTGGGACAAGCTTCAGCAAAAGAAGGAAAACTCTTGACAGCGACGTATATATGTTTTTTCCTTCTTTATTATGCATTTTTTGGCTGGTGCGATTTATAATCCGGAGCGATTTATAATCCGAAAAATACGGTCCCTAATTTAGAGTGTTTTCTCATAATAAATTAACATGAATTATGTTCAATCGTGTATCAGACGTCTAGGGGCGTGACAATCTGTCCTGCTCTTGGACTAAGCTAACTAAACTGATTATAAAATATAATACATTGTCCATATGAATGCTTTCATACACAAATTAAAAAAAAATGTAATATAGTAATATATTTCCCAGAGGTGTTACAACCACTGGGTGGCATGGGTTGGTCATCAAGGCCTACAAGGACCACGGTTAAGCAAAATGAACCCAGAAACATTCCACTCACTCCATACTACAAGCATTGTCCATATATTAGTTATATATAGTTGGCTAGACTCTTCATTTAGTAGCAGACATTTTGAGTTTGAGTTTTTGAGTTCCAGCCAGGATTCCTGAGATCATAGGTGTAGTCAAATAGTAAATCTTGCTTAGAAACCTTCCTAAATGAGTGAAATGACTCAGAAGTATTAGTATAGCTGCCATGATAAGAGCTGTTCAAATTCTCATACTGTTAAGGAAAGGAGCTTCAATGCTTCCTTTATTATCTCTTTTAGTATAGGATACACCAGACCATCCTTTACAACAGTGGTCCCCAACCTTTTTATCACTGCGGACTGGTCAACACTTGACAATTTTACTCTCACAGCGCTCTGACTCATGACTGGTTGCTATTGTTACCGTTTTTTTTTTACTTTGTAAAGAATGAGAGTGCAATGTTTCTTTATTTCAGCTTTCTGCTAGTGCCGCAAGGTGAGAGTGCTGACAAGTCTTCACCGTCATCATGATGAGCAGATAAGAAATGAATACACAGATCTGTTGGCTGGTTGTGGTATAGCTTGTTTAATAATGGCATATTTTTGCATAGGGAAACATACTCATTACCAGTAATAAATTCATCAGAATTTGCTGATAGAAATGGCTAAATATGGTTATAATGACATATTATAAAAGACATTAATATCCTCCACAGCAGATGAATAACATTAGGTCAGATAGACTGATTTGCTGTCACTCAAACATGAACAGACAGGCATAATTTCCTTTTCCTGTCTAAATGTAGTATTAAAAGAACAGTTTGCATCATGCAAATGAAATTTGATTATTGACATTTTTTGGTTAGGAAAAACTACCTAAAGCTTTTGTTAAAGCACAAACTACACCCAGTCCTAATCAGCAGCCCTTTCTAATGTTTCACGCTATGGTTAATGTCAGCACTCCAGCTCTCCCAAGCTGGAGCATAATAAACTGGCATAAAAAACACAGCTTGCATCCACCCCACTTTGTCTATTGTTTTCAGGTACTGGAAGACATCATGATTGATTACCAAAGATTTAGTGTTATCCCATACCTAAATTAACTATATAATGTCCTCATGTACAGTTAATGTGAAAATGATTGTGGTCTGTGTCAACTGTAGTCATGCAATAACTGATAATGATGTAAGGTGTATATATATATATATGTATATATATATATATATATATATATATACACACACACACACACACACACACACACACACACACCCCTTACACCTTTGCTTATATATATATATATATATATATATATATATATATATATATATATATATAAAAAAGCAAAGCAGTCCTTTACTAGAATATCTTAAAAGTTCTGAATAAAAATAAAAATGAGGCTGCATTAAAATGTTCAGAGAAAAAAATATTTCATCCATTACAGATGATCTTCAGCACATGGAGCAAACAGTGTGCAAAGCAATATACCTGCAGATACAAATCTGAAATACATAAATGGTTTTGAAGGGAAACTAAAAGGCAAACTTTGCAATTAATATAAGAAACACTAAAAGGAAACACATATTAGAATATTATTAGGTTTTCAGGCCACAGTTTATAGAAAAGAGCCCTCTACATAAACATCCCCCTAAAACCTCTGCAACACCTAATTGTTAGACATCCAGTAAGTCCCTTTGTTCCTCAAAGATCTAATAAACTGCATCTGATAAGGTACAATCTCCACCACCAGCAGTACTACTACTACTACTACTACTTACATTACAGTTATAACTTCTTACAGTACCAACCGTTACCTGAAATCACAATCAAAAGCTTCAACAGGGTCATCCAGAAATACTGTTATTGTTGGCTAATAGTGTTAAAACAGGTCAACAGCACTCTGTGTTGGTTTGTACCACATCATAAAGAAAAATCTAGACATCAACATCTTAGTCAGCATGTCAACCACTTTCAAATGCCTGACCAATGTACTTTTATAGAAACTGACCATTCCTATGGTGCACATTTCCACAGAAGTAAGAAAGACTTTGGACTTATTAACCACCTATCATTGTAAAACTACAAATATATCAGTTTAGTAGCTTCAACCTAGTTAAAATCTGAAACACAGGCAATTGCATAGGGTACACTGGCTCCATATATAGGAAACATAAAGGTGTGGTAGCAACACTAAACCATAAGGTACACATAATTCCAAACGTTTATGGATGAAGTAAGGAAATGCTAATATATAGTTAGCTAATGGCCTATGCATAGACAGTTTCTGAATAACTCAAATGCTGAAATGATTCTGTATGAAGGTATAAATAGTCAATATAAATAATAAAGTCAATATAGTCAATAACTAAAATTGCTTTTATTTATTATGTAGTATTTATATGTCAGGTTACTTAGGGCATTATACTGAGCTGTGAATTGTCACTCATCATTGTTTCCTAGTTAATATAATAAACTCTAATAACCTCAATCATCTTTCTGGTCGAATGATTTAACTAAGATATGTTATTTTATTATGTGGTATATGTTGCATATACACACGTTAGTATTCTGACCATGTGGACTGTATTGTTTTTAATCCATCTCCAAAGCCTCCAAAAAAAGAGGAAAGAAAGAAAGAAAGAAGAAGAAGAAAAAAGAAAGTTACATAAGTCATTTACATTGACATTGCATTCTCTAACACTGATGTAAAATGACAAGACATTGACCTAAATACACTGATAATACTGCTAATGCCTCAAGACAATTCAGGTAATACTTGTTCTCTATTCATCAATTAGCATTAAGTTGCTGATTTTTTTTCCTGATCTGTCTTTGGTAACTCTTCACAATTCTAGTACCTTTTTGTAAAATGGCATCACCACATGCATTATTTTGCTGCATTTGGAATGTTATAATCTTTTTCAAGAACATTAAAAGGAGGTGAATATAGGACAATGCTATAGTCCCTGAATATAATCCAACCTAAAATGAAGGAACATGAACCTGGAAACACTCAACACTCAAAATGCAGATATTCTTTTCTCAACTCTTTGGGTTGTCTTATGGCTTTGTCACATCAGGACCTGCACAGCCCTGCTCTGGCCAGGGCTAGTACTGACCATTATAGTTGCTGAGCCCCAACCATTAGGTAGAAGTCTGTCATACAACCATGTAGTGTTTGAATATAACATGTACTGGAAAGCTCAGCACACAAATAACTTAAATTAAACTAGCAGTAAAATGACTTGTTGAAATCATATTTTTGCAGCTTCCATGTTTGTTTATTTGAATAGAGCAAAGCAAGTGATATGTTATGCATTCCAATGTTCTTTAAACAGAATTACCAGATAATTTGAAAACAGTGAAGGGGATTATTGTTGATTCCTCAATTTGAATTATGCACAACCCACAATCTCCAGTTTAATATATAGATGCCTGGAAATGCTGTATGTCTTGTTGCATTTTAGCTTGGTGGTATTTTATTCACAAAAATCAAATGTCTAAATTTAGTACAAATCTCATATTACATTGCATAAACTTAAATGTTCAACACATTCGAGCACAGCAGATTAGCCTTTCACTCAGCTGGCTGATGTTATATTGGGAAGATAGTTGACTTTCTTTGTGCATTTCCTGTTGTCAGACTGGTAGTCAATGATAGAGAAAAAGCATAGAGGAGTAGAAATGAAGAGGATTCAAGCTTCTTCTGAAAGCCAAGGGTCATATATTCAAAACATCATGATGATGATCATGAAAATGATGTTAAGAGATCTGCCTTAAATTCATTTTCTTGGCTAAGGGGGAAGTTTCTTTTAGACAATATGAAATAAAATTCAATATGCACAGTAATCTTGGTCATCAGTTGGAGAAGACACAGCAACTACAAAGCAGTTTTCTGTAAATATACTTGAATTTTGCACATCTTATGGTATTCTTGTGCACTTCTGACTTTAATTGTCCTCTATTCTGTCCAGCGTTATCTTAATCTAAAAGTAAAATGATCTTTTTTTATCTGTAGGTCCATAGGTTCACATTTTTGGTCTTGTAGTGCACCTGCTATAGTAGACCAGTACTAATTTCAGACATGTCACAACCAAGTGAACCACTTCATCTGACACATATCACAAAAACAGCCTTTATCCAAGTAGACTATACATCAGTTCTGAGCATGTGGTGTATATTCTCCATCACAGAAAAAAAATATGATTTTTAAACAGAGAAAGTAATTGTAATAATGTATTATCTGTCTAATTGGTGCAGCATGCTGCTGACAATGTTACTGACTCTCTCTGTTAAGGTCTGTTCAGATCCACCACATTTTGGATCAGATCAATTATACTTGATCTTTGACCATTGTTATCGGGTTCATTTAAAATCATGCCTAAAATCTGGAACTCTTTGAGTGCATTTTAGTTCACCATAACTCCAAGATTGTCTCTCCCCCACTTCCATTTTCACTTGTCATCATCATCATCACCCTCAAACTAAACTAGCTAAACCTATTTAATCTACGATTTTTGCCATTTTATGGGTCTCTTACTACAACTTGGCCAGCATCTTAGCCTAACTAAAAACAAAACCAACAGACTGAACATCCTTTTTATAACAGATAAGTCCATGTTGTACATATTTTTATACACATTGCTGTGTTTAAAACTAGAATTCTACAATAACATAATAACAACTCAAGAAAAAATAAACAACATAAGCTAAGATGAGTTAGAGTAGTGTTAAATGCATGCATTCATATAAAACTCAAAGTCATCTATGACCTTTTGAAGTATCTTGTAACATGATTAGTCCAAGTCATCATAAAGGAAGATGGATGGTGTTATTGGATCGAGCTGCTGAGTTGTGAAGCTCAAACCTGACCATTTTCCATCCCTGCAATAAATCCTATCAAATATTTTTACACATATTTAATTTCAACATTGCAACATGATGGGCAGTTTACATCACGTACTTTTTGTTTGTATTATGAACAGGGCTGATCACCAGACCTTATGTGGCATTTTCAGAACAAAGGAAGACACCTCATAATGTACCAGAAAATAGCATTTGATTTACAACACACTGTCCTCCTTTTGTAACCCCAGACATCTAATTTTCAACACTGAGTTGTGTATCACACAAAGTAAACTCAGTCCACACATACCTGTAAGCTATTTATTTTTAACTGCAGAGCCACTAAGCAAGATCAGCTCTATGAGTGTAATCAACACCTGGTTATGGCAAATGGCAAATGGCAAAATCCCACCTAAAAGAAACAGTCCAACATTTTGGTTATTTGGGAAGTTATTTTCTTTTTTTTTCTTTTTTTATAGTTTTTACTCAGAACAACAAAATAGCTGTGTTTACAGTTTCTTGACATTGGAAACAATTGACAGTTTGATTCTTGACTAATTGGACAGTTTTACTAAATTATCTCATCTCTTATCTATGGCACCTGAATCATCTCAATCAGCTGATGAAACCTGTGAGACATTTTCATAATTTTCATTTACATCATAAAAGCAATGTTTAACTAAGCTAGCCCAAAACTTGGCCTTGACTTATTGTTTTCGTGTGAATATGTATATGATCAAAAACAAGCATATTTCCCAAAATGTCAGACTGTTCCTTTCACATTTTCACACAGTATTTGCATACACTACTAAGTAGTGTATGCAGAACTTAGAGAAGAAGCACTGTTTCAGCTGAAAGCTAATGAAAACTTTCATTGAGCTTACACTCAAGCTAGTTTCTCAGCTGGCAGGTATTATACTGTCAGTGTTTAATCTAAAACTGTGTACCTGTTACACTGTTTAATGTCAAGCAATCACACATGCATTTTTTAAGCTTTCTGCTGTACCATGAAAACTGTGATTGCGTTCTCATAATGTATTATTGTTCTTAAACTAAAGGCAAGGCACATAATGTGTTTTATGAAATATCGTGCAAAATAGAAGTTTAACAACAGGGCTATTATTAAAATCTACAGAACCAGAAAGCCCTTCCATCAACTGCTTCTGCTGTAGCACAGAATACAGAGGGAGGAAGGGGAGCAGTGGGAGTAGGAGGAAGAGCAGGATAGAAACAGAGGTATCATCAGTTTGAGCCATGCATTCATTAGGTCAGCACAGCGACCAGGGCAGCACCATGCAATATACATCAGCTTTAAGCCAACTTTAACTAAACTTTGCCCTACCAAAACTCAGTTCAAATCAGCACCCTCAGTACAAAATTTAAACCCCTAGTAGGCACTGACTGCTTACTTTAACCCCAAACCCTTGAAAAATATGACACATTTGTCACAAAATGACAAATTTTAGATGCGGGCTGACTGCATTTAGAATCAATAGAAAAACACAGGTTAACTAAACTGGACCAGCAAAATCATATGGCGGTGCTTCTCTGTGAATTGAAAATATTTCACATTCAGCAAATAAAAAACATATCTGAGATAAAAAGAATAAAAACTGGAGGAACATATCTGACTACAATTTCTGGTGACTTCTGAATCGAAGCACACACAGCCACTCTATACACACATGGTTGATGGCTATGATGGCTGCGTAGAAGTCAAATGGTCAAATTGTCCCTTTGACATTAAAGCCTTATTCCACAGTCATCACACTGATTAATCCTGTTACCTCACCACACATTCTGAATGATTCTCCATGAACCTTGAGTGAAAAATCAAAATGTTAGATTTATAGTCAGTTTTCATCTCCAAAGAGATAAAAAAAATCCTATTATTGTTGCCTTTGGAGTTGGTATTCAATTTTACATACAAATATTAATGGCAATATGTTTAATAGAGTAAGAGTTTTATATCTGAGTTTTTATCCTTTGAACTGACATCTCATACTTTGTTACCTCTATGAATGTGTGGATCTGAGATATCAGCATTAATGTGGTTCAGGATTAATGTTCAGATTCTACTGAATGCCTACCTTGTCAAATGTTTAAAATGGATTCTAATGAAATTTAAAGTGCAGCACATTAGATTTTAAGCTATATCTAATTCAAAAGATTATTGAATGAACGATGCTGTGAAAAATAAACTGCAAGAGAATATTGCTTTCCATTTTATGTCAAGGTTGTACACAAAAATTAAATCCATGGTTTAAAAACATTTGTTGCCTGTTACCAATGGTAAATCATCAAGGTTTGAATTGAAACCAACCTTGGTACTATCATTCTGTCTGTCTCCAGCTGACCCCTGCTTAAATTCCAACCCAAAACCTGTTCCTACATAGGTTGCTCACGCTGGGTTGGGGTTGATCTCCTCAGTGCGGAACTGACACCTTCAGGAACACCCAGATTATGTGCTCAGGTCTGTATGCACATGACCTACAGTCATAAAAATGAAAAAGAAAACAACACAGCAGTCTGCCAGATTGGTAACATATCACATCATCGCACCTTTTTCAAAAAGGAACTTTAACTCAAGCATAGTACAATGCCTGCTATATCTTTCTAATCTATCTACATACAACAACACAGACACACACGTCACACCACACCATGCTACAGTTTGAAACATCAAATTCAGCATTTGGTTTACTCGTGGCTGTGCTACCACATGATACTGGTTTTAGTGTCTTTTTTAACACTTAACTCTATGTTGGTGTCTAACTGTAGCATTTTGTGTTGTGTTAGAAGAGGCAAGAATACAGCTCTCATATTCCACTATTACTCATTGTTTTCTAATAAAAAGCAGAAGAAAACAGTCTTAAAAACATGGGCTTAGCAAAGCAACTAAATAGTATCAGCCTGACGATTGTCAATAAAAAGACAAAGCCTCTGTCTTTTTGTGGGAAGGGAGGAAAATTTGGCGCAGTTAATTTTCTTATGACATATCAATAACATTAAAAAGTGCAAATAAACATTTCATTAACAACAGGATCTCTCTTTCTAGTCGGTACAGAAAATAAAAGAGGCTTATTTGCATATATTATAAGCAGCACCTGCAGCAGAGAAGTGCATTCTGGGTGTTGAGAGGGATGAGGTCTATGTCTGCCCAAGGCAGGAGATCTTATACTAGATTTAGTATAAAGACTGAGGGTACAGGTTGACATCCATCTCAGGGAAACAGGTTTCATCCAGGTGACAAAGTTAGATTACAGGCTTCTTTGGATCTAGTGTGCTGAAGCCTGGATCTGGTTTGCAGTTCATCTGGTCTAATCTGAAATTTGCATCACTCCATAATGTTGTCTTGAAAATCATAACTTACATCAGTAGCCATTTGTGAGAACCAGTTGGTCACATACAGTATAGTTCATTCTGTGGTTGCAAAATGGCTGAGTGAAAGCAGCTTCCTTCCATCCAAACTCTTCTGGGCATATACATATATATATAAATACAGCATATTACACTGTATATATGTATGTGTATATATGACCACATGTTCTAAAAAGCTGAATATATTTTTTGCTGTGGCAATATCTTGACAACATTGCTTCTTTTCCTCCAGGAGAGTAGTGCCATGACGATCACTTTTCCTCCACAGTTAACTCAGTTGCCCAGATACCAAGACTGGAAGAGAGACAAACACACAATTAAAATGTAAATTGTTCAGATGTTAAGGACTTCTGTGTGGAATGTGGAATTTGTGCTGTGGTTCTAAGTTGAACTCTTTTCTGACTCCTGTGGAATCCATCCAGACTTCTCATCACCCAGCCAGCCATTAGCCTGTAGTTCTACAACTGGATATTTACAGCAATACTGTTTTTACACACTGCGTCACTGGTGGCAAAAAAAAAAAAAAAAAATAGAGAATTAATTCCTGAGTTCATGTTCACCACTCAGTCCAAACTGATGATCCATGTGGGCACTAATCAAATAATGTCATGTGGAAACAATCAATTAAAATCAAAATCAAAAAGTGCTGGTTCCTGTCCTGGCATTCTCATTTGAGCTAAAATTTCTAACTTTCTATAACATCTTAAGGCCCCTTAAACTTTGAACTTTGGTTTGGTGGTGGAAATTTTCGAGGGGCATGCACCGTCAACTTCATCTAGTTAGGCATCACCATTCTCCCAATAGGAAAACAATGACACAGGCAGCAGAGAGTCACATATTTTGTTTTCAGACTCCATTACAGTTTATTGCATTGTAATTAATACAAACCTCAACCTTTTTTGAACATATAAAAGTAAATTGCCATAAACTACAGGTTGCAATAAAGTATGTAATTATTTTAAGTGTAACTGTTTTCAAGCACCTTAAAGGGATAGTTCAGGATATTTGACATGAAGCTGTATGGCATCCCCGTCAGTAGTGTCGCACATCCACACCGACTTACCCCCGACAGTGTCCCGTGGGCCGAGTTCTGTCCAGGTTTGGTCAGCAACGAAAGTAGTCCGGCAGGTTTGCTGGGACACGTAAATAAAAAGTTTTTCTTCTCAAAACAGCATGTGTTCAAAAGAGTGATTTATTTGCATCACAAAACCAATGTCCACGAAAAAGTCACACCTTGTAATAAATTGGTCCTACTTTCTCTCTTTTTGTATCTCTGCGCTGCTGCAAGATGACAGACGAGGGCTGGGCTGCGCAGAGAGAGCCTGGTCGGAATGGGGTGCTTGAAAAAGTGCCCCATTCCGACGCGGCACTTGTCCGCGAACAAAACTAAACAGTATCAAATCAAATCAAATCAAATTTTATTTGTATAGCCCAAAGTCACAAAACACATTTTGCCTCAGAGGGCTTTACAATCTGTACAGGGAGTGACACCCTCTGTCCTTAGACCCTCGGTTCGAGTGAGGAAAAACTTGCCCACAAAAAACAGTAGTGGCCACTTGCAGCAGTGCAGGGATACAAAAAGAGAGAAAGTAGGGCCAAGCGATTACGAAGTGTGACTTTTTCGCGGACATCGGTTTTGTGATGCAAATAAATCACTCTTTTGAACACATGCTGTTTTGAAAAGAAAAACTTTTTATTTACGTGTCCCAGGAAACCTGTCGGACTACTTTCGTTGCTGACCAAAACTGGACAGAACTCGGCCCACAGGACACTGTCGGGGGTAAGTCGGTGTGGATGTGCGACACTACTGACGGGGATACCATACAGATTCATGTCAAAAATCCCGAACTATCCCTTTAACTGTATAATTATTTCAGTGTAACAGGTTTCTTTTTTTTTAATATTCAACATTGCTATCAATGCATTTTTCAAAAATTGCCTCTGCAAAAATAGGTTTTAAAACATGACCAACTCCCTGAGAAGAAAAAAAACAAAAGCCTAAAGGCTTGTTGTGCAAAAATGATTTAATCCTCACATCTTTTCAGTGACTGGTGAGGGCCTGCCTCATGCTGCAGATTTTCTCAAATCTCAGTTACAGTTTTGAGATTGCCACTCTGAGTTCATTTTCAATGTCCAGCTATGATCTGTATTTTGTCTTGATTGACCACAGCAGAAAAACCTCTCTCACATAGGTAGGATGTGGCATAAGGAAGAAGTATGGCCAGGGCTAGCAATGGATAATCTTTTTCCACTCTAATCCAAAATGCAGCCAGTGTCTTTGACTGAAGCTGCAGCCTCATTGTTGAATCAGAGGTGAACTCAATGAACTGTTCCTCCTCTGATGTGCTGAAGTCGGCAGGTGGTGTTGCACTAGTCTAGTCATATTCTTTGGGATCCTGCATCAGGAAATATTTCTGGAAATGTTTTGAAGTCAGTGATGTGTGCTTTCATGCATGGGATGACTGTGTTCTGCAGTTTGTTGTCTTCAATTAATGATTTTAGGTTCTCAAATGAGTCCACATTTCCATCTTTCACTTGCTGCAGCCACATCTCAAGTTTTCTAATGAATGATGTTATTTTATCTGCCTGATGTGGGAGGTGTGTATTTGTACCCTGCAACTGCAAATTCACTTCATTGAGTTTCAGAAACATGTCACTAAGGTATGCAAGTTCATGAGGAACTTGTTACAGTGAAATTTGTGGGCAAAATCATATCATTGCCTTCTTCCTTCAAAAAGATGCAGATTTCATCTTCCAGTTCAAAGACCCCGGACAGCATCTTCCCACGTGACAGCCATTGGGACTTGCTGTGAAACAGGACAGCTGTGTGGTCGGAGCCCATTTCCTTGCACAGTGCTGAAAGAATCCAGGTTTGACAGGTCATGTTTTGGTGGCAATGACATTGGTCATTACATCATTCAGCTCGGGAATCAGTTGTTTAGATGCCAGTGCTTCACGATGTATCATGCAGTTCATCCACTGCACAGTGGGGGAGACACGCTTGATGAGCACTTGCAGTCCTCCCAGTCCTCCCTGTTTCCCGGCCATAGCCATAACCCTGTCTGTGCAGATCCCACACAGTCCTCCCATTTCAGATTGGCCTCTTTCAAGTAAGCATCAATGATTTTACAGTTCTTCTGCTGTGGCTCTGCCAGTAACTTCTTTGCAGAAAAGCAATTCCTCCCTCATGTCATCTCTATCTGACATGTTATCAATAAACAGTCTTTTCTGTCAGTCTGTTACAGTCAGTGGCTTCATTCATCTGCAGAGAAAAACGACTATCACGCACCTTATCATTAAGCTGCTACTCTATGTCCTTTGACATGTCACAAATGCACCTGCTGATGGTGTCGTTGGACAGAGGCCTTAGCCCTTAGTTTGCTGGCTACAAGCATAGGTGAAACCATGTCCATAATACAGGGAAGTATTATTTAATTCCTCTGCCATTGTGTGCGTCTTTTTATACTGTGCCACTCGATAGGCAACTTTATATGAGGCGAGATGAACAAATGTTGAGCATGGCAGTTTACAAGTGTTTGTCTGAAAAACTCAACTGGCTTCTTTTTGTGCTCTGGATGTTTTGTCTCCAAGTGACATCTTAACTTGTTTGGCTTAAAGCTGTCACAAGCTAGCACTGTAGGACAGACAACACACTGCGGTCTCTCCTCATTACCCACTGTTGTACAGGTGAAGCCAAAGACAAGATATGTCTTCATATTTTCTCGTCTTTGCCTTGAAAGGAAATTGCTTTGGAAGCACATTTGGCGATGCTTCATCCTCTTTTTTGTGTTTACATGGAAGCCCCATCAAAAACTTGTCCATGTTCATTTATTGATCCTTTGATTCATTCATTCCATCCACGCCCCACACCTCCCCTGCAATAACTCTGCGCCCCCCCTAGTGGGCACGCTTCCCACTTTGGGAACAACTGGGTTACGGTACTTAATGTACATTGTTTCCAGTCATCCACCACAGTGTAGCATCAGAAAACTTGACAAGTGTGTCAAAAGTGCCTACACAGTTATGTATGCACAGGAAGTACAACAGACCACAGCCCTGGGATGCTCCAATGTTGGCATTGTGCATATGGATCTTTCCCTCCCTCATCCACCCTCAATGTTGGTATGTGTTAAGTCCCAGGTCCTGGAGCTTTGTGGCCTGCAATCTTGCATAGCTCCCATTATTTTCCAGGTCGTATAGGAAAGTGTGTGTCTTGTAGTGAGTCCAGTGTCCTGGGTAATGAGGGGTAGATATAATCCTTGATCAGCTACTTAAAACATTACCTCTTCTTCCCTCACCTGTTCACTAACGACTTGGCCTGTGATGTGTCCCCAGGGACTGAGGCTTTTAGAAACTTGCATGATTAAAATAAATAATTAGTGCAGAGTGCCTGCGACACGAGGCAACTATTGTTCTTCTGCGTGTTTCATGGCAGTTTTATTATTCATTTTCCGCCCTTTTTTGGCAATTAATGCGGCCCGAACCGCCAGAGGACCCCC
Organism: Nibea coibor; assembly: GCA_023373845.1. Taxonomy (NCBI): domain Eukaryota; kingdom Metazoa; phylum Chordata; class Actinopteri; family Sciaenidae; genus Nibea; species Nibea coibor. The sequence goes on along the minus strand of CM041718.1, from coordinate 331,280 downwards.
AACAAGTAAATTAACAAAACGTGTGTTTTCATCCCGAATCGAGTGCTACTAAGTGTGTAAGAAATTCGCGAATTTTTCCCCCAAAAAACAAGAAAAATTTCCCATAGGAATGAATGGAAAACGCCCCAAAAAATAAAAATTAAACAGACATACTACAGACATTTTCAAAAATGAACTGCTCTGGCATACTTTCACTGAGAGACTTCATTTAAACTTTAAAATGGAGGTACTCTTGCCTTCTCTTCATCGATTCACTTCACTTATCGACACCTTTTACAGTTGTATAGTGTGTATTGCACTGAATGTTTTTGCCAGAGGGGATGACATCATCAGCCAGAGTTTGGAGGAGAGAAAAAAATCTGTCAAAAAATGAAACATAAACTGCTCCCGTGGCCACAAATTTCACACTACAGACATGATTTATACATAAAAACGTAGGAAAATTTGTCTTCTCACTGCGATTCGTCTATGAAAGCTGTGAGTATTATAGTTTTGGCCTTACACACAGAGATTCCCCACCGGCACCCATCCACAGCCCCATAGACTCCCATATTAAAGAGGCGGTAAATATTCTGGGGGAAAGCAGAAGTAACTTTTCTTTGAATCGATTTTAATAGGTCATATTTCTTCATTTTACACACAAACTGCATATCTAGACGATCAGGAAAATCTCTAGATGCCCAAACTTAAGTCGGTTCAATGATTGGAAATACCGTTTGGCCAGATATCCTTCCTGTTCGAGGCGTGGTCTCAGCATTTTCTCTCTCTCTCTCTGTCTTCCAACTGAAATTCAAACTGCTGCACTAACTGCCTGGCGGTGGCCATCTTAGCTGTTATTTTTAGTTAATTTGAATTTGTCTGTGTAAAATGACAGAGAGAGACAGCAGAGCAGCTAGCACGTTAGCGCTAGCCTCTAACTGACAGACAGTAAACCAGACACATAGACAGACCTACACAGAGACAGACAAGATAAACACACCACACATACGCGCACACACACACACACACCACTTCCACTAATTCACCAGATTCAGCTCATTTAGGACATTACTACTAAAATGACCTCATACAAACCTTTTACAAACCGTCTACAATGAGCTAACGTGCTAGCTGCTCATTGTATGTGTTACTGTCTGTCAGTTATTTGCCACTAACTGACAGACAGTAACACAGACACAGAGAGACTGGCCGACACAGGCAAGCACAGAGACAGACAAGACAAACACACCAGACACACACACACACACACCTAACAATTTCCACAAATTTTGTACTACAGAAATAAAAAATACATCACTAGATTCAGCTCATTTAGGACATTAGTACTATATTGACCTTATACAAACCTTCTGCACATGAGCGTTAGCTGCTCATTGTATTAAAGACATGATATTGTATCACTGTATCAAAGACATTCTTATTGCTAACATTTGCAGCTGATGCTAGAATTAGTGGCTAGCGCGTTAGTGCTAGCTGGCCATGTGTGTAAATAAACATGTTAAAGATTATTTGAGATGTGCTTTTTCACTACAAAACCCCGGCAACAGCCCACTCGGCACTTTCAAAATTTCTGCGGGAATTTTCTAGTTAATAATAATAATTGCACTTGTATGTACGTACTTTGTACTTTAAATTTTAGATTTTCCCCACTCAGCGACACACCCGCTGAGAAACCAACTCTGGTTATTGGCAGCTCCATTTTGCGGAACGTGAAGTTAGCGACACCGGGGGCCATAGTCAAATGCATCCCAGGGGCCAGAGCGGGCGACACCGAGTCAAATTTGAAACTGCTGGCTAAGGCTAAACGTAAATACAGTAAGATTGTTATCCACGTCGGCGGTAATGACTCCCGGTTACGCCAGTCAGAGGTCACTAAAATTAATGTTTCATTGGTGTGTGAATACGCCAAAACGATGTCGGACTCCGTATTTTTCTCTGGACCCCTACCCAATGTAACCAGTGATGACATGTTTAGCCGCATGTCGTCATTTCACTGCTGGTTGTCGAGGTGGTGTCCAGCAAACGACGTGGGCTTCATAGACAATTGGACACCTTTCTGGGGAAAACCTGGTCTGATTAGGAGAGACGGCATCCATCCCACTTTGGATGGAGCAGCTCTCATATCTAGAAATATGGACCAATTCATTAGATGACCGAAACCGTGACAACCCAGAGTTGAGACCAGGAAGCAGAGTTGCAGTCTTACGCGCTTCTCTGCGCCTCCATTAGAGCAGTTGCCCACCCAGTACTTTAGTATAGAGACTGTGTCTGTCCCCCGTCCACCTACATTGTTTAAAGATAAAAGAAACAGAGGAGGAGTTCATCATAAAAACTTAATAAAAATTAAATCAACATCTCCACCAGTACAAAACAAGAGCATTAAATGTGGACTCTTGAATATCAGGTCCCTGTCCTCTAAAGCTCTTTTAGTCAATGAATTAATATCTGATTATGATATTGATTTATTTTGTCTCACCGAAACCTGGCTGCAGGAGGGTGAATATGTTAGCTTAAATGAATCTACTCCTCCCAGTCATTGTAACACTCATATTCCTCGAAGTAATGGTCGAGGTGGAGGAGTTGGAGCCATATTTGACTCAAGTCTATTAATAAATCCTAAACCTAAACTAAATTATAATTCATTTGAAAGTCTTGTTCTTAGCCTCACTCACTCAACATGGAAAACAGTACAGCCAATCCTATTTGTTATAATATATCGCGCTCCTGGCCCTTACTCTGAATTTTTATCTGAATTTGCAGAATTTGCATCAGGCCTGATCCTTAAAACAGATAAAGTAATCATTGTAGGTGACTTTAATATTCATGTGGACAACCACAATGATAGCCTTAGTACTGCATTTATCTCTCTATTAGATTCAATTGGCTTCTGTCAGAGTGTAAATAAACCGACTCATCGTCTGAACCACACCCTTGATCTCGTTCTCTCATATGGCATTGAACTTGATCATCTTATAGTCCATCCACAGAATCCTCTTCTTTCTGACCATTTTTTAATAACCTTCGAGTTCATATTACTGGACTATAAGCCTTTTTGTAGAAACTCTTACAGCAGATGTTTATCTGACAGTGCTGTTGCCAAATTCAAGGAAGTGATACCTTCAGTATTGAACTCAATGCCATGTCTCAATGTAGCAGAGGACTTGTCTGCTTCCATTAGCCCCTCACAAATAGATCATCTTGTTGATAGTACTACAGGCTCATTACAGACAGCACTTGACTCTATTGCACCTCTGAAAAAGAAGAATATTAAACAGAGGAGGTTAGCACCATGGTATAGCCAGCACACTCGTAAATTAAAGCAAGTGGCACGTAATTCTGAACGCAAATGGCGTGCCACTAAACTGGAAGAATCTCGCTTAGTCTGGCAAGATAATCTTAAAACCTACAGGAAGGCTCTCCATAATGCCAGAACAGCCTATTACTCTTCTTTAATAGAGGAAAACAAGAACAACCCCAGGTTTCTCTTCAGCACTGTAGCCAGGCTAACAGAGAACCACAGCTCTATTGACCCATCTACTCCTCTGGGTCTAACTAGTAATGACTTCATGAGCTTCTTTAATGATAAAATTAGGACTATTAGAGACAAAATACATCATGCCTTGCCTTCGACAGGCACTGATCTGCATTCTGATACAGCAAGTTTGGAAACAGCTGCAAAACCTGATACATATTTAGACAGCTTCTCTCCCATTGACCTTCATCAAATAACTTCAATAATTTCTTCATCTAAGTCGTCAACCTGTCTCCTAGACCCCATCCCAACCAGGCTGCTCAAGGACATTTTACCTTTAGTTAGCCCTTCTTTACTGGATATGATTAACCTGTCTTTATTATCAAGATATGTACCACAGTCCTTTAAAGTAGCTGTAATTAAACCTCTTCTTAAAAAGCCCACTCTAGATCCAGAGGTTTTAGCTAATTATAGACCGATATCAAACCTTCCCTTTCTTTCTAAGTTACTCGAGAAAGCTTTAGCTAATCAGCTGTGTGAATTTCTTCACAAGAACAGTTTATTCGAGGATTTTCAGTCAGGATTTAGAGTCCATCATAGCACAGAGACCGCACTAGTCAAGGTCACAAACCTCCTAATGGCATCAGACAAAGGACTCATCTCTGTACTCGTCCTGTTAGATCTTAGTGCTGCATTTGACACCATAGACCATCAAATTCTTATACAGAGACTGGAACATCAGATTGGTGATCTGTATAGTGGCTGTCTTATTATTATCAGCTTTTGTAAAAGCTAATCTAAACTAAACTGTAACCTGAAGTACAGTAAAAGACGGTCAAATAATATTACACAGGTACTAATGAACTATTTTTGCCATGTCTGGTGGGGTTTTTTGCCTCAGTAAAGAGATAGTCCTCCTCAGTTTTCTGTTCTTGGGTATTTCCCTGTGTGTTACTGGTGTTTTCCCTTCCTGTCTTGTTCTGACTCCCTGTTACATATTCAATATGTACAGGGAAACACCCCATGAGGAGATGGTGCAGCCCGTAAGTCCAAAACCATTCACAGACCAACCAGGTCAAGACCTGGCAAGACACAATGTGAGAGGCAAAAGGACTGCTTGGGTCAATCCACAAGACAGACCTGAGAAACATAGGCAAAAGGCCATAAAATATGTGAAGACTATTTCTTGTGAGTATCACTCAGACTGTCCTGCTGATGTTGAGCCGCTCGAGGGACAACAGCCAGTGGGAAAGGCATGGTCCAGTTGCCTACTAATGAGTCTGCGTAGAATGATGCTGCTTGGTCTCCCCATCTCCACCAGAAGAGGAGAGTGACATTGGTGTAACCGATGAAGCAGAAAATCTCCAAGGCTAGGTAGCGCCTGGCAACAAAAGCTAAATAAGATCTGTCTGTGGACAGTTTAGTTAGCTAGCCTAGGATATGAGATATGCTTTGTATGAGAAGAGGTGTTTTAAGAATGGTGTCCTGTCCGCATGGGCTGTTGTTGTGGTACTACTGGGAGCAGATGGACATTATTCACCAGCCAATCAGGATTGGCTTAATGAGATTAATGCTTCTGAGGTCTGTAGCGAGGCGTGCATCACATGAGACGCTGAGCGAAATATTATGAAAGAGAACCACTATGTTGTATGTTGCTCTCACCAGACAAAAGTAACTCCTTCAATAGTATATGCTCACTTGGCATGGGTGGAGGTAGCTCCACTGGTTTACTAATTTTACCAAGTTTACAAAGTTTCATTCTTGTACAGTCAACAATAGACACACTTACATGTTTTACCTTATCTGTCCACATAAAAGAAAATTCAAAGACTGCCTTTGATGAAGGCATACTAACCTGGGCTTGGTAGAGTCCACCTGGGTCTCGTGGGGTGACTCCAACGAAGGAAGTGCGATTGGCAGGGGGAGTCCCAGGTGCAGAGTATGCTGAGGGTGTTTATGTTAACAAAATTAATCTTATTTCATAATTCCATGTAATTTGCAAAGTTACATGAGGCAGGACTTTTAACAACATCTCAATATGAATAGGATGATATTTTTGATTTAATTTACTATACTACCACGGTTTAATTTATACCAAGGAACAACAGAGAAAAAAGACAGTATGAAATATATATTAACAGCAAACATAATTTTTATCAAAGATGTGGTTTAATAGAATATGAATTACAACCAATTTTAGTTAAACAAGCAGTCAATTACTTTTCATGAACATATTAATAAATGTTGAATAAGTAATCAAGCCAATACACAGATTCATAGTTGTATAAATTTGCAGATTACTGTAACCAGCATTGGGGGTAACACTCATTGTTCAAACTGTCAGTTTGGAATGCCACCCAACTTTACCCCAGTAAATGGGTGTTCAGTCAGGGACACACACACAGGTAGATTATCCGAGTTTAGTCTGTGAATCCATAGTCTCTGCTTCAGAGACATTTCAGGCTGTCTGTGGAGGTTTGACCAATCTGAGTGTCTGATTGGCTTGTACAGCGTGACGTGGGGCTCAGTTTTTTTGAAAAGTTGAATCTCTTTTTACGGTGAGGTGTATTCACATAGATGCATACTTACAAATTAACACTAGTACTATTATATATGTATGGTCTGCAATGAAACACTTATCTGTGTAGTCTGTCTTATCTGTTACTCCAAGGCCATCTGGACTTAAAGATAAGAAGCTGGAGGGGTTTTAGGGTCAGCAGGAATGTTGACTTATCCTGTGACTGAGAGGAAGTTCGGGTCAAAGGTTGAGGGGTCGTTTGGTTGAAGCATTTATCTTTGTCTTAACATTCCATTCCAACTGTTTGTTTGAGGATGCATGTGGCATCCATGGTATATAAGGGCTTCCCCTGTATAATTCTAGAGGCTCTCATCATTCGGCCGAGGGCTCTCCAAGTAACGTGTTACTTGTCACAATACTGAACTTATTGTAATAAACTTGTTATACAACTAAGACAGTGTCGGCGGAATTTCTCTTCAAACATCTTCGACAACATCACCACAGAAGATGCAACAAACTTGGCGTCACGAACAGGATGAGAGAACAACAACAAACTGCAATCACCTTACCATTTATTGTAATTCATTGTAATTGTACAATATGTTTGTGTTGATTGTTCTGTACATGTGACATCCATTGCACGTCTGTCCGTCCTGGAAGAGGGATCCCTCCTCTGTGGCTCTTCCTGAGGTTTCTTCCACATTTTTTCCCTGTTAAAGGGTTTTTTTGTGGGCAAGTTTTTCCTCACTCGAACCGAGGGTCTAAGGAAAGAGGGTGTCACTCCCTGTACAGATTGTAAAGCCCTCTGAGGCAAAATGTGTTTTGTGACTTTGGGCTATACAAATAAAAATTGATTTGATTGATTTGATTTGAAACTTGGCATCACGAACAGGATGAGAGAACAACAACAACAAACATGGCGTCACGAACAGGATGACAGAACAACGGCAACACATTGTGGTCTGCTGGTGTGGAAATGCACAACATCTACTGAAATTAATTGAAAAGTGCTGCCAGCGTCCGGTTTGCCTGTCCCTGTCTGAACACCCACTAACCATTTAATTTCAACATTTTCTAGATTTGGATATGAACATTAAAAACAGTGCCGGCTGGCCAACAGAGGGCAGTAGGGCCGCCCTCCCTAAAACACAAAAATAAAATGAAAAAATATAAATTTAAAAATATTAAATCATTCATATTTTCAATATGTGTGTGTTGTTAAATAATGGAATACAACATACGTACAGACGCCATTTTACATGACAATGGCATTCGTAATGGTACTCCTACAAGACCCGACCTTCACTAATTTGGTAAAAACACTCCTTTAGCATCTGTTTGAGTGGAGATATTTGCCGGACAAACTATCATGCAGCAGGCCACAACAAATATCCCCAGGATTAGCACTTTCTTTCCCTGACCTTGCAGGTTTTTACCCCCTACCCAGAGCTGCTACAACACAGAGGTTCACAGACAGCAAATGATCAGGTAAATAATTGAGTGTGCCTGAAAGAGCACACTATATGTTATCCACTGCACTTATTCTTCTTATTATTATTATTGAGTGTGCCTGAAAGAGCACACTATATGTTATCCACTGCGCTTATTATTATTATTATTGAGTGTGCCTGAAAGAGCACACTATATGTTATCCACTGTGCTTATTGAGTGTGCCTGAAAGAGCACACTATATGTTATCCACCACGCTTATTCTTCTTATGATTGAGTGTGCCTGAAAGAGCACACTCTTTACTATCCACCCGGCTTATTCTTCTTCTTCTTCTTCTTCTTATTATTATTATTATTATTGAGTGTGCCTGAAAGAGCACGTTCTTTACTATCCACCTGGCTTATTCTTCTTCTTCTTATTGAGTGTGCCTGAAAGAGCACACTCTTTACTATCCACTCGTCTTCTTCTTCTTATTATTATTATTATTATTATTATTGAGTGTGCCTGAAAGAGCACACTCTTTACTATCCACCCGGCTTATTCTACTTCTTATTGAGTGTGCCTGAAAGAGCACTTTCATTAATATCCCACGGCTTATTTTTATTATTCGTCTTCCGTTTCTTCCGTGTTTTCTTCGGTTGTCCAAGGCTCCCAGAGTTTTTGTCGCACATACACAAACAAGGAGTCAAAACGTCCGGTTCGGCAAGGACACGTAGGCTATGTTAATGTTAAGCATTTAACCCAACGGTTTTGCCACTGTACGCCAAAGAAAATGCCAAAAAGAATTTTCAGGAGAAATCTCCTGAAGGGCAGAGACCACCTGCTCTTTACCACATGATAAATGCCAGAGTTTTTAACATTTAGGTCTCAAACTGGGCACAAAACTGGTCAAGAAGAAGCCCCCGATGACGCTTATTTCGGCTTTTGGATACGACACACCGTTTGGCATTTAATGCCGCCTGTTTGAGGGGCTTCATTTGGTTCCTCTCTCCCTCTCTGGGCAGTTCCAACTGACATTATAAAAGGTGCAGTAACTGCTCTGCTGATTAGGGCCCAGCAGTTGGCCCTGGTTGCTTGGCAACCTCAAGCCTGCCTGAGGGAGGAGAGGGGGGAAGGGCTATTTTCACTGTTGCTGATGTGTGTCAGACACAAGTCATCTGATTTGACAGTGGCAGGACTGTGTCCCTATCATAACATAACAATTTCTAGTATTGGCATCTATTTCATTTTTAGTGGCTAGAAAGCATGCTCACATTGCAAACATTAGCAGCCTATGCTTAAATTAGCGACTAGCGCATCATGCTAATTGCTAACATTAACTAACTGGATTCATTGACAGTGAATCCAGCAGGACTATGTTAAATCATAACATAATTTCTAGCCCTAGTTTTTAGTGGCTTGAAATTAGTGGTAGCAGTGCATGTCTATTTCATGTTCTATTTCATTTTTTGCTAACATTAGCAGCCTATGCTTAAATTAGTGGCTAGCGCATCATGCTAATTGCTAACATTAGCTGCTAATGCTAATTTTAAGTGGCTAGAAATTAGTGGTAGCATTAGTGGCAGCATTAGCATGTTAGCATTAGCATGTTAGCACTGGCATCAATTTCATTTTTAGTGGCTAAAAAGCATGCTCATCGCTAACATTAGCAGCCAATGCTAAAATTAGTGGCTAGCGCATCATGCTAATTGCTAACATGAGTGACTAATACAAAAATGAGTGGTTTCAGCATCTTCTCTCTCTCTCTGTCAGCATTTCCAACTGACATTCTAACACATGCAGTAAGTGCTCTGCTAATTAGGGCCGGCAGGCAGAAGCCAGCAGGCAGCGATGGGGCCAGAGTCAGGCACACTCAAAATTTCTTTAGAAATTTTTCTAGTTATTATTATTATTCTTACACCATTTCTTTGGTCCCTAAGGCTCCCAGAAAACGGAACTGTCCCTCATCTTTGAGAAGAATGAGTTCAAGGCTTGCAGTGATGCGGTGCCTCCGTACCAGTTTTTCCATGGAGAACAACCTTCAGAGCACATTCTCAGAGACTCAGAGTCAGTCTCAAGACCCTCATCACCACACTCATGACCACGGCTGCCACAGCCCGGAACCCGTGTTTTTTTGTATATGGATGACCTTAGCAAAAGACATTATCCAGCAATAAATTTATATATTTTGATGTTATTGTATATCTGTTCTGAAGGCATGCTTCTTGTGTTGCCTGTTAACTACACACGGCACTGTTTCATGTCCTCAACAGCGCAGCTCTCTCACCTGTCACAAGGGGGCACTGGTGTAAAAGTCAGCCTTTTCAATATGTTATGCTATGTTAGAAATTTATGTGTCAATTGAATTGATGTTCTATTTTAACAAACTCCTCCCAGGGACTTCATCTGATTTACTTAAAACTCGCCCGATGTGCGCACAAGCCAACATGTGCAAAGGCCCATTCAATACCACTTGAAATAATTACTTATTTCACAGAGCACTGGTATCCTGCAGTTTGTCAGGCAATTGTATTGGGATGGGATGATTTCTGAAACTGACTCAATATGGCACAGCACCACGTAGAATATTAAAAACTATACTACTAATAATAACAAGAATAAGAAGAATATTCTATTCACACTCTGAAAGTTACATATACTACACAGTATGTGTATATGTAACTTCCACACATTTGGTGTATGTGTATACACAGAATGTGTATATGTAACTTTCAGATGCCTGCATCAATAATGTCAACAGGTGTTTGTTCGTGTTTTGACCACTTACTGGGTGATGTGGGGGAGTTTGCTCCCCCATCAGAGGATGTGGTAGTGGTTTTTGACTCTGCAGGCCTAGGGAGGGAGGCTGGGGGAGCAGCCAGGGAAGGTGCTGGTCCAGGCGGTGCCAACATCTGAGATGAGATGTAGTGAGTGGGCACTTTAACCTGGTTGCTGCCATTCAGCTGGAAAAATCAGAAACATTCATTATCCATAACTGCTTATTCTTTGCATGGTCAAAGGAGAAGCTGTATCTATCCCAAGCAGGGCACACTCTGGACAGGTCAGCAGTTCATCAGTTTCGTTGTATATATGTTTTTTTGTTCAGATTTTATGATTAAATATAGTTACTTTTTTTAAAATTATATATCATCATCTGTCAAAATTGTAGCAGAGTTTACTTTATTTTTCTGTAGATGGGACGTATATCTAAATCTGCAGTTTTTTCTCTATCTGCCCAACTCTTTCTGCTGGTCAGATTTTAAAGCCCCCAAAATATCCCAAAAATAGCAAAAGGGAATGTATTTACCCATGTTAGTGTTCACCTTCAACACATTCTAGTCTGGAGCCACAGTTATCTGTTTATGATAATGGAACATCAACAGTTAGCTATCTATTATGTCTATACATCATGCCTTGCCTTCGACAGGCACTGATCTGCATTCTGATACAGCAAGTTTGGAAACAGCTGCAAAACCTGATACATATTTAGACAGCTTCTCTCCCATTGACCTTCATCAAATAACTTCAATAATTTCTTCATCTAAGTCGTCAACCTGTCTCCTAGACCCCATCCCAACCAGGCTGCTCAAGGATGTTTTACCTTTAGTTAGCCCTTCTTTACTGGATATGATTAACCTGTCTTTATTATTAGGATATGTACCACAGTCCTTTAAAGTAGCTGTAATTAAACCTCTTCTTAAAAAGCCCACTCTAGATCCAGAGGTTTTGGCTAACTATAGACCGATATCAAACCTTCCCTTTCTTTCTAAGTTACTCGAGAAGGCTGTAGCTAATCAGCTGTGTGAATTTCTTCACAAGAACAGTTTATTTGAGGATTTTCAGTCAGGATTTAGAGTCCATCATAGCACAGAGACCGCACTAGTCAAAGTCACAAACGATCTCCTAATGGCATCAGACAAAGGACTCATCTCTGTACTCGTCCTGTTAGATCTTAGTGCTGCATTTGACACCATAGACCATCAAATTCTTTTACAGAGACTGGAACATCAGATTGGCATCAAAGGAACCGCCCTAAGTTGGTTTAGGTCGTATTTCTTAGATCGATCTCAGTTTGTTCATGTCAATGATGAATCCTCCATACATACCAAAGTCTGTCATGGAGTCCCACAAGGTTCTGTACTAGGACCACTTCTATTCAGTCTATATATGCTTCCTCTAGGGAACATTATTAGGAATCACTCCATTAATTTTCATTGTTATGCTGACGACACCCAATTATATTTATCGATCAAGCCTGATGAAACCAATCATTTAGCCAAACTGCAAGCGTGCCTTAGGGATATAAAAAGTTGGATGACCTATAACTTTCTGATGTTGAACTCAGATAAAACTGAAGTTCTTGTAATTGGACCCAAACACCTCAGAAACTCTCTTTCCGGAGACTTGGCCACCTTAGACGGGACCACCCTGGCCTCCAGCTCCTCCGTAAAGAACCTTGGAGTTATTTTTGATCAGGATTTGTCCTTTAATGCCCACATAAAACAAATTTCAAAGACTGCATTCTTCCACTTACGTAACATTACCAAAATCAGACGCATCCTGTCCCAAGCGGATGCAGAAAAACTAGTCCATGCATTTGTTACTTCTAGGCTGGACTACTGTAACTCTCTATTATCAGGCTGCCCCAATAAGTCTCTTAGGACTTTGCAGCTAATTCAGAATGCTGCTGCACGTGTTCTGACAGGAACCAAGATCAGAGATCACATCTCACCCATTTTGGCTTCCTTACACTGGCTACCTGTTAAATCTAGAATAGAATTTAAAATTCTTCTCCTTACATACAAAGCTCTTCATGGCCAGGCACCATCATATTTAAAAGAGCTCATAGTTCCCTACTACCCCTCTAGACCACTGCGTTCTCAGAATGCTGGGTTCCTTGTGGTTCCCATAGTTTCCAAAAGTAGACTGGGAGCCAGAGCTTTCAGCTATCAAGCTCCTCTTCTGTGGAACAAACTACCTTTCTGGGTTCGGGAGGCAGACACGGTCACCACATTCAAGACTAGACTTAAGACTTTCCTTTTTGATAGCGTTTATAGTTAGGGCTGGCTCAGGCCTTCCCTTAGTTATGCTGCCATAGGACTAGACTACCGGGGGACCCCCCCCCCCTACTAACTAAACTTCTTCCCCGGAGTTTCTGTGCTTTCTCGTCCAGCAGGTTCTCATGGATCGTGACTGCTGCTGTGGTCTGCTGCTGACGTCCACGCCTTACTGTAAACCCTCTCTCTCTCTCTCTCTCTCTCTCTCTCTCTCTCAATGTAAAGCAGTTCGATAACCCTTAGAGTCCGCATAAACGGGGCCTGAGGTTTTATTGTTCTGTCAATCATTATCTCTCTCTCTCTCCCTCTATCTATCAATGTAAAGCAGTTCGATATCCCTTAGAGTCCGCATAAACGGGGCCTGAGGTTTTATTGTTCTGTCAATCATTATCTCTCTTACACCTTTTCTTTGGATATTACTAACTACACCTCTTCCCCGGAGTTTCTGTGCTTTCTCGTCCAGCAGGTTCTCATGGATCGTGGCTGCCGCCGTGGTCTGCTGCTGACGTCCACCATATTTAGCATTACATGCCATATATAGTCATTATTGCTACCATCCCCACTACAGCTTTGTTGGTTAATGACTTATTGCTGCTGTGCATCTGTGTTCCACTGCTACTGCAATCACCTCACCATTTATTGTAATTCATTGTAATTGTACAATATGTTTGTGTTGATTGTTCTGTACATTTGACATCCATTGCACGTCTGTCCGTCCTGGAAGAGGGATCCCTCCTCTGTGGCTCTTCCTGAGGTTTCTTCCACATTTTTTTTTCCCTGTTAAAAGGGTTTTTTGTGGGCAAGTTTTTCCTCACTCGAACCGAGGGTCTAAGGACAGAGGGTGTCACTCCCTGTACAGATTGTAAAGCCCTCTGAGGCAAAATGTGTTTTGTGACTTTGGGCTATACAAATAAAATTTGATTTGATTTGATTTGATGAGGCCAACATCCTGCAGCAATCCAAAGAGCAGCCTCACATACCAAAGAGAGAAAGTCTACTCTGATATAATTAAAAGCTGTCACTGTCTATGACCTCAAGATCCATGTGTGACTATGTGTAGCTAGAAGGATAGAAAATTCCATAACAGATGTGGGCACTCAACTTACCAGTGTTACGTCACGTAAACATTGGGCTTCATTGCATACTAGCTGGAGATATGTGCATTTACAGTTGCATAAGTTTCGAGCCCTGGATACTTCAACTTTGTGACAGCTTCTGGAATATTATTCTCAGGAATTTGCTGGTATTGAGTGGAGAATCCATGCGATCCTCAACTTTAACATGATTCCCATTACTAGCACTCGCCACACAACCCCACAGCATGATGGAACCACCAAATTTTACTGTGGGTAACGCAGTGGAATGCTGTGTTCTTCTGCCGCCATCCATATCGGTGCTTGTTATGCCCAAATAACTCAATCTTTGTTTCTTCAGTCCACAGCACCTTATTCCAAAATGAAGCTGGCTTGTCCAAATGTGCTTGTGCATACCTCAAGCAACTCCGTTTGTTGAGTGTGTTCAGAAAAGGCTTCTTCCACATCACTCTTCCGTACAGCTTTTCCTTGTGCAAAGTGCGCCAAATTGTTGAACGATGCACATCCACACCATCTGATGCAAGGTGATCTTGAAGGTCTTTGGGGGTGGTCTGTGGGTTGTTTTTGACCATTCTCACCATCCTTCGCCTTTGCCTCTCTCATATTTTTCATAGTCTGCCACTTCTGGCCTTAACAAGAACTGTGCCTGTAGCTTTCCATTTCTTCACTATGTTCCTCACAGTGGAAACTGACTTGAAATTTCTGAGATAGCTATTTGTAGCCTTCACCTAAATCATGATGCTTAGTAATCTTTGTTTTCAGGTCATTCAAGAGTTGTTCAGAGGAGAGTCAAAGAGAAGAACACCTTTATATTGGCCACCTTAAATACCCTTTCTCATGACTGGATACATCTGTGTGTGGAGTTCAATGCTGAATGAGCACATCAGACCAATTTTGTATTCCAAAAAGTAGTTAGACATATTCAAATCAGTAAAATGACAAGGGTGCCCAAAATTTTGCAGTCTTTTTCTAACCTCTGATTTAATTACATAAAATTGAATATCGCCACACTTAAAGTTCTTGCAGTAGATTATATTCAAGTTTTAGTTAAATAGTGAATATAGGCTTAAAGTGCAGTCTCTCCAAATGAGACAAAAGGTTTAGTAATTTAAAAAAAATCATAATATGTAGCTCCCTCTTTTTCAAGAGACCAAAAGTAATTAGACAGTTGACTCAAAAGCTGTTTCTTTTTTTTTTTTTTTAAGATTATTTTTTGGCCTTTTCAAGCTTATATTTTAAAGAGACAGCTGAAGAGTGACAGGAAATGTGGGGAGAAAGAGATAGGGAATGACAATGACAATGCAGGAAAGAGCCTCGGATTCGAACCACGGGGCTCCACAGCAATGACTGAGCTCTTGCACATGGGGAAGCTGCTCTACCAACTGAGCTAAACACCACCCTAACTCTAAAGCTGTTTCATGGACAGATGTGAGATATTCTTTTATTATTTCTTCATCAATTAAGCACATAAAAGGTCTGGAGTTGATTCCAGGTGTGACATTCACATTTGGAAGCTGTTGCTGTGAACACACAACATGTGGTCACAGGAGCTTCCAATGCAAATAAACAGACCATCCTTGGGCTAAAGAGAAAATCCATCGGAGAGATAGCACATGGTCAAATTAACAGTTTGGTAAATTCTAAGAAAGAGCACACTTGTGAGGTCTGCAACACAAAGAGGCATGGACATCCACAGAATGCAGCGGTGGTGAATTATCATAGGACACTTTCCATGGTAAAGAAAAAGCCCTTAACAACATCAAGCCAAGTGAAGAACACTCTCCAGGAGGTAGATATATCATTCTCAAAGTCTACCATAAAGAGAAGACTTATAAGAGTAAATCATACCAGAGGCTGGAAAAGGCTGGACTGAATGACAGCACAGAAGTCAATCATGGCAGTAACATGACAGGCATTCAGTACATGATCAATAGAGGCAGGGATCTACCACCAGACAGGACCCTAGGTGCAGGCTGTGCAAAGATGCTCCTGAGACAGTTCAGCACATGATAGCAGGATGTAATATGCTGGCAGGTAAAGTATACATAGAACACCATTACCAATCTGGCATAGTGTATAGGAACATCTGCACTGAGTACGGGGCTGGAAATGGTCGTGGTCAAAATGGAAGACAGCTCCATTTTGACTCCATCTGAGAATGGCCGAGCCAAGATCCTGTGGAACTTCCAGATCCAGACTGTCAAGCTGGCGATGGCTAACCAACCAGACATCATGGTGATGGACAAACAGAAGAAGGCTGTGGTAATAGATGTAGCAATTCCAAGTGACAGCAGTATAAGGAAGAAGGACTATGTGAGGCTTGAGAAATAACAAGGGCTGAATGAGCAACTATGGAAGATGTAGGGAGTAAAGGCAACAGAGCTGTGACCCACAAACTAGATGAGTGGCTGAGTGGAGGTCTCTATCCATAGGTTTGCGGTTGTAGCAACAGCAAAGATACTGCACCTAGCCCTGTGCTTGCAGAGCAGAAATGCTAAAGCTAAATAAAAGTAATTAAACACCAAAGAAGAAAAGAGAGAGAGGTAGCTAGCTTGTCTTTGAGTGGTTATACTCACTGAGCTAGGGGTTTGATTGGCAGGGTCACAGGCCAATGAGACCAGATCTTTTAGGGGGTCCTGGGCCAGGTGAGGAGGATAGCGGATTGCTCCATGAGGAAAGTAGGAGGACGATGGGAAATGAAGAGATGAGGAGGGGTGGGGACTCCGAGACAGACCTGGAGGGGGGGGAGAAAACAATAAAGTAAATTACATTTTGTTATTTGTGTTTTCCTTATGGGTGGCAGTTAAATGTGAGGTTACTGACCACTGTGAACAGCTATGACTGGCCGGTGGTGCTGAGTGAAGGAGCCCAGTCTTGGTGAGTCTTCCTGGGGAGAGGGACTGTCTAGCTCTGCCTTCTTTACAGGGGGAGACAGACCTAAAACCCACAGACATAGATATAGGCACAGAATTATTGGTGCTATCCCCAAAGGCACTGGGACCCTGTTATTAGTTAATATGTTAGTCTAAATGGCAAAAAGCTCCTCACTTGTCAGAACTACTTAAATATTGGGCCATATTGGGCCTTAATGTAAGAATCCCATCCCAGCTTTATCTGAAGCTTAAATCAAAAGCACAAATTTCCAGCAAATATGTGATAAAGCCAAATGTTTAGGTGACACCACACCCTTCACCCTTCACGACCATGTGCTTATCTTCAAGGTAAGAATCTGAAGGATGTAGCACTCACCTAGACCCCTGTCCCTTGACTTGCAATGGTACATGTGATGGAATAATTTAAATTAATTATAATGCTGCCAAAATCATGACATAAATTATCTTTGACACTGTTCAATTATATCAGTTTAATACATTGTGCTCATAGTAGACAGCTATCTGCTGTGACTGGTTGGGTTTAGACAGGGAGAGCGTGTGGTAGGGAGGACAGAGAGAGAGGAGAGAAACAAAGGTGCAAAACAATATGTATTACATTTTATATTATATTATAAACTATAATAAATAACTATGGCTAACAGAAGTAATATGAAAATAATATCAATAATAACCAAAGTACTGGAAAAATAACACTGTCAAGCAGGATTACCACTTTGGCCTAACCACAATCCTTGGGAATAGAAATGAAGCCACGTTAGTTTAAGATAAACTAAAAATGAAGTAAATGCCAATGCTAACATGCTAATGCTAACATGCTAATTGCTAACATGCTAACTGCTAACATGCACTGCTACCACTAATTTCTAGCCACTTAAAATTAGCATTAGTCGCTAATGTTAGCAATTAGCATGATGCGCTAGTCACTAATTTTAGCATTGGCTGCTAATGTTAGCAATTAGCATGCTTTTTAGCCACTAAAAATGAAATTGATGCCAATGCTAACATGCTAATTGCTAATATGCTCACATGCTAATGCTACCACTAACACTTAGGATTTAACACAGTCCTGCAGGATTCACTGTCAAATCAGATGACTTATGTCTGACACACATCAGTAACAGTGAAAATAGCCCCTCCCCCCTCTCCTCCCTCAGGCACGCTTGAGGTTGCCAAGCAACCAGGACCAACTGCTGGGCCCTAATCAGCAGAGCAGTTAGTGCACCTGTTAAAATCGTCAGTTGGAACTGCCCAGAGAGGGAGAGAGGAACCAAATGACGCCCCACGAACAAGCGGCATAAAATGCCAAACGGTGTGTTGTATCCAAAAGCCGAAATATTTGTGATCGGCGGCTACTTCTCGACCAGATTTGTGCCCAGTTTGAGAGCTAAATGTTAAAAACTCTGGCATTTATCATGTGGTAAAGAGCTGGTGGTCTCTGCCCTTCCGGAGATTTCTCCTCTCAAATTAATATGGGATTATATGCGGCTGTGGATTGGTGTTGTTGCCATATCTTTGCATCTGGGGCCAAAACTATAATACTGACAGCTTCAGCAGTGGTATCTATGCGACGGCGACAAATTTTCCTACGTTTCTAGCTATAAATGATTTCTGTAGTTTGACATTTGCGGCCACAGTCGCAGTTTATAAATTTATTTTTCGATGAATTTTTCTCTCTCTTCGCACTCTAGTGATGACATCACGCACTGTGGCTCTCGAGAGTTCCCGCAATACACACCCATTCATTTTTTGGCATTTTCTTTGGTGTACAGCTGCCAAACCGTTTGGTGAAACTTTTTGAAAACCACTTTGCCATCGTGTCCTTGCCGAGCCGGTCGTTTTGACTCCTTGTTTGTGTATGTGCGACAAAAACTCTGGGAGCAGAAGCGAACCGACGAAAATACGGAAGAAACATAAGAATAACTAGAAAATTCCTGAAGAAATTTTGAGTGTGCCTGACTCTGGCCCCATCGCTGCCTGCTGGCGCATCCCTGATTAGCAGAGCAGTTACTGCACTTGTTAGAAATGCTGACAGAAAGAGAGAGAAAATGCTGAAACCACTAATTTTTGTATTAGCTACTCACGTTAGCAATTAGCATGATGCGCTAGCCACTAATTTTAGCATTGGCTGTTAATGTTAGCGATGAGTATGCTTTTTAGCCTCTAAAAATTAAGTAAATGCCAATGCTAACATGCTAATGCTAATTGCTAACATGCAAATGCTGTGCTGGCATTAATGCTACCACTAATTTCTAGCCACTTAAAATTAGCATTAGTCGCTAATGTTAGCAATTAGCATGATGCGCTAGCCACTAATTTTAGCATTGGATGCTGATGTTAGCGATGAGAATGCTTTTTAGCCTCTAAAAATGAAGTAAATGCCAATGCTAACATGCTAATGCTAACATGCTAATTGCTAACATGCTAACTGCTAACATGCACTGCTACCACTAATTTCTAGCCACTTAAAATTAGCATTAGTCGCTAATGTTAGCAATTAGCATGATGCGCTAGTCACTAATTTTAGCATTGGCTGCTATTGTTAGCAATGAGCATGCTTTTTAGCCACTGAAAATGAAATTGATGCCAATGCTAACATGCTAATGCTAACATGCTAATTGCTAATATGCTAACATGCTAATGCTACCACTAACACTTAGGATTTAACCCTTAGATGCATAAGTGGGGTCAAAAATGACCCCAAGGGTTGTTATTCTTCAAAATCTTTTAAATTAAAAGTATTTATATTTTCATATTCCAGGTATTCCTCATAAAACATGTTTGTGACATGAGGCCATTGCAATTTTAATTTTTTTTTTCACATATTTCAAGAAATTGCAGTTTTTCTATGACTACCCCACTTTTCCATGAGCGGGGTCAAAAATGACCCCACACATTTCCTATGAAATCTGAAGTTAGCCCAGGAACCTTTGATCCTTATCAACTGTGACTGTCAGTATACATTTACTGTTGCACTTACACATCTGATGCTAGCAGTCTCACCACCAAGGAGGTCATTTCTACACAGCAACATACATGTAAGTATTATCTTCATTTATCTACTTTTCTGAGTATTAGTATTATTGTCATCAAATTAGCCTATTTTGTTGTTAGCTAGTTAGCTTACTACCAACTACAAAGCTAGTTGACTTTTCTGTGATAGAGTATTAGTATTATTGTCATCAAATTAGCCTATTTTGTTGTTAGCTAGTTAGCTTACTACCAACTACAAAGCTACCTTACTACATTCATGACTTTTCTGTGATAGGGTATTAGTATTATTGTCATCAAATTAGCAGACCTTGTTGTTAGCTAGTTACTACTTACTAGCTTACTACCAACTACAAAGTAGTTAGTTAGTTACTACAAAGTATGTTTAGTACTGTAATGTATTACTGCATTTATTGTGTAGAGACTCTTACTATATTTTTTTGACTCTTTACTATATTTACTATAACTTCATTGTAATAAAAGCTAACCCGTTAGGTCGTCTTTTTATGATTACTCAATCGTGTGTGTGTGTGTGTGTGCCTGCGTGCACATGTGTGCGTGCATTTATTTACATACCTACATATTGATTTATAGTTTTGTGTACCATTCAAACAATGTCTTTTTTATGTTTTCTCATCTAGTATCATGACTGCTAGGAGGCCTATTTGGATTCCTGAGGACATGGCAAGACAAATGATCCTGGACGGATGGGATGAAGAGCCCATTGGGGGGATTGACTCAGGATCTGACATCTCAGATGCAACATATTCATCCTCCTGTAGCCAGGTTTCGGTGAGGCAA
Source organism: Nibea coibor (assembly GCA_023373845.1). Classification (NCBI taxonomy): domain Eukaryota; kingdom Metazoa; phylum Chordata; class Actinopteri; family Sciaenidae; genus Nibea; species Nibea coibor. Next base: position 311,027 of record CM041718.1, on the reverse strand, counting down.
AATAAATCAATATCACAATTAGATATTAATTCATTGACTAAAAGAGCTTTAGAGGACAAGGACCTGATATTCAAGAGTCCACATTTAATGCTCTTATTTTAGACTGCTGGAGATGTTGATTTCATTTTTATTAAGTTTTTATGATGAACTCCTCTTCTGTTTCTTTTATCTTTAAATAATGAAGGTGGACGGGGGACAGACACAGTCTCTATACTAAAGGATTGGGTGGGCAGCTGCACTAATGGAGGCGCAGAGAAGCGTGTAAGACTGCAGCTCTGATTCTGGTCTCAACTCTGGGTTGTCACAGTTTTGGTCGTCTAATCAATTTGGCCATATTTCTAGATATGAGAGCTACTCCATCCAAAGTGGGATGGATGCCGTCTCTCCTAATCAGACCAGGTTTTCCCCAGAAAGGTGTCCAATTATCTACGAAGCCCACATCGTTTGCTGGACACCACCTCGACAGCCAGCGGTGAAATGACGACATGCGGCTGTACATGTGTCATCACTGGTCACATTGGGTAGGGGTCCAGAGAAAACTACGGAGTCCAACATCGTTTTGCCGTAGTCACACACCAATGAAACATTCATTTTAGTGACCTCCGACTGGCGTAACCAGGTGTCATTACCGCCGACGTGGATAACAATCTTACTGTTTATAACAATCTACGTTTAGCCTTAGCCAGCAGTTTCAAATTTGATTCAATGTCTCCCGCTCTGGTCCCTGGATGCATTTGACTATGACCCCCGGTGTTGCTAACTTCACGTTTCGTAAAATGGAGCTGCTAATGACCAGAGTTGGTTTCTCAGCTGGTGTGTCGCTGAGTGGGGAAAATTTGTTTGAAACGTGGAGCACTTGGTGGTGTACTGTGGGCTTCAGTTTGTGGCTATGCCTCCTTCAGACAGTCACCCAGTCTCCCGGCTGCTCGGGAACTACCGGGGGACGGCTAGCTGAAGCTACCTTTGGTCGTACTGCACCGGCTACAGGGGACTTGCTAACTATAGCAGCTACTGACTCTACTGCCTCTAACTCACTGAGCCTCACCTCCAAATCTACAAATAAACTACATTTATTACAAGTACCATTATCGCTAAAGGAGGACGAGGAGTAGCTAAACATGTGGCACACCAGGCAGGAGAGAGGAGGAGAGGAGAGAGCAGGAGAGCAGAGAGAGGCCATTACTATAGCTAGGCTAGAGAGTGTGACTAAGAGAGACTGGTAAAAAATCGGATTGTGGTTATTACAGTTTAAGAAACCTGTTCGTGCACAAACAGAACAAGTCTAAAGGTAGTGTACAGTTATGTAGATAATCACTGATGTGAAAAATGTACGAAAAGTTGTTTAAGTGAGTGGAGCAGAGAGCACCATGGCAGTAACACCGATTACCGGAAGTGACAGAATGTTCTTACTGTAAAGCGGGCATCACGGATTAGCGGACTCCGGTGAAACTGGCGAAATAAGTAGTGTTTTCCCCATAGAGCGGTTTTGAGCGCACATAGAAATTTACCGCGGGCGCTGCTACTATAGTCAATCCGGTAAACTCGTGCCGGTAGCCAAGGACACCCTGCGACGGCTACAAAATTCCCACAGACAAAGCAGGGAGAGCAAGGCTGAACGGAGACATGGCTTGTTCTAAAAAGAGGAAAGTAGATACTGAAAATCGTTGTTTTAAAGATGAATGGACAACTAAATATCTGTTCATTCTCCCTGCTGGCAGCTCCAAGCCTGTTTGCTTAATTTGTTCCGAGACTGTGGCATTGATTAAAAGTGGGAACATGAAGCGCCACTACGAAACAAAGCATGGCTCATTTGAGCAAACGTATGGTGCAGGTACCCAGGTGAGGGCACAGAAAATAAGCGAATTGCAAGCTCATTATGCAAGATTGACTCAACTCATCACACACACATTCACAGCCCAACAACGTGCAAATGAGTGCGCTTTAAAAATATCATGGATTTTAGGGCAGCATAAAAAAGGATTCAGTGACGCTCCTATTGCGAAGGAGATTATGACCGCTGCAGCAGAGACACTGTTAGATGGAAAGCAAAAGGATGAAATGTGTGAGAAAGTAAAACAAGTCCCGTTGTCCGCTACAACAGCAACCAAAAAGTCCGAAATGTTAGCAGAGGATGTTCTGGCACAGCTTGATGCAGCGGTTCAGTCTGCACCATGCCTATCTTTAGCCACTGATGAATCAACAGATGTTGCCGACAATGCCCAGCTTTTGGTGTACGTGAGATTTTTCCACAACGATACAAAGCAGATATGTGAGGACCTGCTTGGTGTAACACCACTTGAGACACACACAAGGGGAGAGGACATATATGCAGCAATTAAAGAGATGCTGGGAAAGAGAGGCATCGACATGAAGCAAGTCGTGTCTGTCACCACAGACGGTGCCCCCTCCATGGTGGGAAAAGAAAAGGGGGCAGTGCCCCGAATGAAAAAAGACAACCCAGATCTTATTGCTTACCACTGTCTCATCCACCAAACTGTTTTGTGTGCCACACTGTCAGAGCAATTTGCTGAAATAATGAACATGATAATGAACACAAAACTGATCAACTTTCTTAGGGCCTCCTCATCCCTTCAGCATCGCCTCCTGAGAGAATTCCTGGTAGATGTTGAGGCAAAGGCAAATGACCTGCTGCTGCACAACAATGTAAGGTGGCTGAGTAAAGGGAATGCATTGGGGCGTTTCTGGTCAGTTCGAAAGGAAATATCTGCTTTTTTAGAGCAGCTAAGCAGTCAGAGAGCAGCTCAGTTTTCACTTTTTCTGAAAGATGACCGCAAGATGGAGATGGTTGCATTTTTAGTTGACATCACATCACATCTTAATGACCTCAATTTGAAACTACAGGGCCAAAAAAATTCGGTTGCAGATATGATGTCAGCAGTTCGATGTTTCCAGAGAAAGCTGGACCTTTTCAAACAGGATCTTGATGGAGAGTTGGAGCATTTTCCAACACTGCATGAACAGTGTCAGGCTGAGAGAGATCTGTCTTCCTATGTTGCCTTCACTGACAAGCTGGTCAGAAATTTCAGTGACAGATTCAACAACTTTCACCTTGGGCAGCAGCCCCTCCTGCTTATTCAAAATCCCTTCCTCATCAGCAATGTCAGATTATTTTCAAAGGAGGCGAGTCAGGCATTCAAGTGGGCACAAGCAGGATCTCTGCAGCTTGAACTCATTGATCTGCAAGGAAATGCTGCATTAAAAGAGCATTTTCAGATAAATGATCCATCTACTTTCTGGTTGCAGACTGTCCCTAAGGGTGTGTTCCCTGGTCTTACCAGAGTTGCACTGCACACACTGACAATGTTTGGATCAACTTACAGCTGTGAATCAGCATTTTCAACTATGAACATCATCAAAAACAAGCAAGAGCTCACCAATGAACACCTATATGTCAGCATGAGAATGGCATTAACTCCGTTTCAACCCAGATTTAAACTCCTGGCAGGTCAGCCACATGCCCATTTCTCCCATTGAAGCAAAAAAAGAAGAAAAAGATGAAAGATGAAAAAGTTCAAGAATAAGAAGGAGAGTTCCATGAAAAATGTTTTGCACTTTTTTGTTCATTTTTCCTGAGTTTACTTTTTTATTTACATGAAGAAGGCTTCAATTAAGAAAGAAAGGACAGTTCAAAGAGAAATGTTTTATGAAAAATGAAGTTCAGTTTTTTTCACTTGAAGAGGCCTTCAGTTATTCAAGCATGGGACTGTTGCATTATAGAAAAAAGGAAATCCACTCAGCTTGCACTATTATTTATTTTATTCTGAGGATTCCCTTTTGGTTGACTTGAAATAAAAACCTTAAACGTATTTGATTGCCTGGGACTACTTTTATTTATGATAAGAGATTGAATATGTGTCTAATATCTCGCATTTTAAGTAAAAACTTAAACAATTAGTTACTTTTTAAAAATGTGGCCATGACTTTCGCTCGGACCTTCTACTTCTTCTACTTTTACAAAATGTAATAACCGGACCTTGGGGACTTTTAATTGAATACCCCTGCTGTAAAGCATGTTGCATTGCTCCAATATTAGCTGGCTTCTACATTCCAGCAGGGTTAGGGTTAGGGTTAGGGTAATAATTATAACAATTATTACATTATTATAACAATAATTATTACAATTACCCCAGTAATAATTACAAATACATACTCACACAAGAAAACCATACAATTTACATTCCTTCTTTTTTTTTTTGCTTTTTTTTGTGCCCATAGTTAATCATATGTGTGAAACTCCTGGTAGACCTTGATCCAGTCTTCTTAAGTCAAATCAAGTCATGTCTAGGACTGAGGTTACCAGCACATGTCCTGAGTGAATCGTCACTCACGTCAAGTCCAAGTCAAATAAGTCAGAACAGCCTTCAAGTGTACAGACTCCTGAAGAAGGCAGATCTTGGTCACGGGTCTGCAGAGAGTACTAGTCCGGGTCTTCATTTGGACTAATCCTCTTCTGTCTGCAACTGCCTCAGTGACCTTTCCAATAATCCAGGAATTCCGAGGTGCATAATAATCCACTATTAGCACAATGTCGCCTGGAACGAAGTTCCTCTTGACCTTTGTCCACTTCTGGCGCTCTTGTAGGTGTGGTAAGTACTCTTTAAGTCCACCTTTTCCAAAACAAATCGGAAATATATTGGGCCTGCTTCCATCTGCAACGTGCATAACTGTCCTCCTTGCGAAACAGACCAGGTGGTTGTGGGCTGTGTCTTGAGAAGCAGGAGATGGTTAGGTGTTAATGCTTCCAAGTCATTTAGATCCGTAAACTCCTTTGTAAGGGGTCAGCTATTTAGAACTGACTCAGCCTTGCAGAGGACAGTTTGTAGTCCCTCCTCATCCAAACTTTGTGCTCTCAAAATGGAATTAAGAACTCCCCTGATGGAACGAATTAACCTCTCCTATGCTCTACCATGATGTGATTCCGTAGGAGGATTAACCCGGCAGAGGGAATCCAATAGCATTGATGTAACATTGACAACACATGGTTCCTACCACCATGGCCAACCTCTTGATGAATATGGCGTATGATGAGGTCCGATATATTAAGATCTTTAGCTATTATAGCTGGGTGTTTAGACTCTTCAGGCATAGCTGCCTTACTAAGCCAACCTCCAACTCTAAAAACGCCATCATCCAGTATCAGAGTGAGCCTGTATATGCAGCTGTTTCCTTTCACACTCTCTCCCCTTTGGAGGCAAGAAAACTCTTCTGTGAACCTTTATTTTTGACAGAACTTGATTATTTCCAATTCACTGTCTTTGATCTTTTCCAACAATAGGTGACCACAACGCATCTTAGCATCCTTGGGCTGCTTTGCAGTCTGCATTTGATGCAGATTGAGGAAAATGGGCATTGACTTGCTTCCTTTTTCTGATATTCACTAACAAGGCCTTAAGCCTTAGTATCCAGGCCATCACTCTTATAAGACATGTCCAAGATGAGCTTCGGTTTATCAAACGTGTCACAGCATTATCTTTCTCTTGTTCCACAGAAACAATAGCAGATACCCTAACTTCTGGATCTCCAGATAGCCCTCCCAGATCATATGGATCAGCAGGCCAGGCTTCCTTTGGTTGCAAGAGAAATGGGGAACCACACATCCACATTTCATTTTTTCAAAAAGATTTCCCTCTCACACCTCTGGAGTCTAGGTTTGCAGGATTGTGTACGGTATATACATACCTCCATTGAGATGGTTTAGACATCTTAAGAATCTCTGAGACTCTGTCAGCTTTTGATATATTTCAGAACAGAGGCACTGTCTGACCAAAAAACTCTCTTCTCCACAGCTTATCCATACGAGCAGCCACCAAAGCTGCTGTGAGAATACGTGGGATTGTCACAGGCTTTAAAAGGTGCCGCCCTGGACTTTCCCATTATGAATGCACTGTGCGCCAGACCTTGATGATTGTGCAACAGCAGGTAGGTGATGGTCCCATATCCCTCCTCACTTGCGTCCACAAAATGATGTAACTGGGCAGTGGCTATTTATTAACAAACATCTGCTGGTATTAAAGCCATCGGCCATATTAAAGCCAGTGTTTGTAACTCTTTCACCCAGCCTGTCCATTCCTGGGCAGCAGGTGCTGGTATTGCATCATCCCATCCCAGCCCTCTGCAGCACAAATCTTGAAGGATCCTTTTAGATGTAAAAATCATGGGAGACAAGATTCCATGAGGATCATAAAATGAGCTGACAGTTGAAAGGACTCCTCTACGGGTCAACGGGCTATCTGGAAAGGTTATACTGAATCCAAAGGTGTCAGACTGTGCACACCACTGCATTCCCAGCACCCTCTCCACCGGTAAAATATCCTGGTCCAGGTCCAGATCCTTAACCTCCTTTGCTCTTTCCTCCTCTGGTATTTGATCCACTTGGTTAAACTGAAGCCTCCTTCAGCACACAACATTCTTAGGTCCGCACACAGGCACATAGCTTCTTGTTCTGAGGCCACTGAAGCAAGGAGGTCATCAACATAAAAGCTGATTATGCATGATAGTTTCAATCACCTGCTGGCTGATCAGTTCTTTGTAATTTTAAGCACACCTTTTAAGCGCACAGCTTGGGGAAGATGTAGCCCCAAACAGGACAACCATCTTGTACTCCCCCATACACTGACTAAAGTCTCCATTTGGCCACCATAGGAAACGTAACAAGTCAGCATCTTCCTCTGGTACTTGAACATTGTGAAGCATAGCCTCAATGTCAGACATCAGAACAATAGGTTCCTTTCTGAACCTGGTCAAGATACCAATCAACATGCTTGTAAGTTCTGGACCTTGGAGAAGATTTAACTTAATTTGCATTAAGTGAGGCCTCTTTGAATGATGCTGCACAATCAAAAATGACACACATCCTCTTTTGAGGATGATATACCCCATGATAAGGGATATACCAAACCTTGCCATCACTGCTGATGAAGAAATATATATATTGACACATAGAAAACTTGAAGCCAAATGGTAACCGTCTGGGCCCAGCCTGTAACTCCTACTGTGCTGGCCCCCTAGATCAAGGTAACCCCTACGGAGCTGGTCCTTCGTTCGAGGTAGTACATTGGGGATGGTGTAGACTTGCTAATTGAGCCAGCAGACACCACCTAGGCACTACCCCAACCCCATAAGGTGGATTCTTACCTTTTGTCCGTCTGGCCCTGACTTGCAGACCTAAAGGTGTATCTGTTGTGACCTACCCCTCTTCTCTCCCCCTGCCCTTTGTTGTCCTTCCTTTCCCGTACCCTCCCTACCTTTTGCTCCATCCCTATTTACATATGGCTGTTTTCTGTATAAAAATGTTCCTCTTCATTTGCTCTGGGTCAACTCACTGGATCAGATACCCTCTGTGACCATCAGTTCACCAGTGTGCCGGCATGCTTCTTAATAAACACACCACCACGGCAAACATCTCAACTGGACTTGATGATTTCTTCGACACTGCGCTCCAAATCTGTGTCTGGCACTTCCTCTGCAAATCCATTTGCTATGAGGTTATTCATGAATGCAGTGTAGTCCTTATGAAATGATGGCTCCCTTACAAACCTCTTCTTCAGGTTAAGAATACACTCAGCCATTATGTGGTTGTTAGGCATGCTAATATTTCTATCTTTAGGAGGCAAGGCAATGCTATAATGGCCATCCACCAGCTTCATAGATCTCTCAGCCATTTCCAGGAATCTGGAATCCTCCCTTGACATCCCCAGCAGTTCATCCTGGTTGTTTTCTGGAAGTCTGCTTTAAACTGCTTATTCCAGAGCTCATGAAGTGTGATGGCTGAAATTCTATTGACTGTAACTGCCGACTGACACAACTACCACTGCATCCACCAAGTGGCCCGTTTACTGTCAAACCCAGCATTGTCTTGACAGCATATGGCCCTCCATTTTTGCTCCTAATAACCTCCAAAGGCTCCAAAGCACTGGGAACATCTGTGCCTATCTATCTATCCTAGAATCTCCACTTCTGCATCTATTTCAGGCAAGCAAAAATGTTTCAAGTGAGGCCAATTTCTCAGGTCTTGCTGTTGTGGAATGTTGCTTCTATCAACAGGTGTCTTATGTTGTACAAATAATTTTGGTATTTCACAATACACATCACTGTCCAATCCAGCAACTTCCAAGTAAGATGCAATACAACTGTCAACTACTTTCTCATGGCCCATTGTGCGCAGAAGAATCTTTGTTTTCCTACCAGGAAGACCCAGCTTATCAATCAGACCCACTGTACAGAAAGATGCAGTACATCCTGGGTCTATGGCATATATTTCAACTGCCCTTTGCCCCTTACTTGATTTGACTGTGACTGGTACGATGGCAAGTACAATCCTAGTCGCCGGCCCCAGTGAGACCATTAGTTTGCACTTCAACCATGCCACTGTCCGCTGTCTTTGCTGAGACACTCTTGCCCTTCTCTGCCTGTGTTTCACATTTTGATGGATGTACAACATGCTAGGGTGTCGTGAGCCACATATTTTGCAAGAAAAACGTTTCCTGCACTCTCTGCTTATGTGCCCAGTGCACAAGCAGCCAAAGCAAACTCGATTAGTTTTCAGAAAATTCATCTTCTAGCTGTAAGCCTTCCTCTCCAATAGAATGCATGACTCCGGTGTGTGTCCACAGTTTTTAGAGCAGAGGCAGGCCTTTTCATGTTCATCCGTCTTGTTGTCTGGTGGAGCCCTCCTTTTAACTGTTGTTTTGCCAGCGGTGGCAAAACTGCTCCCCCCAACCTTTAAACGAGGCATAGATAATGATTAAGTTATATGATTATTTATTTCAACTGATATGCTGGAAGCTTTATATTGAATTTGTCTGCATTTTTTTGTGAAAAAAAATGTTTTCAATAAAATAACACCAAACTATTTAGGGAGGCTTCAGCCTCCATAAAACAGGCCTAACGATGCCACTGTCTTTGACATATACTGATTATTTTAAACCATGCTTCAACAGCCTCAATACATCCATCTGTATGTTTATTAACCTTTGAAAACCTTAGCTTTTGTTTTTGTTGTTCAACAGTGGGAATTAATGGCATCAGAGATTCATGACAAGCAGTAGCATCATCACATAGTTGCATCAAAATATCCAACGAGATTTCACAAGTGAAACATTTTTCTCATCCCTCATGAACTCTTTGAGAGATGAAATAAGGTGTTTTATTCCATCCACCTACCATTTACGGCCCTTTTGATTTAATTCACTTCTATTCAACACCTTTTCAGTGAGGTGAATGATCATTTTCCTTTTCAACCAACATTTTAGCCAGCAATATCAACAGCCAGAGGTATCGCATGAGATCACAACTCCTTGAAATCCAGCAAACCACACACTGAGTGGACGCGTCAGTCCAAACATTTCATCACAAGTCTTCTCATCATCATCAATCAGTGCACCGAAACAGCAAGACAATTTCCATTCAGTAGCAACCAGTTCAAACTGGTTCCAACAAGACCAACGTAACAGCAGAAATAGGTTACATACTGCTAATCACCATGCAGTGTTGCCCGTATGATGCACTGTGTGTGTCCGTGTGCGATCAATCATTCAAATCATTAATTTGCTCCGTGTCCAAAGCATACGTGACTTGCTGACTCCTACGCAGCTCCAATCCAACTTAGTTTGTCTAATTTTTGCTGACAATATTTGGGCGACTATTAAACAAAAAGATGTAGTCACCGAGAGTAGAAGTAGAGGAAAGGCTTTACCTGCCGGACGCGCTGGCTGTTCAATAAAACATCGCTGCAGTTCTAATTTGCATATTTATTAATGTTAAAACACAACATCCAACAACCCTAAAATCATCAGTCAGTTTAGCTCCATTGATCATGCAGTGAGTATGACTTCCCCCCTCACCCCCTCAGTTCAAAATTCACAGGGTGAACTGCTGATTTTACCACCTGGCTGACGCACCACCACGTGACCCACATCCCTGTGACCATTGCAACAATCATAACTATATTAGCTGGCATCTACAGCCAGCCTGAGATCTGTTGTCTGCCCTCTTGCTTACACTCTCTTCAATGCCACTTTCTCTTTTTAGCTTCCTAGGTCAATGCAATTTACTCCCAATAAAGCTAACATGCATTTTCTAATAAATGTTTTGACTATTATTATACAGTAATAACTACTGTAACAGACTGTGTATACACTGTGGCTGTTCAAGTGCGTTCAGTTAAGTTGAGCTGCAGTGTATGGGGTGCCGTCTGGGGGGGTGGCGTTGTTAGAGGCGGTGAAGCCTGTCAGTCAGGGCAGTCGCCATGGCATCGAGGGGCGCAAAAGAGCCACCAGGGATTGGCGGAGGATTGAAGGGGTGGGTTTGTTGTTGAAAAAGCTGGGTGTTGTTAGTGCTAGTGTGTGTTAATGTTATCCCATGTTTTTTCTCATTTGTTTTTTTTGGTGTTGGCTACGGCCCACAGCAGCCTGTGTTCCAGATTAGTAATAAAGTTAACCAAAACCAGTTGCTTCGTAGCTCTATTCTTCCAGTTCGCTACAATTGGTGTCAGAAGTGACCGGACTTCGCGACGGGGCTAACCACACCGCTCTCTAGCTGGTTGACGAGGTGCTAACTGCTGCTGCTGTTGCTGTTTCTGCGGGTGAGCAACATGTTGCCACAGAAACTTTTCAAGATCAAACAGGAGGAGGGATTTGATGAGAATATGGACACCGCTCTGAGTGCGGCAGGACACAGAGAGCGGGTGCGAGAGATGGCAGTGAGGATGGCTACAGAGGCTGGCTTGGGCTCTTCTAGCTGCTCCGGAGAGGGAAACGCTAAAGGCAGGAAGATGGCAGCTGCCAGGAGCATGGACATGAGCAGACAGGTAGAGCCATACGGAGGCGCCCTCCCACCCACAATGAAAACCCCCAGATATGATGGCAAAGCTGACTGGGAAGCTTTTCATACACAATTTGAACTGTTAGCTCAAGCTGGCAGGTGATCCACTGAAGAGAAAGCACTGCAGCTAGCAATGTGACTTACTGGGGATGCTTTGTCAAGCCTGCTGCTATTAAGCCCTGACAATAGGTGCGACTATGATGCTGTAGTCTGAGCCCTTAAGAGACAGTTTGGACTATGTTCAGCAGCCAGCCTGCTACGATCTGCCAGCGGCGACCAGGGGAGCCACTGAGAGACCAAGCCAATGATGTTGAAGGTCTGGTTCACCGTACCTATGCTCACATGCCCCCAGCCATCCAGAGCGAGTTAGCCTGAGACCATTTCCTTCAAGCCTTGCTGCCAGCTGACCTGCGTATCCAGACACTGTTGGCTCATCCCAGGTCTCTACAACAGGCTGTGGAGCTGGCTATAGAAAGAGAAATGCTATGTGCTGGTTCCCTGGCTGGCACACTGGAAACGTCACCAAAGGTCCATCAAGGTGAGCCTGGATAGACAAATTGAGCGAGCTTGGAGGACTGCATTTTGGGACTGGATGTTGTTGAAGCACTAGACTGTGTTATTAACACCAGGAAAGGAACACTCTCCTTTCCAGATGGACATCTGACTGTCTGCTGCACCTCCCACAGTGAACCACCCCTGCCACCCTCCACTCTGGCCACCGCTGCTTCACACTCACATCCGCCTTCCCTCTCACCAGCAGACAGGTGTGAGAGAGTATTGGCTGTGAGGGAGGTTTGGCAGAAAAAACTGTGATGGACTGAGCCCTAGTGAACAGAATCTGCTGTGGCAGCTACTGCTTGAGTTCAAAGAATGTTTCTCATTGTCTGAGGAGGATGTGGGCCAGACAGACCTGATCCAGCACAACATCGATACTGGAGACGCACAACCCATAAGGATGAGACCTCGACGCCTTCCCCTAGCCAAGCAGGCTGCAGCAGACAAAGCCCTCTGAGAGATGCAGCAGGCTGGACTCATCGAGCCCTCCACAAGCTCCTGGGTCTCTGCAGTCGTCATGGTTCCCAAAAAGCTGTAAGAGGATTGGAGATTTTGTGTGGATTTCAGACCCCTCAATAAGGTGACCAAAAAAGACCCCTACTCCGTTCCATGTATTGACGAGGCCTAGACACTGTGGCAGGGTCGTCCTGGTTCTCTTCTCTGGACCTGCGTAGTGGGTACTGGCAGGTCCCCCTCGCTCCTGAGACCAGACCCAAAACTGCCTTCATCACCAGCGGCGGCTTGTCGGAGTTTAAAGTCCTTCCTTTTGGCCTCTGCAACGCCCCCACCACATTCAAGAGACTAACGGACAAGGTACTTGCTAACATTCCCCGGCAAGAGTGTGTTGTGTACCTTGACGACATTCTGGTTCATGCTGATTCCTTCGAGTCAGCTCTCAGGGCACTCAGACGGGTGCTGGAGAGAGTGGCGGCAGCAGGACTAAAATTACATCCCCAGAAATGCTGTTTCCTGAGGCGGGAGGTCACCTTCTTGGGCCACAAGTTGGGAGGAGGGGGTATCGGCACCATGAATGGGAAGGTATAAGCTGTGATGGATTGGCCCAAACCTAACTCTGGGCAGGACCTGAAGAGCTTCCTGGGACTGGCCTCCTACTACAGGAAGTTCGTGAGGGGGTTCTCCTGCATAGCTGCACCCCTGTTTCGTCTCTTACAAAAAGGGGAGACATTTGCATGAACAGAGGAGTGGCATACAGCATTCACTGCACTACAAAGAGCCCTATTGGAGGCCCTGGTTCTGTCCCCACCTGACCCCACCCTACCTTTCATCCTTGACACAGATGCCAGCAACGTTGGCTCAGGGGCTGTGCTGGCTCAGGCGACGCCTGGAGGAGAGACAGTAGTGGCATACTACAGCAGGACGTTCAATAAGGCAGAATGCCGCTACTGTGTCACCAGAAGACAGCTGCTTGCTGTGGTCAGTGCCATATGGGAATTTCAAATATTACCTGGGTGTCCTCCACTTCACGGTCAGGACCGACCACTCTGCTCTGCTGTGGCTCATGTCTTTCAGAGAGCCAGAAGGACAGCTGGCACACTGGATCGAAGAGCTACAAGCTTATGACTTTACTGTGGTCCACAGGCCAGGGGCCCAACATGGGAACACTGATGCACTGTTACGCGCCCCTGCAGCGTAACAGTGCCAGTACTGTGAGAAATGAGAGATGCTGGAGGGAGAGCATCTACACTCTGATGTGAAATGCCAGAGACTGGCAGCTGTGAATAGAGCAGAGTGGGTGCACAAACAAGGGGATGATGTGGACATCAGACCTGTGCTTTCTTGGGTGGCGGCACAACGTCAACCTCCATGGGAAGATGTCGCCATGTTTTCACAAGCCACAAAGAGACTCTGGTCGATGTTTGGAGCCCTGCGCCTGTGTGATGGAGTGCTACAGAGGGGGTGGAAGGAGCCAGCTACAGGAGAGACACGGTGGCAGGTGGTGGTGCTGAAGGCCTTGTGGGAGACTTTGCTCCACGCAATGCACGGAGCACCTGGATCTGAGGCCAGAGGCATACAGTCTGCCAGACCAGGAGGCTGAGACCATTGTGGATACGCTGGTAGAGAGGATGTTCAGCAGGCTTGGGGTGCCAGAAGTCATCCACACTGATCAAGGCAGGAACTTTGAGTCCCGTGTGTTTGCAGTAATGTGTGAAAAACTCGACTCCCACAAGACCCGCACCACACCCCTCCACCCTCAGAGCGACAGCCATGTGGAGAGATTTAACTGAACACTAGTACAGCAGCTGGCCATCGTGACAGCTAAACATCAACGCGCCTGGGATACACACATCCCTCTGGTGTTAATGGCATATTGCTCTTCAGCTCAGGACTCCACTGCCTGCTCCCCTTCCCTCCTCATGTTGGGCAGAGAGATCCGGATTCCGGCAGAGATGATGGTAGACAAACCACCTGACACCCCTGTGGTTCCCCCGGGACCAGAGTATGCCAGGAAGCTACAGGACCACCTTGAATCCACCCATGAGTTCGCCAGAGGTCAGCTTCTGAGTGCAGGAGCGAGACAGAAGAGGAACTATGACGACGCCACTTTGAGGTTGGAGAGTCAGTGTGGCACCCTCAATATATGTGCTGAATATATCTTGGCATTAAGTTAAACGCCTTCTTCTCATCAAAACTCTGAAGACAGTCATCAGTTTATCCACAGGTTTATTGACTTGAAAAAGGGTGAAACGACGATGCTTCGTATAGCATAGGATGTAAACAGCTATTTGCTTGTGTTAACAGACGGCATGCAGTGCTGTTCTCCGTGTCGCTTCCTGCAGACCTAAAAAACACGGCTTCCTGACGCTACCTCCTGAGTCTCTCGAGGGAGGCAACTGCCCCCTGGTGGCCGTATTATGAATTTACTTATAAACTACTGAACAAACCTATAATACCAGAACACTCCCCGCCTGGTGGGATATGACCGCCACTACTCAGCAAACCATAGCGTTTACTATGGCTTAAACTCAGGAGCTAAGAGCAGGACTAACTCAGTGATAGGCCGCAATAACATTTTAATTCCATCTTTCCTGGAGACTCTGATCTCCACCTTGCGTACTCTGCCATCTTTGCTAGGGAAGACATGAGTGATAAGTCCCAGTGGCCATTCATTCCTCTTTAGTTGGTCATCCTTAAGAAGCACGACGCTTCCACATCGAAGGTCAGGCTTCTGGTGCAGGAGGGAGGCTCACTTTCTGAGTTAGGAGCGTTGCCGGTGTAAGTATGAATGGATCATCTGGATCTGTGGACACAGGTACAAGAGGTCTGGCATTGATGATAGCGGTCACTTCCGCCATCAATGTGGAAAGAACTCCGTGGGTCAGACTTGATGTCCCAAGCTGCAGGAACATGGAGTCTAAGATCTTTCTTGCTACACCAATCATCCTTTCCCACGAACCACACATGTGAGAGGCATGGGTAGGATTGAACATCCGCGTGCAGCCTTGGTCCATCAGAAACCTTTCCACTGAACTATTGTTGATGTTGGAAGGAATCCTAAGCTCTTTGCATGCACCGACAAAGTTAGTTCCTCGATCAGAACGAATGTGTTTCACTGGACCCCGAATGGCGAGGAAACGCCTAAGAGCGTTAATGAAACTTTATGTATCTAGAGACTCGATGATCTCAATGTGAACGGCTCGTATGCTCATACAAGTAAATAACACCGCCCACCGTTTACTCTGAGCAAGGCCGCCTCAAGTCCGATGTGAAGACACTGACCATGGGCCAAACACATCGAGGCCGACATTAGTGAATGGAGGTTCAGTTGAAAGGCGATCTGCAGGAAGATCTGCCATCTTCTGTGTCTGAGGTGTGCCACGAAGCTTACGACATGTGACACACCCATAGATAACGCTGCTCACTCGCCTTTTTCCGGCGACTATCCAGAGACCTGCAGCACATAAGGCACCTTCGGTGAACAGTCACCCCTGGTGTTGCGTTTTGTGGTGGTAATGTCTTACCAAAAGTGTAGCTATATGATGCTTCCCTGGAATGATGAGAGGGTTTTTCTCTCCTGGCTGGAGTTCTGCTTCTCTGATGTGGCCTCCAACTCTCAAAAGACCATCAACATCCATAAAAAGATCCAATGTTTTTAGAGGACCATCCTTAGGCAGCTTTTCCCCCTTTGTTAAGCACGCGTATTCTTGAGAGTATGACTTCTCTTGAACAGCATGGATGATGGTTTTCTTGGCCTGCAAGAGTTCTTGAACTGAGATCGCTGTATGGCAATGATGCCAGCCTTTACAGCCACTATCTTTGATTGCCAGATTCGTCTTGAACGAGTGAGCAATATGAGTTAAACGAGCAATAGCGTGAACCAGTGTATTCCAGCTAGAGAACTTGGAAAAACGTTGGGCCCACAGTTGTTTACTCACCATGGTTGTCTTCATTGTAGAGACCTGAGGGCAAATTTCCACATCCAACATCCACCAACTCAAAAGTTCTTTCCTTAGGATGGGCCTGCTGAGGATGTTTGAGAAACGCTGGTCCATGTAGCCAGCTTGTGCCTGAGAGATGTGCAGCAGTGACGGACCATGTGGCGATATCTGCAGGATTTACTTCAGTGGGTACATAATGCCACTGCTCAGGATGAGAGTGACTCCTTATCCGCTGGACTCGGTTACTGACGTAAACATAAAAACGTCTGGTGTCATTATTAATGTAGCCCAATACTACCTTGTTGTCACTGTAAAAGGTAGTATCGGCGAATTTCATGTCGATCTCTGAAGAGACAAGCTCAGCAAGTTCCACCGCCAACACAGCAGCACAAAGTTCGAGTCGTGGAACTGTATGTTCAGGAAGAGAAGCGAGCTTGGCCTTGCCCATGACAAAGCCGACATGGAGGACTCCATGAGTGTCTGTCAGTTTGAGATAAGCCACTGCTGCGATTGCCTTTGTGGAAGCATCACAAAAAACCATTAGCTCTTTGTGTGATGCTTCTGTTGGGGAGATTTCTGTGTAGGGCCTTGAGATCTGGAGACTGGTTAAATCCTTCAGTGAAGACCGCCAAGTGTCCCACATCTCTTCCATTCCTTGAGGGAGGGGTGAGTCCCAGTCACCCTTGTCTTGTGTAAGCTCTCGCAGAATTGCTTTGCCTTGAATGGTGACTGGGGCAATGAATCCCAGAGGGTCATAAATGCTGTTCATGGTAGACAAGACGCCTCGACGAGTGAAAGGCTTGTCGTCATCAGCTGCTTTGAAGGTAAACATGTCAGACATTAGGTCCCAGTTAAGACCAAGGCTACGCTGCATAGGAAGTGCATCAGAGCCAAGGTCAAAGTCTTTGAATCCATTAGCATGGTCCTCGGATGGAAAAGCTTCCATCACCTCTCTTTTGTTTGATGCAATTTTGTGTAGTCGTAAGTTAGACGCCGACAGAACTTCTTGCGTCCTTTTGAGTAGGTCCGCTGCAGCTTCGACTGTAGGCAGACTCCTTAGGCCGTCATCAACGTAGAAGTTGTGGTTCACAAACTGCTTGACATCGAGGTCTGCATCTCGTATGGACTGCCTTAGACAGTAGACTGCCACTG
Organism: Nibea coibor; assembly: GCA_023373845.1. NCBI lineage: Eukaryota > Metazoa > Chordata > Actinopteri > Sciaenidae > Nibea > Nibea coibor. The sequence goes on along the minus strand of CM041718.1, from coordinate 294,081 downwards.
CTGGAGAAGGACAGTTTCCAAATACGTGGACCCTCATGCGGTATTCGATGATGTCTTTGTTTGGGTCATTGTCCCGAAACCACAAAAATCTCAAAAAATTGCGGTCTTCTTCTCTTACCAGGAAACAATGGTACATCAGTTGGCCACTGCTTCCTTGCGAAATCTGATGAGCACCCCAAGAAGAGTATTGTTGAGGTCAGGTCCAGTTAAAAGCACAATGTTAAGCGACACTCCATTGTACTGAGCGCTGGAGTCGAACACTACACAGATGTTTCCAGGTTTTCTAGGATGATACACGCCAAAAAACGGCAAATACCATCTCTCCTCATTTTCCTTAAGCGGGGGTGCCACTTCGGGATGATTGTTCTGTAAAACCTTTTCCATGAAGGCGAAAAAGTGTTCCTTCATCACTGGCTTTCTCTCGAGACTGCGTCTTAATGATGAAAGTCGATTCAGAGCCTGGGGCTTGTTGTCTGGCAGGCGACGCCTTGGCGACCTGAACGGCAGCAGAGCTACCCAGCTGTTGCTCTCCTCTTTAGTTAACCCTCGTTCCATTATTTTCATGAATGAGATGTCGTCAATGGATGGAGCTATTTTGTTGTCATCCTTGGTCTGCTGAAACACTGTGGACCCTAGCTGCTCAGCTCTTTCATTGCGGGTAGGTTTCTCTGTATAACCCACTGTATGATGTCTGGGACATTGGTACTGGCTGTATCTTTCTTTCACGTGGAACATATTTGGACAAGGCTCGAAGATGGAAAGGTGTTCCCCTCCTGTTGTTCTGGTGTAGTATGTGTTCACTGTGGTGGGCTTGTGACTGCCCCCCAAGCACACATTACCAACTATCACCCATCCCAAGTCAAGCTTCTGGGCGTAGGGAGCATCGCGAGGGCCGTTAACTTGCTTACGCACCTTGTGGACTGAAATGATGTCTCGTCCAAGGAGAAGCATGATGGGAGCATTTGGGTCGAGCTCCGGAATATGGTGAGCCACTGATTTCAGGTGAGGGTAATTGAATGCAGTGCTCGGTGTCAGAATCTCAGATCTGCTGTCAGGGATGTTGTTGCATTCTAAGAGACTTGGTAAAGGAAAACTGACTTTTCCATCCATGGTTTCGATTTGATAACCGAGAGCTCTTCTCCCTGTTTTTTCTGTTATTCCAGAGCAGGTCCGGAGAGCATATGTAGAAGTGGGACTTTGAATATTGAAAGCTTCGAAGAACTCAGAACGAGCTAGAGATTTATTGCTGTGCTCGTCGATGATTGCGTAGAGCTTTAAAGCTCTGTCTCGATGGCCAGCAAGATAGACTGAGACGAGGCAGATCTTTGAGCATGATCTGTCACTCTGATTTTGACCACAGACTTCTGTGCAGCGCGTTGTGACTTCTGAAGCTGGCTCTTTGGTCCACAGTGCTGGTCCAGGGTGGAGAGCGGAGATGTGATTCTCACTACCACACTCATGGCATTTTGTTTGTGACTCACAGTACTTGGCCGTGTGTTGTGCAGAAATACAACATTTGTAGCAAATCTTGTTTTCCTTCAGGAATGCTTTCCGTTCTTCTAATGGTTTCTCACGGAAAGCCCGGCACTTCTGGAGTAAATGAGGCTTTCTATCTATGGATGGGGCACAGTCTTTCAGAATTGTCAGTTCTTATCTCGTGTTTATCTGTACCGAGGTGAGCTTTATGATGCACATCCGTTTTGTGAACCGAGATTTCATTCTGTCTAGTTGATGACCAAGGAGTCTTCTGTGCTTTAGGAATAGCATCAGCTTGCGTAGCAAATCTAAAGCTTGGATCATTCCTTATCGTAGCTTGTTCTCTAATGAAGTCAACAAAAACTTCAAAAGGAGGGAAAGAGATATTATGCTTTAGTTTGTAACTGGATCCGAGAGAAAGCCACTTCTCTTGTAGGCTAAAGGGCAATTTTTGGACCAGAGGATTTATTCCTCGTGCTGTGTCTAGGTAATGGAGGCCTGGGAGGTCTCCGTCTGCCTTTGCTGCCTCTAGTTCCATAAGGAGATCGCTTAACTCGTGGAGTTTTGCATACTCTCTATTGGAGATTTTTGGAAAGTCATCGATGCATTGGAAAAGTGCGTCTTCAATCACTTCCGGGGCTCCGTACCATGCATCCAATCTATCCCATACCACAGAGAGTCCTCTAACTGGAAGGTTCACGTGGATGGCCCTGATCCGTTTAGTATGCTCAGCCGAATCTTTTCCCAGCCACTTGACTAACAGATCTGTTTCTTCGCTGGCTGACAAATCTAGGCCACTGAGTGTGTTCTTAAAGGACTGTTTCCAAGCTCTATAACTTTGTTGTTTGGGCATTAAATTGGGTCAAGCCTGTGGTGACGAGCTCACAGCGAGCAAAGTATCGGACGATGTCAGTCATGATAAGTTGGTCGTGGTGGGAATATGGAGATGCATGGCTGGGCATAGTAGAAAAAGGAGGACTGTGATTGGTGAACCTTGGTTCATTTGAACGATGATAATCTTGTTTATGTAATGAGTAGGGATCCTCTTTTGTGTGGTGTGTGTGCTGTGGTTGCTGAGCTGTTAGCATTTGGTTTGGCGTTGTAGGGAAATAGTTAATATCCACTAGGCTATGCTCATCTTTCATGTGGGGGGTTTGGATAGGGAGTGCTGAAGCTGATTCCGTGTGTGACTATCTGATCTCATCTTGAGAAGGTAGATGCAGTGGTGGTGCAAACTGTATTTTGTTTTGCTCTTTGGCCTGTTCAACACCATATTCTTTGGTCCATTCTGTAGGGTCGAAGGGAGCTGCATGTTGTAGGTCTAGGTGATATTTGGCGCTGCTTCGGTCACTGCAGTCCGCAGCTGCCTCTAAGACTTCTGCTTCAGCCACGGCTGCGGCTGTTTCTTGCTCTAATGATAACATATCCATCGTTGCTTTTAAATGTGCTCTTTCTACTTTTAGGGCCATCTCTTTCTTTGCAAAGCTCAGGCGTGCCTTGGCTGCCTCTGCTTTCGCCCGAACCATGGTAGCAGCAGCCCCGGTGGAGGAAGCTTTTGATCTTTTTGAAGAACATGATGCAGAGGATTTGCTTGCCATCGTCTGTGTCCAGCGTATGCTGTGTTATCTTCTGCGTTGAAGACGTCGTTTCACTGTGGCACCCTCAATATATGTGCTGAATATATCTTGGCATTAAGTTAAACGCCTTCTTCTCATCAAAACTCTGAAGACAGTTGTCAGTTTATCCACAGGTTTATTGACTTGAAAAAGAGTGAAACGACGATGCTTCGTATAGCATAGGATGTAAACAGCTATTTGCTCGTGTTAACAGATGGCATGCAGCGCTGTTCTCCGTGTCGCTTCCTGCAGACCTAAAAAACACGGCTTCCTGACGCTACCTCCTGAGTCTCTAGAGGGAGGCCACTGCCCCCTGGTGGCCGTATTATGAACTTACTCATAAACTACTGAACAAACCTATAACACCAGAACAGTCAGTGTGGGTACATAACCCCCAGTACATAACGCTGGTGGCGCAAAAGAGCCACCAGGGATTGGCGGAGGACTGAAGGGGTGGGTTTGTTGTTGAAAAAAGCCGGGAGCGGGCTAGTGTGTGTTAATGTTATCCACTGTTTCTTCTTGTTTGTTTTTTGGGCATTGGCTACGGCCCACAGTAGCCTGTGTTCCACATTACTAATAAAGTTAAGCAAAACCAGTTGCTTCAGAATCTGTAAGGATGAACGGTATCGTAAGTGCTAAGCACACCTTAGAGAGGGTGTAAAACAATGATAAAACAGAAACAGTGTCTGGCTCTGTACGAAGGAGGAACAAGAAGAAATGGGGAAAAAAACTCAGGTCCACAGAGTCAGCTATCATGCTATTCATCCTGATTTTCCCTCATCTTAGAGTTTTCACTAAATGCGCTGTCTGGAATATACCCCAGAAATACCATGATTGTTCTAAACTGGATTACGATTGCTAAATGTTAATACTGGTTAGTTGCATGTAAATGGGTCATATGATGTACATTTACTGTCATGGTAGATCACAATCACTACCACATACACACAGTATGTGAGTTAGAATATACATCTTTCCTTGTATGGGATATTTTTTATATATCACTGTCCACCATATTATGCACAAAACAACTAAATTAAGCTTCTGAACGCAAGCCACATAAAATAGGACAGTGTGTGTTAATGTTATCCGCTGTTTCTTCTTGTTTGTTTTTTGGGCATTGGCTATGGCCCACAGTAGCCTGTGTTCCACATTACTAATAAAGTTAAGCAAAACCAGTTGCTTCAGAATCTGTAAGGATGAACGGTGAATAAAGGACAACAATGAACTATTTTTTTTTGCTATCTTAAGTGCTAAGCACACCTTAGAGAGGGTGTAAAACAATGATTTCACTAGTTAAGTAACATATTCACTCATTTACGTATTTACACTCTTTTGTGATAAATGCTATGTCTGTCTCATTATGACATTATGAGTCTTATTCTTTTCCTATTCTTATTCTGTTACCTCCTTCCATGTCATCAGTCCAGTTCCTGGAGCTGCTGGCAGGAGAGGAAGGTGAGTGGTAATACTCCCCTCCTGGACTGTCAGCCTCTTCCTCCATAGAGCCAGACTTATGACGCTTACTCCTGTAGATACATATACAGACAAATATAGACACTCAGATATTTATGATCATGGTTTCATGGTGCACTGTGTTACAACCCTGCTCTGTCTGTCTGAGGGGGCTAAACGCGCTCGAAACGAAAAACTCAAGCAGTAAAGTATGCTGAAATTTTTAGAATCCAGAAGTTTCATGGGCGCTTGGACTTTCGGTGGCCTATAAAAAAGGCCTGGCCTATAAAAAAGTCTCTTGGTGACCTGGGCTACAACGAAGCGTACGGCCTCCATTTTGTTTCAAAGTTGGTGTTTTTGTGTTTTTTGGGTCATTTCCAGTGGTTGTATTTGAACAAAGTCCCCCCCAGGGCTTTCATCCTATCTATTTGAAACTTGGTGTGTGTGTTCTTAAGGCCTTGACAATGAAAAGTTATGACATGCTATAACTTTGCGAAAAATACTCCACAATACTCCAATCTTCCCCAAACCTCTGGTATATAATGGCAGTCTGGCCTAGAACACATTTCCATGACCATCCATCAGATTTGACCCTTTGATCCAAATTTGCCCCCTGCATGTGGTCTATTTTAACAAACTCTTCCTAGGGATTTCAGCCCATCTAATCTTCCCATCTAAACTTGGTGTGTGTGTTCTTAAGGCCTTGACTATGAAAAGTTCCATCAGATTTGACCCTTTGATCCAAATTTGCCCCCTGCATGTGGCCTATTTTAACAAACTCTTCCTAGGGATTTCATCCCATCTAAACTTGGTGTGTGTGTTCTTAAGGCCTTGACTATGAAAATTTCGGTGTGGGTGTGGCTATTTTGTCAAATTTGACCCTATGAGAAAAAGTGGTTGCTTCTTATGTTCTGTTTTAACAAACTCCTCCCAGGGACTTCATCTGATTGACTTAAAACTTGCCCGACGTACACACATGCGCGAGGGCCCATTCATTCGCTTGTGGCTTTAATTATATTTGTCTTACTTAAGTAACAATAACCACCCAGATTTCTTTTTGACACTACAGCCAAACTTCCTTAAAAATCATCTGTCTTTTAGCAGCTCACCATGATTTATTTAGACTTTTTCTGCAAAATAGATGACATTCGTCATCACATTGTTGTTAAATGCCAGTTATGTGCTCTTAAAAAAATCTAAACTGGTGTTATCTTCTAAAGCAACCACCAGTCCTTTTGATGCCCAGCCAGCTAAACCTTTTGAGGATCTTTGACTATCTCCTGCGAAAGACTAAATAATGTTCATTCGCAACTACAACTGGCATAATACCCACCAGCTTTAAGACTGTTGTGGTCAATCCCTGCATTAGAAACCACAGACACAAAATACAGTCCCCATATAAAATAAATAAATAAATTCAGTTATAACTTAACTTCATAAATTAATTAAAGTTATTAATCAATCATGGTGTTACTTGTTATAATGGGCTTCTAAAAAAAGAATAATCAGATGTTCCTCATGCTCACTTGTACTGACACAAGGATCGCCTCACTGAATATTTGAAGTACGAATCAAAAATGAAGATTCTGAATGTTTTCCTTATACTGTTTATAAGCAACAGTGAAAAGACAGGAAATGGGGTAGAGAGAGAGCTCTGTAACATGCAACAAAGGTCATCAGCTAGAATTGAACCAGTGACAGCTGGTTGAAGCAGTGACTATTGCTTCACTAGTGCATATTATTAAATTAGCTTCTTCTCTGGAATTTTTGTGCTTCCTCATCTCACAGGATCTCACGGATCGTGGCTTCGGCTAGATAAGGGATAGTGGTTGCACCTGCTGCTGTGGTCCTGCTTATCAATACTACTAGACTGATTCAGGAGGTTAAGGAAGTAAAACAGTGTCTGGCTCTGTACGAAGGAGGAACAAGAAGAAATGGGGAAAAAAACTCAGGTCCACAGAGTCAGCTATCATGCTATTCATCCTGATTTTCCCTCATCTTAGAGTTTTCACTAAATGCGCTGTCTGGAATATACCCCAGAAATACCATGATTGTTCTAAACTGGATTACGATTGCTAAATGTTAATACTGGTTAGTTGCATGTAAATGGGTCATATGATGTACATTTACTGTCATGGTAGATCACAATCACTACCACATACACACAGTATGTGAGTTAGAATATACATCTTTCCTTGTATGGGATATTTTTTATATATCACTGTCCACCATATTATGCACAAAACAACTAAATTAAGCTTCTGAACGCATGCCACATAAAATAGGACAGATCACTGTTACTGCACAAAAGCACAACCACAAGAAAAGCACTTCACTTGGTAATTATTTGCACACCTTTGCTGCATCTTTCCTCCAATTTATCACCAGTTTAAGTTTAAAAATTCTTGCATAAACACACGTATTCTGTCACTTCCAGTTATCGTTGTTACTGCCACTGTGCTCTCTGCTCTGCTCACCTAACAGAACCAAACAGATTTTCATATATTTTTCCACATCAGCAATTATCTACACTATCCTTAGAATTGTTCCATTTGTGCACGAATAGGTCTCTTAACTTTAGTAACCACAATCCGAGTTTTACCAGTCTCTGTTAATAACACTAACTAGCCTAGCTATACCCCCTCTGCTCTCCTTCTCTCTCTCTCTTTCTCTTCATCCTCTTCTCTTCGCTTCTCCTCGTGCTCCTTTAGCAATAACGGTATTTGTAAAAAATGTAGTTTATTTGTAGTTTGGGGGCGCGGCTCAGTGATTTAGAGGCACGGTACCACACCACTGAACAGTCAGTAGCTGCTGATAGTTAGCAATTGCCCTGTAGCCAGTGCAGTACCACCAAAGGTAGCTTCAGCTAGCTGTCCCTCAGAAGTTCCCGAGCAGCTGGGAGGCTAGGTGACTGTCCGAACGAGCTCCAAACTCAAGCCCAGGGTACACCACCAACCACTTCACGTTTCTAACAGATATTTCAGCGACACACCTGCTGAGGTCACTGGCAGCTCCATTTTATGAAACGTAAAGTTAGCGAAAGCAGGGGCCATAGTTAAATGCATCCTGGGGACGACATCGAGTCAAATTTGAAACTGCTGGCTAAAGATAAACGTAGATACAGTAAGATTGTAATGACACCCGGTTACGCTAATCAGAGGTCACTCTAACGAGGTCAACGATGTCGGACTCTGTAGTTGAAATGTCGTCATTTCACCGCTGGCTGTCGAGGTGGTGTTCAGCAAACGGAAAAAAGTGGGCTTCAGAGATAATTGGACACCTTTCTGGGGAAAACCCGAACTGATTAGGAGAGACGCCATCCATCCCTCTCTGGATGGAGCAGCTCTCATATCTAGAAACAGGGCCAAGCTTATTAGTCGACCAAAACCATGACAACCCAGAGTTGAGACCAGGAAGCAGAGCTGCAGTCATACACGCTTCTCTGCGCCTCCATCAGAGCAGCTGTCCACCCAGTCCTTTAGTATAGAGACTGTGTCTGTCCTCCATCCGCCTACATTATTTAAAGATAAAACAAACATAAAACAGGAGGAGAAACAGAAGTTCACGACTCACTTAACTGTGCGTCTGTCCCCAGGTTCATTTGTCACATGACAGCATATATATACTCTGCCACAAAATAATAAAATATTATCATACATTGTTCATTCATGAAATCATCTGGCAATCAGTGGTCTTCGGTTCTTGTACAGATTGTAAAGCCCTCTGAGGCAAAATGTGTTTTGTGACTTTGGGCTATACAAATAAAATTTGATTTGATTTTGATTTAATTTAAATTGTATCATTTTAATCTGGACCCCCAGTCACTGCTGCTGCAACACTGGTTACAGCTTCTGCAACATCCAGTAGACAAGCAGCACTCACCACCACCACCCAAGCAGTAGTTAGGCCACAGAGGCCACAACAAACACCAATGGGATCGTATATAACAAGGCCAATGGATCCACTCAGGCAGACAAACTGGATGAAGTACTGGTAAACATGATTGCTTGTGACTATCAACCATTCTCCGTCATTGAGGACAAAGGCTTCAGAGAATTTTCCCTGACCCTGGACCCTTCATACACTCTGCCTACCAGGACCACCATGTCTCAAGCTCTACTGCCTAATATGTATGGAAAGCTAAGAACTGAAAAAAATCAAGAGTGCTCCTGCTGTGTGTCTCACAACAGACTGCTGGACATCTGTGACGACCACAAGTTACATGTCAGTGACCTGCCACTATGTTCAGGATTTTGTCATCACCTGGTAAGTGAGCAAAAGAGAGTTTCAACTAAATGGGGTGTCAGTGACAAAGTTGTAGCTTGTGTCACAGACAACATTGTGGCAGCCCTGAGAAACCACCTGCACTGGGACCACATTCCATGTGTTGAAACTCATTACTACGCACTCCTCCCTAAGTGCTCTAATTCAGGGCACAATTCAAAAAATAAAAGCTGTGGTTGAATATTTCCACGGAGTAGGCTGAAGCACCATTGGAAAATCCAATATGGCGGAAATTGACGTCATTCTCGACTTGAACTCGACTTGATCCAAGGATTCCAACGGTACCTTTTTGTGAAATTTGGACCAACGGGTCAAGTTATGAAGCTGAATGCACTTCAAACTTTGACATGTTGGTGGTGCTAGAGAGTTTACTGTACGGACATTTACATTGTTGAGGTTGACAATGGGACTGTCCTGAATACGTGTGCCAAGTTTCGAAACTTTTCACCATGGCATTCTAGGGGCTGCCATAGACTTCAATTGCAGTGGAAATGGATCAAAAATAATAATAATAATAATAATAATAATAATAATAATAACAACAATAGGAAAAGCTACAAACACAATGGTTGCCTTCGCAGCTTTGCTGCTAGGCACCCGAATGCGATGGGGGTACCGCAGCATAGCAGGGAAGCCTACATCTGCTCAGGAAGGTGTCGTGAGTCCATACACCAAGATTCGTGACGTTATCATCGAATCGAATGAATAGTGAATTTATTAGAGTGGTGAATTTCTACATAGTGTACCTCAAGCTATGGAAACCTGCTGAAGCACAGATGTGTCGTCCTCCGGTTTCTTCATCTCACATCACTATTCTTCATTGAGCAGAAGGTTTCAGGACAACAGAGTAGTTGTGTTTCTGAATTTCCAAGGATCAGTGAGTACTGAGGAACACTTTTCACAAGGATTCAAATGAGCTCCAACATGGGCACCAACACATGGTACCATAACTGAGTTTACAAAACCCCAAGTATTATTATTTTAATTTTATTTGACTTAAAGGGTGATTGTGTTTTTTTTGTTAATAAACACCCATGTTGTTGCACAGTATATCTGCAGTCCAAATGTTTATTTATGCTTGATGAATGTGGTATTGGTAGGGCTATGGTGTGTTAAAGGTATGCATGGGAGGTTGTAAGCTCACATAAACAATCTAGCTACAAAATCAGCTAACCAGGCCTCTCTGCACTCTAGGCGGGGTTGTACGCTCTAGTTACAGTAGATATATCCCAATTTCATTATTCTAGTAGACTCCCTGCAATCCGCCTCTCATGCATGAGGTGTTAACAGGTAAAAAGAGGTTCGCCATGATTATCCTGTAGCAAAATTGGAGTTGAGTGGGAGGGCTACATGTGGTAAAGTGCAGGTACTCTCTGCCCTTCAGGAAATTTCTCCTCTCAAATTAACATGGGAGTATATTGGGCAGGAGATGGGTGTTGAGAGCACTCTAGCTCTCAAAAATTCTCGCAATACACACCCATTCATTTCTCTCCCACAGAGAGTTTTACAAATTTTGGCTACTATAGCGCCCCCTAATGGTCAAAGGTCACAAAAATGCTTGGGCATCTCAAAGAAGTCGTCGTGACACAGTGTTAGAAGTTTGAAGTCAAAACATCAAACTTTTGCAGAGATATGGCCTCACTTCCTGTTTGGCGGCTTTGTTGCTAAAATGGCTGCCAGATTTTGATACAAATGCACACAGCCCTTTAGCAAATGTAGTGAGATGTCTGAGTCAGCACTGGAATCAAGGTTAAAGTCCAAAGCAATATGAAGATATGAGAAAAAATCCATTTTGGCTGCTTATAACGCCCCCTAATGGTCAAAGGTCACCAAAATGCTTGGGCATCTCAAAGAAGTGGTCATGACTCTGTGTTAGAAGTTTGAAGTCAAAACATCAGACAGTTGTAGAGATATGGCCTCACTTCCTGTTTGGCGACGTCACGGAAGAGTTTGATTGGGTGCTACTGGTAAACGGAAGCAAAATTTAAAAATCCACATGATAACCATGCAGCTTTGACTGGAGATTCTATGTGTCAAGTCTCGTTCAAATCGGACAATCTGCATGACCTGAAATGCTTTTTGAAGGTTTGTGATGAAATTCAAAATGGCAGAAAATCCAATCTGGTGCAAATTGACATCATAGTGTGCGTTAATCTCATCTTGATCCAAGGATTCAAACTCTTATTTTGATAGCCTTTTCTCTTGTGTGTGTGTGTAGTCTTCAGTCTGTTAATCAGAGTGTTTTACAGTCTTTTATTTTGAAGGGACTCTTATTTTGAAAGGCCTTTTTCATATCTGTGTGTGTGTGTATGTGTGGTTGTTGTGTCGGTTAATCAGAGTTTTACAAAGTCTTTTATTTTGAAGGGACTCTTATTTTGAAAGACTTTTGTCTTTGTCTTTATCTATGTCCGTGTGTCTGTGTGTGTTGCCAAGCAACCAGGGTGAGCTGCAGGTCAGAGCAATTAAGCCCAACTCACACCGGGGACGTCAGCGGCGCGTTACGGCTGCGTCGCGTCAGCCGTTGCTGATCGCTGCCATTATAATCAATGAGACCACTCACACCGGGCGCGCTGCGTAACGTCTCAGCAGCGTCCCAGGAGCGTCTCTCCGCTCCGCTATCTTTTTGTAGCACTTCTATTTCTGACGAGAGCCGTTGCTAAACCGCGTCAATTTCAACAGAGCAGATTGCACCAGACAGGAAATGCGACACAGAATCAGCGTAATAAACTTCCGCCCCCTTTCAAAATAAAACACAATATGCAGTTAATGTCGCCTGTCACAGCTTCACGTCCAAAGAGTCTCAACATGAACAACAAGAGACTAATTGTGGAAGTGGAACAGCAAACAATAATTTATGACACAACAGATCCTTTTTATGATCTCTCCTACGTCAGAGAAGCAAATTTAGCTGTTTGTTGTTGTTGGTTCTTTTATACACAGTTTATCGCGGGGACTCGCGTATGTTCGGGATTCTCGCGTGATCTCGCGTGAATACGGCTAGTTCGCTACGCTGCCATAATGCCGGGCAGAGGACGGAGCTGAACCGTGGCGCTGCCGTTTCGCGCCCGGTGTGAGTCCCGTGTTAGTCACAGCTGCAAACTGGACAAATTTTTCTCTCTCTTCGCACTCTAGGTATGACATCACGCACTCTGGCTCTCGAAAGTTCCCGCAATACACATCCATTCATTTTTTGGCATTTTCTTTGGTGTACAGAGGCAAAACCATTTGGTGAAACTTTTTGAAAACCACTTTGCTATCGTGTCCTTGCCGAGCCGGTCGTTTTGACTCCTTGTTTGTGTATGTGTGACAAAAACTCGAATGACGAAAATACGGAAGAAATGCAAGAATAACTAGAAAATTCCAGCAGAAATTTTGAAAGTGCTGAGTGGGCTGTTGCCGGGGTTCTGTAGTGAAAAAGCACATCTCAAACAGTAATATTTAACATGTTTATTTACACACATGACCACTAATTCTAGCATCAGCTACAAATGTTAGCAAATGTCGTGTCTTTTATACAATAGCGCTAACACGCTAGCTGCTCATGTGCAGAAGGTTTGTATAAGGTCAATATAGTAGTAATGTCCTAAATGAGCTGAATCTAGTGATATCATTGGTGTGGGGGCCCAGAGGGCGCCCACACTATTGTTATCCAAATCTTTATTAGTGCCGAGTGCCTTCGATACGAGGCAACTATTGTTCTTCTGCGTGTTTCATGGCAGTTTTATTATTAGTGCCGAGTGCCTTCGATACGAGGCAACTACTCCCATAGCTAGCAAGCTAGCAAGGGAGTAGATTCAGCTCATTTAGCTTTAGCAGCATATGCTAAAATTAGTGACTAGCGCATCATGCTACTTGCTAACATTAGCAGCTAATGCTAATTTTTAGTGGCTAAAGATTTGTGGTAGCATTAGTGGTAGCAGTAGCATGTCAGGAGTTAGCATGTTAGCATTAGCATGTTAGCATTATCATGTATTTTATTTTTAGTGGCTAAAAAGTATGCTTATTGCTAACATTAGCAGCATAGGGTAAAATTAGTGGCTAGTGCATCATGCTAATTGCTAACATGAGTGGCTAATGCTAAAATTAGTGGTTTCAGCATTAGTGGTTAGTGGTTTCAGCGTTAGCGCTAGCCATTATCTGACAGACAGTAACACAGACACATAGACCGACACAGACAAGCACACACACAGAGACAGACAAGACAAACACACCACATACACACACACAAACACTCCTAACAACTTCCACAAATGTTGTACTGCAGAAATAAAAGTTATATCACTAGCGTTAGCGCTAGCTGGTCATGTGTGTAAATAAACATGTTAAATATTACTATTTGAGTTGTGCTTTTTCAGTACAAAACCCCGGCAACAGCACACTCGGCACTTTCAAAATTTCCGCGGGAATTTTCTAGTTAGTGCCGAGTGCCTTCGATACGAGGCAACTAGTCCCATAGCAAAGCTGCCGAAGGCACGAGGCAACTATTGTTCTTCTGCGTGTTTCATGGCAGTTTTATTAGTGCCGAGTGCCTTCGATACGAGGCAACTACTCCCATAGCTAGCAAGCTATGGGAGTAGTTGCCTCGTGCCGAAGGCACGAGGCAACTATTGTTCTCCTGCGTGTTTCATGGCAGTTTTTTTATTTTTATTATTCATTTTCCGCCCTTTTTCGGCAATTAATACAGCCCGAACCGGCCACGGGACCCCCAACAAGTAAATTAACAAAACGTGTGTTTTCATCGCGAATCGTGTGCTTCTCAAAAATCGAAAAAATTCGTGAATTTTTCGCGAATATTTCCCCAATAAAACGGAGGAAATTTTCCCATAAGAATGAATGGAAAACCCCGAAAAAAATAAAAATTAAACAGGCATTTTCAAAAATTAACTGCTCTGGCATACTTTCACCGAGAGACTTCATTTAAACTTTAAAATGGAGGTACTCTTGCCTTCTCTTCATGTATTCACTTCACTTATCGACACCTTTTACCGTTTTTAAACTATCGAGGCTCAAAGGTGAGAAGGTTTTTGGTCAAATTTCGGGGTTTATAATGGGTGTGTATTGGACGGAATGTTTTTGCCAGAGTGGATGACATCATCACCCAGAGTGTGGAGGAGGGAAAAAAAATCGGTCAAAAAATAAAACGTAAACTGCTCCTGTGGCCACAAATTTCACACTACAGACATGATTTATACATAAAAACGTAGGAAAATTTGTCAGCGTCGCATAGATACCACTGCTGAAGCTGTGAGTATTATAGTTTTGGCCTGACACACAGAGATTCCCCACCCACACCCATCCACACTCCCATAGCCTCCCATATTAAAAACGCAGGAAGTTTTCTGGAGGAAAGCAGAAGTAACCTTTCTTTGAATCGATTTTAATAGGTCATATTTCTTCATTTGACACACAAACTGCATATCTAGACGATCAGGAAAGTCTCTAGATGCCCAAACTTAAGTCGGTTCAATGATTGGAAATACGGTTTGGCCAGATATCCTTCCTGTTCGAGGCATGGTCTCAGCATTTTCTCCCCCTCTCTCTGTCTTCCAACTGAAATTCAAACTGCTGCACCAACTGCCCAGCGGCGGCCATCTTAGCTGTAATTGTCAGTTAATTTGAATTTGTCTGTATAAAATGACACAGACAGCAGAGCAGCTAGCGCATTAGCACTAGCCACTAACTGACAGACATTAACACAGGCAACCCAAGCAAGACATTTTCTGTGGTGACCGTCAATCTGTGTTGTTTGTGTTTAAATCTGTTGTTGCTGTGCCTATGATGCAACATATATCAGCAGTTATTGTCAGTTAATTTGAATTTGTCTGTGTAAAATGACAGAGAGAGACAGCAGAGCAGCTAGCGTGTTAGTGGATAGCGCTGACACGCTAACAATTAGCCACTAACAGGCCTGTGTGAAATCATAACATAATTTAATAGGTCATATTTCTTCATTTGACACACAAACTGCATATCCAGACGATCAGGAAAGTCTCTAGATGCCCAAATTTAAGTCGGTTCAATGATTAGAAATACGGTTTGGCCAGATATCCTTCCTGTTCGAGGCATGGTCTCAGCATTTTCTCCCCCTCTCTCTGTCTTCCAACTGAAATTCAAACTGCTGCACTAACTGCCCGGTGGCGGCCATCTTAGCTGTTATTTTCAGTTAATTTGAATTTGTCTGTGTAAAATGACACAGACAGCAGAGCAGCAGAGCAGCTAGTGCATTAGCACTAGCCACTAACTGACAGACATTAACACAGGCAACTCAAGCAAGACATTTTCTGTGGTGACCGTCAATCTGTGTTGTTTGTGTTTAAATCTGTTGTTGCTGTGCCTATGATGCAACATATATCAGCAGTTATTGTCAGTTAATTTGAATTTGTCTGTGTAAAATGACAGAGAGAGACAGCAGAGCAGCTAGCGTGTTAGTGGATAGCGCTGACACGCTAACAATTAGCCACTAACAGGCCTGTGTGAAATCATAACATAATTTAATAGGTCATATTTCTTCATTTGACACACAAACTGCATATCCAGACGATCAGGAAAGTCTCTAGATGCCCAAACTTAAGTCGGTTCAATGATTGGAAATACGGTTTGGCCAGATATCCTTCCTGTTCGAGGCATGGTCTCAGCATTTTCTCCCCCTCTCTCTGTCTTCCAACTGAAATTCAAACTGCTGCACTAACTGCCCGGCGGCGGCCATCTTAGCAGTTATTGTCAGTTAATTTGAATTTGTCTGTGTAAAATGACACAGACAGCAGAGCAGCTAGCGCTAGCCTCTAACTGACAGACAGTAACACAGACACAGAGACTGGCCGACACAGACAAGCACAGAGACAGACAAGAGAAACACACCACACACACACACACACCTAACAACTTCCACAAATTTTGTACTAGAGTAGATTCAGCTCATTTAGCTTTAGCAGCATATGCTAAAATTAGTGACTAGCGCATCATGCTACTTGCTAACATTAGCAGCTAATGCTAATTTTTAGTGGCTAAAGATTTGTGGTAGCATTAGTGGTAGCAGTAGCATGTCAGGAGTTAGCATGTTAGCATTAGCATGTTAGCATTAGCATGTTAGCATTATCATGTATTTTATTTTTAGTGGCTAAAAAGTATGCTTATTGCTAACATTAGCAGCATAGGGTAAAATTAGTGGCTAGTGCATCATGCTAATTGCTAACATGAGTGGCTAATGCTAATTTTTAGTGGCTAAAGATTTGTGGTAGCATTAGTGGTAGCAGTAGCATGTCAGGAGTTAACATGTTAGCATTAGCATGTTAGCATTATCGTGTATTTTATTTTTAGTGGCTAAAAAGTATGCTTATTGCTAACATTAGCAGCATAGGGTAAAATTAGTGGCTAGTGCATCATGCTAATTGCTAACATGAGTGGCTAATGCTAAAATTAGTGGTTTCAGCATTAGTGGTTAGTGGTTTCAGCGTTAGCGCTAGCCATTATCTGACAGACAGTAACACAGACACATAGACCGACACAGACAAGCACACACACAGACAGACAAGACAAACACACCACATACACGCACACAAACACTCCTAACAACTTCCACAAATGTTGTACTGCAGAAATAAAAGTTATATCACTAGATTCAGCTCATTTAGGACATTACTAATATATTGACCTCGCACAACCCTTCTGCACATGAGCAGCTAGCGCTAACATGCTAGCTGCTCATTGTATAAAAGACATGACATTTGCTAACATTTGCAGCTGATACTAGAATTAGTAGCTAGCGCGTCAGCGCTAGCTGGTCATGTGTGTAAATAAACATGTTAAATATTACTATTTGAGATGTGCTTTTTCAGTACAAACCCCGGCAACAGCCCACTCGGCACTTTCAAAATTTCCGCGGGAATTTTCTAGTTAGTGCCGAGTGCCTTCGATACGAGGCAACTATTGTTCTCCTGCGTGTTTCATGGCAGTTTTATTATTTTTTTTATTCATTTTCCGCCCTTTTTCGGCAATTAATACAGCCCGAACCGGCCACGGGACCCCCAACAAGTAAATTAACAAAACGTGTGTTTTCATCGCGAATCGTGTGCTTCTCAAAAATCGAAAAAATTCGTGAATTTTTCGCCAATATTTCCCCAAAAAACCGAGGAAATTTTCCCATAAGAATGAATGGAAAACCCCGAAAAAAATAAAAATTAAACAGGCATTTTCAAAAATGAACTGCTCTGGCATACTTTCACCGAGAGACTTCATTTAAACTTTAAAATGGAGGTACTCTTGCCTTCTCTTCATGTATTCACTTCACTTATCGACACCTTTTACCGTTTTTAAACTATCGAGGCTCAAAGGTGAGAAGGTTTTTGGTCAAATTTCGGGGATTATAATGGGTGTGTATTGGACGGAATGTTTTTGCCAGAGTGGATGACATCATCACCCAGAGTGTGGAGGAGGGAAAAAAATCGGTCAAAAAATAAAACGTAAACTGCTCCTGTGGCCACAAATTTCACACTACAGACATGATTTATACATAAAAACGTAGGAAAATTTGTCAGCGTCGCATAGATACCACTGCTGAAGCTGTGAGTATTATAGTTTTGGCCTGACACACAGAGATTCCCCACCGACACCCCTCCACAGCTCCATAGGCTCGCATTATAATTTGAGAGGAGAAATTACCAGAAGCAGCAGGGAGCATCTGCTCTTTACCTGACGACCCAGACCAGAGTTTTTAACATTTCGCTCTCAAACTGGGCACAGAACTGGTCGAGAAGTAGCCGCCGATCACGAATATTTCGGCTTTTGGATACGACACACCGTTTGGCATTTAATGTTGTCTGTTCGAGGCCCTTCATTTGCTTTCTCTCTCCCTCTCTCTGGGTATTTCCAACTGAAATTATACCAGGTGCATTAACTGCTCTGCTGATTAGGGCCCAGCAGTTGGTCCTGGTTGCTTGGCAACCTTAAGCCTGCCTGAGGGAGGAGAGGGGGGGAGGGGCTATTTTCACTGTTGTTGATGTATCAAATGCTATATGTTTAATGTCGGACATTTTATGCTTCTCTCTCACAGACACAGACAGTAACACACACATGTGCACACACACACACGTCTAACTACTTACTACTAGTTGTTTCAGCTACTTTCACACTTATACTATTCTACTTTTTCAGCTAATTTCACACTTTATTATACTATTCTACTTTTTTCACCTAATTTCACACATTATTATAATATTCTACTTCTTTCAGCTAATTTCACACTTTATTCTACTATTCTACATATTTCAGCTAATTTCACACTTTATTCTGCTATTCTACTTTTTTCAGCTAATTTCACACATTATTATAATATTCTACTTCTTTCAGCTAATGTCACACTTTATTCTACTATTCTACTGCTTTCAGCTAATTTCACACTTTATTCTACTATTCTACTTTTTTCAGCTAATTTCACACATTATTATTCTATTCTACATATTTCAGCTAATTTCACACTTTATTCTACTATTCTACTTTTTTTCAGCTAATTTCACACTTTATTCTACTATTCTACATATTTCAGCTAATTTCACACTTTATTCTACTATTCTACATATTTCAGCTAATTTCACACATTATTATAATATTCTACTTCTTTCAGCTAATTTCACACTTTATTCTACTATTCTACTGTTTTCAGCTAATTTCACACTTTATTCTACTATTCTACTTTTTTCAGCTAATTTCACACATTATTATTCTATTCTACATATTTCAGCTAATTTCACACTTTATTCTACTATTCTACTTTTTTCAGCTAATTTCACACTTTATTATGCTATTCTACATTTTCAGCTAATTTCACACTTTATTCTACTATTCTACTTTTTCATCTAATTTCACACGTTATGTAAAATTATTTCAGCTAAATTTACACTTTATTATACTATTCTACATATTTCACACTTTGTTATACTATTGTAATTACTTCAGCTAATTTCACGCTTTCTTATACTATTCTAACATTTTCTACAATTCTACATTTTCATACAAATTTGTACAGTATTACACAACATTGTACCACTTCATACTGTTCTACTGTTTTCAGCTCATTTCACATTTTTTAGATATGCATTGTTTGGCCTTTTCAAGCTTTATTGTATACAGATGGCGAAAGAGTGACAGGTATGTGGGAACGCCGTGCGACGACGGGCGGCAGAGGGCCCCCACACCGTATTTCCGCAGGAAATGCAGTTTTCTAGTTGGTGTGGGGGCCCAGAGGGCGCCCACACTATTGTTATCCTAATCTTTATTATTGGTGTGGGGGCCCAGAGGGCGCCCACACTATTGTTCTTCAAATCTTTATTATTATTGGTGTGGGGGCCCAGAGGGCTCCCACACTATTGTTATCCTAATCTTTATTATTGGTGTGGGGGCCCAGAGGGCTCCCACACTATTGTTATTCAAATCTTTATTATTATTGGTGTGGGGGCCCAGAGGGCTCCCACACTATTGTTCTTCAAATCTTTATTATTATTATTATTATTTTTCTTCTTCCGTACGTTTTTCGGTACCCCAAGGATCCTACAAATCTTGTACTACAAAAACAAAACTTATATCACTAGATTCAGCTCATTCAGCACATGCTGGCTTATCAAAAAACTTTTTTCTAATATTAATATTTTACAAATTATTCAACTATTTCTACAAATATTTTCCCATTTGAAATACATTGTACAAACTTCTACAAACTTTTACAAACATTCTACATTTTAAAGTACTTCTACTACTACTACAAACTTCATTCAAACTTCAAAATGTACACAAGATATTAAACTATTAAACTCGTATTTAACTTTTTTAAAAATCTTTTACCGTTTTTAAACTATGAAGGCTCAAAGGTGAGAAGGGTTTTGATCAAAATTCAGCGTTTATAATGGGTGTGTATTGGACGGAATCTTTTGGGCCACAGTGGATGACATCATCAGCTAGAGTGTGGAGGAGAGAAAAAAATCGGTCAAAAAATAAAACGTAAACTGCTCCTGTGGCCACAAATTTCACACCACAGACACGATTTATACATAAAAACGTAGGAAAATTTGTCAGCGTCGCATAGGTACCACTGCTGAAGCTGTGAGTATTATAGTTTTGGCCTGACACACAGAGATTCCCCACCCACACCCCTCCACAGCTCCATAAGCGGCAATATTAATTTGAGAGGAGAAATTACCAGAAGCAGCAGGGAGCATCTGCTCTTTACCTGACGACCCAGACCAGAGTTTTTAACATTTCGCTCTCAAACTGGGCACAGAACTGGTCGAGAAGTAGCCGCCGATCACGAATATTTCGGCTTTTGGATACGACACACCGTTTGGCATTTAATGTTGTCTGTTCGAGGCCCTTCATTTGCTTTCTCTCTCCCTCTCTCTGGGTATTTCCAACTGAAATTATACCAGGTGCATTAACTGCTCTGCTGATTAGGGCACAGCAGTTGGCCGTGGTTGCTCGGCAACCTTAAGCCTGCCTGAGGGAGGAGAGGGGGGAGGGGCTATTTTCACTGTTGTTGATGTATCAAATGCTATATGTTTAATGTCGGCCATTTTATGCTTCTCTCTCACAGACACAAACACAGACAGTAACACAGACACGCACACACACACATCTAACTACTTACTACTAGTTGTTTCACCTACTTTCACACTTTTTTCTACTATTCTACTTTTTTCAGCTAATTTCACACTTTTTTCTACTATTCTACTGTTTTCAGCTAATTTCACACTTTATTATGCTATTCTACATATTTCAGCTAATTTCACAGTTTCTTCTACTATTCTACATATTTTAACTAATTTCACAATTTATTCTACTATTCTACTTTTTTCAGCTAATTTCACACTTTAGTATGCTATTCTACATATTTCAGCTAATTTCACACTTTATTCTACTATTCTACTTTTTTCAGCTAAATTCACACTTAATTCTACTATTCTACTTTTTTCAGCTAATTTCACACTTTATTATACTATTCTAATTACTTCAGCTAATTTCACACTTTCTGATACTATTTTATTTTTTCAGCTAATTTCAGATAGAGAGACACACAGTCACACACGCATGCACACACATACACACACACACACACACACACATCTAACTACTTCCACAAATTCTGTACTAAAGAAATAAAAATCATATCGCTAAATTCAGCTCATTTAGGACATTACTACTACACTAACCTTCTACTAAACTTTTACAAACCTTCTACAATTTAAACTACTTCTCCTTCTCCTTACTAATTTCTACTATTTATATTTCACAAATTATGATACTACTACTATCTACTAGTTGTTTCAGCTACTTTCACACTCATAGTATTCTAATTACTTCAGCTAATTTCACACTTTATTCTACTATTCTACTGTTTTCAACTAATTTCACACATTAATATGCTATTTTACATATTTCAGCTAATTTCACACTTTATTCTACTATTCTACTTTTTTCAGCTAATTTTACACAATAATATGCTACGCTACTTTTTTCAGCTAATTTCACACTTTATTCTACTATTCTACTTTTTTCAACTAATTTCACACATTATTATGCTATTCTACATATTTCAGCTAATTTCACACTTCATTCTATTATTCTACTTTTTCAT
The DNA here is from genome assembly GCA_023373845.1 of Nibea coibor. NCBI lineage: Eukaryota > Metazoa > Chordata > Actinopteri > Sciaenidae > Nibea > Nibea coibor. Next base: position 272,631 of record CM041718.1, on the reverse strand, counting down.
CTAATTTCACACTTTATTCTACTATTCTACTTACTTCAGCTAATTTTACACTATTATACTATTCTAATTACTTCAAGTAATATCACACTTTATTCTATATTCTACTTATTTCAGCTAAATTTACACTTTATTATACTGTTCTACATATTTCACACTTTCTTATGCTATTCTAATTACTTCAGCTAATTTCACACTTTCTTATACTATTCCAACATTTTCTACAATTCTACCTTTTCATACAAATTTCTACAGTATTACACAACATTGTACCACTTCATACTATTCTACTGTTTTCAGCTCATTTCACATTTTTTAGATATGCATTGTTTGGCCTTTTCAAGCTTTATTGTATACAGACAGCGAAAGTGTGACAGGTACGTGGGAACGCCGTGCGACGACGGGCGGCAAAGGGCCCCCACACCGTATTTCCGCAGGAAATGCAGTTTTCTAGTTATTATTTTTCTTCTTCCGTACGTTTTTCGGCACTCCAAGGATCCTACAAATTTTGTACTACAAAAACAAAACTTATATCACTAGATTCAGCTCATTCAGCACATGCTGGCTTATCAAAAAACTTTTTTCTAATATTAATATTTTACAAATTATTCAACTTTTTCTACAATTTTTTTCCCATTTGAAATACATTGTACAAACTTCAAATCTTTCTACAAAACTTCTACAAACATTCTACATTTTAAACTACTTCTACTACTACTACAAACTTCATTCAAACTTCAAAATGTACACAAGATATTAAAACTATTAAACTCGTATTTAACTTTTTTAAAAATCTTTTACCGTTTTTAAACTATGAAGGCTCAAAGGTGAGAAGGGTTTTGATCAAAATTCAGCGTTTATAATGGGTGTGTATTGGACGGAATCTTTTGGGCCACAGTGGATGACATCATCAGCTAGAGTGTGGAGGAGAGAAAAAATCGGTCAAAAAATAAAACGTAAACTGCTCCTGTGGCCACAAATTTCACACTACAGACAAGATTTATACATAAAAACGTAGGAAAATTTGTCAGCGTCGCATAGGTACCACTGCTGAAGCTGTGAGTATTATAGTTTTGGCCTGACACACAGAGATTCCCCACCCACACCCCTCCACAGCTCCATAAGCGGCAATATTAATTTGAGAGGAGAAATTACCAGAAGCAGCAGGGAGCATCTGCTCTTTACCTGACGACCCAGACCAGAGTTTTTAACATTTCGCTCTCAAACTGGGCACAGAACTGGTCGAGAAGTAGCCGCCGATCACGAATATTTCGGCTTTTGGATACGACACATCGTTTGGCATTTAATGTTGTCTGTTCGAGGCCCTTCATTTGCTTTCTCTCTCCCTCTCTCTGGGTATTTCCAACTGAAATTATACCAGGTGCATTAACTGCTCTGCTGATTAGGGCCCAGCAGTTGGTCCTGGTTGCTTGGCAACCTTAAGCCTGCCTGAGGGAGGAGAGGGGGGAGGGGCTATTTTCACTGTTGTTGATGTATCAAATGCTATATGTTTAATGTCGGCCATTTTATGCTTCTCTCTCACAGACACAAACACAGACAGTAACACACACACACACACACACACACACACACACACACACACCTAACTACTTACTACTAGTTGTTTCAGATACTTTTACACTTATACTATTCTACTTTTTTCAGCTAATTTCACACTTTATTATACTATTCTACATGTTTCACACTTTCTTATGCTATTCTAATTACTTCAGCCAATTTCATACTTTATTCTACTATTCTACTTTTTTCAGCTAATTTCACACTTTATTCTACTATTCTACTTTTTTCAGCTAATTTCACACTTTATTCTACTATTCTACTTTTTTCAGCTAATTTCACACTTTATCATGCTATTCTACTTTTTTCAGCTAATTTCACACATTATTATGTTATTCTACATATTTCAGCTAATTTCACACTTTATTCTACTATTCTCCTTTTTTCAGCTAATTTCATACTTTATTATGCTATTCTACATAGTTCAGCTAAATTCACACTTTATTATGCTATTCTACATATTTCAGCTAATTTCACACTTTATTATGCTGTTCTACATATTTCAGCTAATTTCACACTTTGTTATGCTATTCTACCTTTTTTTAACTGATTTCACACGTTATTATGTTCTACATATTTCAGCTAATTTCACACTTTATTCTACTATTCTACTTTTTCAGCTAATTTCACACTTTATTATGCTATTCCACATAGTTCAGCTAATTTCACACTTTATCATGCTATTCTACTTTTTTCAGCTAATTTCACACATTATTATGTTATTCTACATATTTCAGCTAATTTCACACTTTATTCTACTATTCTCCTTTTTTCAGCTAATTTCATACGTTATTATGCTATTCTACATAGTTCAGCTAAATTCACACTTTATTATGCTATTCTACATATTTCAGCTAATTTCACACTTTATTATGCTATTCTACATATTTCAGCTAATTTCACACTTTATTATGCTATTCTACCTTTTTTTAACTGATTTCACACGTTATTATGTTCTACATATTTCAGCTAATTTCACACTTTATTCTACTATTCTACTTTTTTCAGCTAATTTCACACTTTATTATGCTATTCTACATAGTTCAGCTAAATTCACACTTTATTATGCTATTCTACATATTTCAGACACACACCTAACTACTTACTACTAGTTGTTTCAGATACTTTTACACTTATACTATTCTACTTTTTTCAGCTAATTTCACACGTTATTATACTATTCTACATGTTTCACACTTTCTTATGCTATTCTAATTACTTCAGCCAATTTCATACTTTATTCTACTATTCTACTTTTTTCAGCTAATTTCACACTTTATTCTACTATTCTACTTTTTTCAGCTAATTTCACACTTTATCATGCTATTCTACTTTTTCAGCTAATTTCACACATTATTATGTTATTCTACATATTTCAGCTAATTTCACAATTTATTCTACTATTCTCCTTTTTTCAGCTAATTTCATACTTTATTATGCTATTCTACATAGTTCAGCTAAATTCACACTTTATTATGCTATTCTACATATTTCAGCTCATTTCACACTTTATTATGCTATTCTACATATTTCAGCTAATTTCACACTTTATTATGCTATTCTACCTTTTTTTAACTGATTTTCACACGTTATTATGTTCTACATATTTCAGCTAATTTCACACTTTATTCTACTATTCTACTTTTTTCAGCTAATTTCACACTTTATTATGCTATTCTACATAGTTCAGCTAAATTCACACTTTATTATGCTATTCTACATATTTCAGCTAATTTCACACTTTATTCTACTATTCTACTTTTTTCAGCTAATTTCACACTTTATTATGCTATTCTACATAGTTCAGCTAAATTCACACTTTATTATGCTATTCTACATATTTCAGCTCATTTCACACTTTATTATGCTATTCTACATATTTCAGCTAATTTCACACTTTATTATGCTATTCTACCTTTTTTTAACTGATTTCACACGTTATTATGTTCTACATATTTCAGCTAATTTCACACTTTATTCTACTATTCTACTTTTTTCAGCTAATTTCACACTTTATTATGCTATTCTACATAGTTCAGCTAAATTCACACTTTATTATGCTATTCTACATATTTCAGCTAATTTCACACTTTATTATGCTATTCTACATATTTCAGCTAATTTCACACTTTATTATGCTATTCTACCTTTTTTTAACTGATTCCACACTTTATTATGCTATTCTACTTTTTTCAGCTAATTTTCACATTTTATTATGCTATTCTATGAATTTCAGCTAATTTTCACATTTTATTATGCTATTCTACACATTTCAGCTAATTTCCCACTTAATTCTACTATCCTACTTTTTTCAGCTAATTTCACACATTATTCTACTATTCTACTTTTTCATCTAATTTCACACGTTATGTAAATTATTTCAGCTAATTTTTCACTTTATCACACTATTCTACATATTTCACACTTTGTTATACTATTCTAATTACTTCAGCCAATTTCACACTTTCTTATAGTATTCTACTTATTTCCGCTAATTTCACACTTTCTGATAACAGACAAATAGAGAGACACACAGACAGTCACAGACACATGCACACACACACACACACACACACACCTACTTCCACAAATTCTGTACTACAGAAATAAAAATCATAGTGCTGAATTGAGCTCATTTAAGACATTACTACTACACTAACCTACTAAACTTTTACAAACCTTCTTCAATTTAAACTACTTCTCCTTCTCCTTACTAATTTCTACTATTTATATTTCACAAAATTATTTACTACTACTCTATCTGCTAGTTGTTTCAGCTATTTTCACACTTGTACTATTCTACTTATTTCTGCTAATTTCACACTTTATTCTACTATTCTACTTATTTCAGCTGATTTCACACTTTATGATACTATTCTGCTTATTTCAGCTAATTTCACACATTATTCTGCTATTCTACATATTTCAGCTAATTTCCACACTTAATTCTACTATTCTACTTTTTTCAGCTAATTTCACACTTTATTATGCTATTCTACTTTTTTCAGCTAATTTCACATTTTATTATGCTATTCTATGAATTTCAGCTAATTTCACATTTTATTATGCTATTCTACACATTTCAGCTAATTTCCCACTTAATTCTACTATCCTACTTTTTTCAGCTAATTTCACACATTATTCTACTATTCTACTTTTTCATCTAATTTCACACGTTATGTAAAATTATTTCAGCTAATTTTTCACTTTATCACACTATTCTACATATTTCACACTTTGTTATACTATTCTAATTACTTCAGCCAATTTCACACTTTCTTATAGTATTCTACTTATTTCTGCTAATTTCACACTTTCTGATAACAGACAAATAGAGAGACACACAGACAGTCACAGACACATGCACACACACACACACACACACACCTACTTCCACAAATTCTGTACTACAGAAATAAAAATCATAGTGCTGAATTGAGCTCATTTAAGACATTACTACTACACTAACCTACTAAACTTTTACAAACCTTCTTCAATTTAAACTACTTCTCCTTCTCCTTACTAATTTCTACTATTTATATTTCACAAATTATTACACTACTACTATCTGCTAGTTGTTTCAGCTATTTTCACACTTGTACTATTCTACTTATTTCTGCTAATTTCACACTTTATTCTACTATTCTACTTATTTCAGCTGATTTCACACTTTATGATACTATTCTGCTTATTTCAGCTAATTTCACACTTTATTCTACAATTCTACTTATTTCAGCTAATTTCACACTGTATTCTACTATTTTACTTATTTCAGCTAATTTCACACTTCTACCACTTCAAACTGTTCTACTCATAGACACACATACCTGGCTACTTTCTAAAATTCTACCTTTTCCTACAAATTTCTACAGTATTACACAACATTGTACCACTCCATACTATTCTACTGTTTTTAGCTCATTTCACATTTTTTAGACATGCATTGTTTGGCCTTTTCAAGGTTTATTGTGTAAAGATGGCTAAAGAGGGGCAGGAATGTGGGGAGAGAGAGGTGGGGGAACGCCGTGCGACCACGGGCGGCAGAGGGCCCCCACACCGTATTTCCGCAGGAAATGCAGTTTTCTAGTTATTATTTTTCTTCTTCCGTACGTTTTTCGGCACTCCAAGGATCCTACAAATTTTGTACTACAAAAACAAAACTTATACCACTAAATTCAGCTCATTCAGCACATGCTGGCTTATCAAAAAACTTTTTTCTAATATTAATATTTTACAAATTATTCAACTTTTTCTACAAATTTTTTCCCATTTGAAATACATTGTACAAACTTCAAATCTTTCTACAAAACTTCTACAAACATTCTACATTTTAAACTACTTCTACTACTACTACAGACTTCATTCAAACTTCAAAATGTACACAAGATATTAAACTATTAAACTCGTATTTAACTTTTTTAAAAATCTTTTACCGTTTTTAAACTATGAAGGCTCAAAGGTGAGAAGGGTTTTGATCAAAATTCAGGGTTTATAATGGGTGTGTATTGGAAAGAATGTTTTGGGCCACAGTGGATGACATCATCAGCTAGAGTGTGGAGGAGAAAAAAAATCGGTCAAAAAATAAAACGTAAACTGCTCCTGTGGCCACAAATTTCACACTACAGACACGATTTATACATAAAAACGTAGGAAAATTTGTCAGCGTCGCATAGATACCACTGCTGAAGCTGTGAGTATTACAGTTTTGGCCTGACACACAGATTCCCCACCCACACCCCTCCACACCTCCATAGGCGGCAATGTTAATTTGAGAGGAGAAATTACCAGAAGCAGCGGGGAGCATCTGCTCTTTACCTGACGACCCAGACCAGAGTTTTTAACATTTCGCTCTCAAACTGGGCACAGAACTGCTCGAGAAGGAGCCGCCGATCACGAATATTTCGGCTTTTGGATACGACACACCGTTTGGCATTTAATGTTGTCTGTTCGAGGCCCTTCATTTGCTTTCTCTCTCCCTCTCTCTGGGTATTTCCAACTGAAATTATACCAGGTGCATTAACTGCTCTGCTGATTAGGGCCCAGCAGTTGGTCCTGGTTGCTTGGCAACCTTAAGCCTGCCTGAGGGAGGAGAGGGGGGAGGGGCTATTTTCACTGTTGTTGATGTATCAAATGCTATATGTTTAATGTCGGCCATTTTATGCTTCTCTCTCACAGACACAGACAGTAACACACACATGCGCGCGCACACACACACACACACACACACACATCTAACTACTTACTACTAGTTGTTTCAGCTACTTTCACACTTATACTATTCTACTTTTTTCAGCTAATTTCACACTTTATTCTACTATTCTACTTTTTTCAGCTAATTTGACAATTTATTATACTATTCTACATGTTTCACACTTTATTATACTATTCTACTTTTTTCAGCTAATTTCACACTTTATTCTACTATTCTACTCATTTCAGCTAATTTTTCACTTTATTACACTATTCTACATATTTCACACTTCGTTACTATTCTAATTACTTCAGCCAATTTCACACTCTCTTATACTATTCTACTTATTTCCGCTAATTTCACACTTTATTCTACTATTCTACTTTTTCATCTAATTTCACACTTTATTCTACTTTTTTCAGCTAATTTCACACTTTATGGTACTATTCTACTTATTTCATCTAATTTCACACTTTATTCTAATATTCTACTTTTTCATCTAATTTCACACTTTATTCTACTTTTTCATCTAATTTCACACATTATTCTACTATTCTACTTTTTTCAGCTAATTTCACACTTTATGGTACTATTCTACTTATTTCAGCTAATTTCACACATTATTATGCTATTCTACTTATTTCAGCTAATTTCACACTTTATTATACTATTCTACTTTTTCAGATAATTTCACACTTTATTCTACTATTCTGCTCATTTCAGCTAATTTCACACTTTATTATGCTATTCTACTTTTTTCAGCTAATTTCATAAATTATTATGCTATTCTACTTTTTTCAGCTAATTTCACATTTTTATTATACTATTTGCCTTTTTCAGCTAATTGGCTTTGTTATACTATTCTAATACAATTCTACCTTTTCATACAAATTCCTAAAGAAATTCACAGCATTGTACCACTTCATAATGTTCTATTCATAGACACACATACCTGGCAACTTCCTAAAATTCTACCTTTACATACAAATTTCTACAGTATTACACAACATTGTACCACTTCATGCTATTCTACTGTTTTCAGCTCATTTCACATTGTTTAGATATGTATTATTTGGCCTTTTCAAGGTTTATTGTGTAGAGATGGCTAAAGAGTGGCAGGACTGTGGGGAGAGAGAGGTATGTGGGAACGCCGTGTGACGACGGGCGGCAGAGGGCCCCCACACCGTATTTCCGCAGGAAATGCAGTTTTCTAGTTATTGGTGTGGGGGCCCAGAGGGCGCCCACACTATTGTTCTTCAAATCTTTATTATTATTATTATTTTTCTTCTTCCGTACGTTTTTCGGTACCCCAAGGATCCTACAAATCTTGTACTACAAAAACAAAACTTATATCACTAGATTCAGCTCATTCAGCACATGCTGGCTTATCAAAAAACTTTTTTCTAATATTAATATTTTACAAATTATTCAACTATTTCTACAAATATTTTCCCATTTGAAATACATTGTACAAACTTCTACAAACTTTTACAAACATTCTACATTTTAAACTACTTCTACTACTACTACAAACTTCATTCAAACTTCAAAATGTACACAAGATATTAAACTATTAAACTCGTATTTAACTTTTTTAAAAATCTTTTACCGTTTTTAAACTATGAAGGCTCAAAGGTGAGAAGGGTTTTGATCAAAATTCAGCATTTATAATGGGTGTGTATGGCGTGGAATCTTTTGGGCCACAGTGGATGACATCATCAGCTAGAGTGTGGAGGAGAAAAAAAATCGGTCAAAAAATAAAACGTAAACTGCTCCTGTGGCCACAAATTTCACACTACAGACACGATTTATACATAAAAACGTAGGAAAATTTGTCAGCGTCGCATAGATACCACTGCTGAAGCTGTGAGTATTACAGTTTTGGCCTGACACACACAGATTCCCCACCCACACCCCTCCACACCTCCATAGGCGGCAATGTTAATTTGAGAGGAGAAATTACCAGAAGCAGCAGGGAGCATCTGCTCTTTACCTGACGACCCAGACCAGAGTTTTTAACATTTCGCTCTCAAACTGGGCACAGAACTGGTCGAGAAGTAGCCGCCGATCACAAATATTTCGGCTTTTGGATACGACACACCGTTTGGCATTTAATGTTGTCTGTTCGAGGCCCTTCATTTGCTTTCTCTCTCCCTCTCTCTGGGTATTTCCAACTGAAATTATACCAGGTGCATTAACTGCTCTGCTGATTAGGGCCCAGCAGTTGGTCCTGGTTGCTTGGCAACCTTAAGCCTGCCTGAGGGAGGAGAGGGGGGAGGGGCTATTTTCACTGTTGTTGATGTATCAAATGCTATATGTTTAATGTCGGCCATTTTATGCTTCTCTCTCACAGACACAAACACAGACAGTAACACACACACACACACACACCTAACTACTTACTACTAGTTGTTTCAGATACTTTTACACTTATACTATTCTACTTTTTTCAGCTAATTTCACACTTTATTATACTATTCTACATGTTTCACACTTTCTTATGCTATTCTAATTACTTTAGCCAATTTCATACTTTATTCTACTATTCTACTTTTTTCAGCTAATTTCACACTTTATTCTACTATTCTACTTTTTTCAGCTAATTTCACACTTTATCATGCTATTCTACTTTTTTCAGCTAATTTCACACATTATTATGTTATTCTACATATTTCAGCTAATTTCACACTTTATTATGCTAGTCTACCTTTTTTTAACTGATTTCACACGTTATTATGTTCTACATATTTCAGCTAATTTCACACTTTATTATGCTATTCTACATATTTCAGCTAATTTCACACTTTATTATGCTATTCTACATATTTCAGCTAATTTCACACTTTATTCTACTATTCTACATACTTCAGCTAATTTCACACATTATTCTACTATTCTACATATTTCACACTTTGTTATACTATTCAAATTACTTCAGCTAATTTCACGCTTTCTTATAGTATTCTAACATTTTCTACAATTCTACCTTTTCATACAACTTTATACAGAATTACACAACATTGTACCACTTCATACTATTCTACTGTTTTCAGATCATTTCACATTTTTTAGATATGCATTGTTTGGCCGTTTCAAGCTTTATTGTATACAGACGGCGAAAGAGTGACAGGTATGTAGGAACGCCGTGCGACCACGGGCGGCAGAGGGCCCCCACACCGTATTTCCGCAGGAAATGCAGTTTTCTAGTTATTTTTCTTCTTCCGTACGTTTTTCGGTACCCCAAGGATCCTACAAATTTTGTACTACAAAAACAAAACTTATATCATTAGATTCAGCTCATTCAGCACATGCTGGCTTATCAAAAAACTTTTTTCTAATATTAATATTTTACAAATTATTCAACTATTTCTACAAATATTTTCCCATTTGAAATACATTGTACAAACTTCAAATCTTTCTACAAAACTTCTACAAACATTCTACATTTTGAACTACTTCTACTACTACTACAGACTTCATTCAAACTTCAAATTGTACACAAAATATTAAACTATTAAACTCGTATTTAACTTTTTTAAAAATCTTTTACCGTTTTTAAACTATGAAGGCTCAAAGGTGAGAAGAGTTTTGATCAAAATTCAGGGTTTATAATGGGTGTGTATTGGACGGAATGTTTTGGGCCACAGTGGATGACATCATCAGCTAGAGTGTGGAGGAGAGAAAAAAATCGGTCAAAAAATAAAACGTAAACTGCTCCTGTGGCCACAAATTTCACACTACAGACACGATTTATACATAAAAACGTAGGAAAATTTGTCAGCGTCGCATAGATACCACTGCTGAAGCTGTGAGTATTATAGTTTTGGCCTGACACACAGAGATTCCCCACCCACACCCCTCCACACCTCCATAGGCTCGCATTATAATTTGAGAGGAGAAATTACCAGAAGCAGCAGGGAGCATCTGCTCTTTACCTGACGACCCAGATCAGAGTTTTTAACATTTCGCTCTCAAACTGGGCACAGAACTGGTCGAGAAGTAGCCGCCGATCACGAATATTTCGGCTTTTGGATACGACACACCGTTTGGCATTTAATGCCACTTGTTCGTGGGGCTTGATTTGCTTTCTCTCTCCCTCTCTCTGGGTATTTCCAACTGAAATTATACCAGGTGCATTAACTGCTCTGCTGATTAGGGCCCAGCAGTTGGGCGTGGTTGCTTGGCAACCTTAAGCCTGCCTGAGGGAGGAGAGGGGAGAGGGGCTATTTTCACTGTTGTTGATGTATCAAATGCTATATGTTTAATGTCGGCCATTTTATGCTTCTCTCTCACAGACACAAACACAGACAGTAACACACACATGCGCACACACACACCTAACTACTTACTACTAGTTGTTTCAGCTACTTTCACACTTATACTATTCTACTTTTTTCAGCTAATTTCACACTTTTATACTATTATACTTTTTTCACCTAATTTCACACTTTATTCCACTATTCTACTTTATTCAGCTAATTTCACACTTTATTATGCTATTCTACTTTTTTCAGCTAATTTCACACTTTATTCCACTATTCTACTTTATTCAGCTAATTTCACACTTTATTATGCTATTCTACTTTTTTTTAGCTAATTTCACACTTTATTCTACTATTCTACTTTATTCAGCTAATTTTACACTTTATTATAGTATTCTAATTAATTCAGCTAATTTCACCCTTTATTCTACTATTCTACTTTTTTCCGCTAATTTCACACTTTATTATGCTATTCTACTTTTTTCAGCTAATTTCACACATTATTATGCTATTCTACATATTTCAGCTAATTTCACACATTGTTCTACTATTCTATTTTTTTCAGCTAATTTTACAGTTCATTATAATATTCTAATTACTTCAGTTATTTTCACACTTTATTATACTATTCTACTCATTTCAGCTAATTTTTCACTTTATCACACTATTCTACATATTTCACACTTTGTTATACTATTCTAATTACTTCAGCCAATTTCACACTTTCTTATACTATTCTACTTATTTCCGCTAATTTCACACTTTCTGATAACAGACAAATAGAGAGACACACAGTCACAGACACATGCACACACACACACACACACACCTACTTCCACAAATTCTGTACTACAGAAATAAAAATCATAGTGCTAAATTGAGCTCATTTAAGACATTACTACTACACTAACCTACTAAACTTTTACAAACCTTCTTCAATTTAAACTACTTCTTCTCCTTACTAATTTCTACTATTTATATTTCACAAATTATTATACTACTACTATCTGCTAGTTGTTTCAGCTATTTTCACACTTGTACTATTCTACTTATTTCAGCTAATTTCACACTTTATTCTACTATTCTACTTATTTCAGCTGATTTCACACTTTATGATACTATTCTGCTTATTTCAGCTAATTTCACACTTTATTCTACAATTCTACTTATTTCAGCTAATTTCACACTGTATTCTACTATTTTACTTATTTCAGCTAATTTCACACTTCTACCACTTCAAACTGTTCTACTCATAGACACACATACCTGGCTACTTTCTAAAATTCTACCTTTTCCTACAAATTTCTACAGTATTACACAACATTGTACCACTCCATACTATTCTACTGTTTTTAGCTCATTTCACATTTTTTAGACATGCATTGTTTGGCCTTTTCAAGGTTTATTGTGTAAAGATGGCTAAAGAGGGGTAGGAATGTGGGGATAGAGAGGTGTGGGAACGCCGTGCGACGACGGGCGGCAGAGGGCCCCCACACCGTATTTCCGCAGGAAATGCAGTTTTCTAGTTATTGGTGTGGGGGCCCAGAGGGATCCCCAAGGATCCTACAAATTTTGTACTACAAAAACAAAACTTATATCACTAGATTCAGCTCATTCAGCACATGCTGGCTTATCAAAAAACTTTTTTCTACTATTAATATTTTACAAATTATTCAACTATTTCTACAAATATTTTCCCATTTGAAATACATTGTACAAACTTCTACAAACTTTTACAAACATTCTACATTTTAAACTACTTCTACTACTACTACAAACTTCATTCAAACTTCAAAATGTACACAAGATATTAAACTATTAAACTCGTATTTAACTTTTTTAAAAATCTTTTACCGTTTTTAAACTATGAAGGCTCAAAGGTGAGAAGGGTTTTGATCAAAATTCAGGGTTTATAATGGGTGTGTATGGCGTGGAATCTTTTGGGCCACAGTGGATGACATCATCAGCTAGAGTGTGGAGGAGAGAAAAAATCGGTCAAAAAATAAAACGTAAACTGCTCCTGTGGCCACAAATTTCACACTACAGACATGATTTATACATAAAAACGTAGGAAAATTTGTCAGCGTCGCATAGATACCACTGCTGAAGCTGTGAGTATTATAGTTTTGGCCTGACACACAGAGATTCCCCACCCACACCCCTCCACACCTCCATAGGCTCGCATTATAATTTGAGAGGAGAAATTACCAGGAGCAGCAGGGAGCATCTGCTCTTTACCTGACGACCCAGACCAGAGTTTTTAACATTTCGCCCTCAAACTGGGCACAGAACTGGTCGAGAAGTAGCCGCCGATCACGAATATTTCGGCTTTTGGATACGACACACCGTTTGGCATTTAATGTCACTTGTTCGTGGGGCTTGATTTGGTTCCTCTCTCCCTCTCTGGGCATTTGCAACTGAAAAATAACAGGTGCTCCTAACTGCTCTGCTGATTAGGGCACAGCAGTTGGTCCTGGTTGCTTGGCAACCTGAAGCCTGCCTGAGGGAGGAGAGAGGGGAGGGGCTATTTTCACTGTTGTTGATGTAATCAATGACTATCAAGGCTACATCTTTAATGTCGGCCATGTTATGCTTCTCTCTCACAGACACAAACAGAGAGGCACACAGACAGTCACACACAAATGCACACACACACATGCACACGCACACACACACACATACACATATTGCTAAATTCAGCTCATTTAGGACATTACTACTACACTAACCTTCTACAAACTAACGTTCTACTAACCTTTTACAAACCTTCTACAATTTAAACTACTTCTCCTTCTCCTTACTAATTTCTACTATTTGTATTTTACAAATTATTACACTACTACTATCTACTAGTTGTTTCAGCTACTTTCACACTTATACTATTCTACTTTTTTCAGCTAATTTCACAGTTTATTCTACTATTCTACTTTTTTCAGCTAATTTCACACTTAATTCTACTATTCTGCATATTTCAGCTAATTTCACACTTTATTCTACTATTCTACTTTTTTCAGCTAATTTCACACTTTATTATTCTATTCTACACATTTCAGCTAATTTCACACTTTATTCTACTATTCTACATATTTCAGCTAATTTCACACATTATTCTGCTATTCTACATATTTCAGCTAATTTCACACTTAATTCTACTATTCTACTTTTTTCAGCTAATTTCACACTTTATTATGCTATTCTACTTTTTTCAGCTAATTTCACATTTTATTATGCTATTCTATAAATTTCAGCTAATTTCACATTTTATTATGCTATTCTACACATTTCAGCTAATTTCCCACTTAATTCTACTATCCTACTTTTTTCAGCTAATTTCACACATTATTCTACTATTCTACTTTTTCATCTAATTTCACACGTTATGTAAAATTATTTCAGCTAATTTTTCACTTTATCACACTATTCTACATATTTCACACTTTGTTATACTATTCTAATTACTTCAGCCAATTTCACACTTTCTTATAGTATTCTACTTATTTCCGCTAATTTCACACTTTCTGATAACAGACAAATAGAGAGACACACAGACAGTCACAGACACATGCACACACACACACACACACACACACCTACTTCCACAAATTCTGTACTACAGAAATAAAAATCATAGTGCTGAATTGAGCTCATTTAAGACATTACTACTACACTAACCTACTAAACTTTTACAAACCTTCTTCAATTTAAACTACTTCTCCTTCTCCTTACTAATTTCTACTATTTATATTTCACAAATTATTATACTACTACTATCTGCTAGTTGTTTCAGCTATTTTCACACTTGTACTATTCTACTTATTTCAGCTAATTTCACACTTTATTCTACTATTCTACTTATTTCAGCTGATTTCACACTTTATGATACTATTCTGCTTATTTCAGCTAATTTCACACTTTATTCTACAATTCTACTTATTTCAGCTAATTTCACACTGTATTCTACTATTTTACTTATTTCAGCTAATTTCACACTTCTACCACTTCAAACTGTTCTACTCATAGACACACATACCTGGCTACTTTCTAAAATTCTACCTTTTCCTACAAATTTCTACAGTATTACACAACATTGTACCACTCCATACTATTCTACTGTTTTTAGCTCATTTCACATTTTTTAGACATGCATTGTTTGGCCTTTTCAAGGTTTATTGTGTAAAGATGGCTAAAGAGGGGCAGGAATGTGGGGAGAGAGAGGTGGGGGAACGCCGTGCGACCACGGGCGGCAGAGGGCCCCCACACCGTATTTCCGCAGGAAATGCAGTTTTCTAGTTATTATTTTTCTTCTTCCGTACGTTTTTCGGTACCCCAAGGATCCTACAAATTTTGTACTACAAAAACAAAACTTATATCACTAGATTCAGCTCATTCAGCACATGCTGGCTTATCAAAAAACTTTTTTCTAATATTAATATTTTACAAATTATTCAACTATTTCTACAAATATTTTCCCATTTGAAATACATTGTACAAACTTCTACAAACTTTTACAAACATTCTACATTTTAAACTACTTCTACTACTACTACAAACTTCATTCAAACTTCAAAATGTACACAAGATATTAAACTATTAAACTCGTATTTAACTTTTTTAAAAATCTTTTACCGTTTTTAAACTATGAAGGCTCAAAGGTGAGAAGGGTTTTGATCAAAATTCAGCGTTTATAATGGGTGTGTATTGGACGGAATCTTTTGGGCCACAGTGGATGACATCATCAGCTAGAGTGTGGAGGAGAGAAAAAATCGGTCAAAAAATAAAACGTAAACTGCTCCTGTGGCCACAAATTTCACACTACAGACACGATTTATACATAAAAACGTAGGAAAATTTGTCAGCGTCGCATAGATACCACTGCTGAAGCTGTGAGTATTATAGTTTTGGCCTGACACACAGAGATTCC
Source organism: Nibea coibor (assembly GCA_023373845.1). Taxonomy (NCBI): domain Eukaryota; kingdom Metazoa; phylum Chordata; class Actinopteri; family Sciaenidae; genus Nibea; species Nibea coibor. Next base: position 256,682 of record CM041718.1, on the reverse strand, counting down.
CCACCCACACCCCTCCACACCTCCATAGGTTCGCATTATAATTTGAGAGGAGAAATTACCAGGAGCAGCAGGGAGCATATGCTCTTTACCTGACGACCCAGACCAGAGTTTTTAACATTTCGCTCTCAAACTGGGCACAGAGCTGGTCGAGAAGTAGCCGCCGATCACGAATATTTCGGCTTTTGGATACGACACACCGTTTGGCATTTAATGTTGTCTGTTCAAGGCCCTTCATTTGCTTTCTCTCTCCCTCTCTCTGGGTATTTCCAACTGAAATTATACCAGGTGCATTAACTGCTCTGCTGATTAGGGCCCAGCAGTTGGTCCTGGTTGCTTGGCAACCTTAAGCCTGCCTGAGGGAGGAGATGGGGGAGGGGCTAATTTCACTGTTGTTCATGTAATCAATGACTATCAAGGCGACATCTTTAATGTCGGCCATATTATGCTTCTCTCTCACAGACACAAACACAGACAGTAACACACACATGCGCACACACACACACACACACACACACACACACACACACACATCTAACTACTTACTACTAGTTGTTTCAGCTACTTTCACACTTATACTATTCTACTTTTTTCAGCTAATTTCACACTTTATTATACTATTCTACTTTTTTCAGCTAATTTCACACTTTATTATACTATTCTACATGTTTCACACTTTATTATATTATTGTAATTACTTCAGCCAATTTCACACTTTATTCTACTATTCTACTTTTTTCAGGTAATTTCACACATTATTATGCTATTCTGCTTATTTCAGCTAATTTCACACTTTATTCTACTATTCTACTTTTTTCAGCTAATTTCACACTTTATTATACTATTCTACATGTTTCACACTTTATTATACTATTGTAATTACTTCAGCCAATTTCACACTTTATTGTACTATTCTACTTTTTTCAGCTAATTTCACACTTTATTCTACTATTCTAATTACTTCAGCTAATTTCACACTTAATTCTACTGTTCTACCTTTTTCAGCTAATTTCACACTTTATTCTACTATTCTACATATTTTAACTAATTTCACATTATTCTACTATTCTAATTACTTCAGCTAATTTCACAATTTATTCTACTATTCTACTTTTTTCAGCTAATTTCACACTTTAGTATGCTATTCTACATATTTCAGCTAATTTCACACTTTATTCTACTATTCTACTTTTTTCAGCTAATTTCACACATTATTATGCTATTCTACTTTTTTCAGCTAATTTCACACTTTATTCTACTATTCTACTTTTTTCAGCTAATTTCACACTTTATTATACTATTGTAATTACTTCAGCCAATTTCACACTTTATTGTACTATTCTACTTTTTTCAGCTAATTTCACACTTTATTCTACTATTCTACTTTTTTCAGCTAATTTCACACTTTATTCTACTATTCTAATTACTTCAGCTAATTTCACACTTAATTCTACTATTCTACCTTTTTCAGCTAATTTCACACTTTATTCTACTATTCTACATATTTTAACTAATTTCACATTATTCTACTATTCTAATTACTTCAGCTAATTTCACAATTTATTCTACTATTCTACTTTTTTCAGCTAATTTCACACTTTAGTATGCTATTCTACATATTTCAGCTAATTTCACACTTTATTCTACTATTCTACTTTTTTCAGCTAATTTCACACATTATTATGCTATTCTACTTTTTTCAGCTAATTTCACACTTTATTCTACTATTCTACTTTTTTCAGCTAATTTCACACATTATTATGCTATTCTACTTTTTTCAGCTAATTTCACACATTATTATGCTATTCTACTTCTTTCAGCTAATTTCACACTTAATTCTACTATTCTACTTTTTTCAGCTAATTTCACACTTTATTATACTATTCTAATTACTTCAGCTAATTTCACACTTTCTGATACTATTTTATTTTTTCGAATAATTTCAGATAGAGAGACACACAGACAGTCACACACGCATGCACACACACACACACACACACACACATCTAACTACTTCCACAAATTCTGTACTACAGAAATAAAAATCATATCGCTAAATTCAACTAATTTAGGACATTACTACGACACTAACCTTCTACTAACCTTTTACAAACCTTCTACAATTTAAACTACTTCTCCTTCTCCTTACTAATTTCTACTATTTATATTTCACAAATTATGATACTACTACTATCTACTAGTTGTTTCAGCTACTTTCACACTCATAGTATTCTAATTACTTCAGCTAATTTCACACTTTATTCTACTATTCTACTTTTTTCAGCTAATGTCACACTTTATTCTACTATTCTACTGCTTTCAGCTAATTTCACACTTTATTCTACTATTCTACTTTTTTCAGCTAATTTCACAAAATATTATGCTACCCTACATTTTTCAGCTAATTTCACACTTTATTCTACTATTCTACTTTTTTCAGCTAATTTCACACTTTTTTCTACTATTCTACTTTTTTCAACTAATTTCACACATTATTATGCTATTCTACCTTTTTCAGCTAATTTCACACATTATTATGCTATTCTACATATTTCAGCTAATTTCACACTTCATTCTATTATTCTACTTTTTCATCTAATTTCACACTTTATTCTACTATTCTACTTACTTCAGCTAATTTTACACTTTATTATACTATTCTAATTACTTCAGCTAATATCACACTTTATTCTATATTCTACTTATTTCAGCTAAATTTACACTTTATTATACTATTCTACATATTTCACACTTTCTTATGCTATTCTAATTACTTCAGCTAATTTCACGCTTTCTTATACTATTCTAACATTTTCCACAATTCTACCTTTTCATACAAATTTGTACAGTATTACACAACATTGTACCACTTCATACTGTTCTGTTCTCTATATACATTGTTTGGCCTTTTCAAGCTTTATTGTATACAGACAGCGAAAGAGTGACAGGTATGTGGGAACGCCGTGCGACGACGGGCGGCAGAGGGCCCCCACACCGTATTTCCGCAGGAAATGCAGTTTTCTAGTTATTATTTTTCTTCTTCCGTATGTTTTTCGGCACACCAAGGATCCTACAAATTTTGTACTACAAAAACAAAACTTATACCACTAAATTCAGCTCATTCAGCACATGCTGGCTTATCAAAAAACTTTTTTCTACTATTAATATTTTACAAATTATTCAACTTTTTCTACAAATATTTTCCCATTTGAAATACATTGTACAAACTTAAAATCTTTCTACAAAACTTCTACAAACATTCTACATTTTAAACTACTTCTACTACTACTACAGACTTCATTCAAACTTCAAATTGTACACAAAATATTAAACTATTAAACTCGTATTTAACTTTTTTAAAAATCTTTTACCGTTTTTAAACTATCGAGCCTCAAAGGTGAGAAGGGTTTTGATCAAAATTCAGCATTTATAATGAGTGTGTATTGCATGGAATGTTTTCAGCCAGAGTGGATGACATCATCAGCCAGAGTGTGGAGGAGAAAAAAAATCGGTCAAAAAATAAAACGTAAACTGCTCCTGTGGCCACAAATTTCACACTACAGACATGATTTATACATAAAAACGTAGGAAAATTTGTCAGCGTCGCATAGATACCACTGCTGAAGCTGTGAGTATTATAGTTTTGGCCTGACACACAGAGATTCCCCACCCACACCCCTCCACACCTCCATAGACGGCAATGTTAATTCGAGAGGAGAAATTACCAGAAGCAGCAGGGAGCATCTGCTCTTTACCTGACGACCCAGACCAGAGGTTTTAACATTTCGCTCTTCTTATACTATTCTAACATTTTCTACAATTCTACATTTTCATACAAATTTGTACAGTATTACACAACATTGTACCACTTCATACTGTTCTACTGTTTTCAGCTCATTTCACATTTTTTAGATATGCATTGTTTGGCCTTTTCAAGCTTTATTGTATACAGACGGCGAAAGAGTGACAGGTATGTGGGAACGCCGTGCGACGACGGGCGGCAGAGGGCCCCCACACCGTATTTCCGCAGGAAATGCAGTTGTCTAGTTTTTAATTCTGTAGTACAAAATATGTGGAAGTTGTTAAGTGTGTGTGTGTGTGCGTTTGTGGTGTGTTTGTCTTGTCTGTCTTTGTGTGTGTGCTTGTCTGTGTGTCTGTGCTAATGCGCTAGCTGCTCTGCTGTCTCTTTAGACAGACAAGATCAAATTCAGTTCCCATTACTGCTAAAATGGCTGCCTAGGGTTAGCAATTAGCATGTCTTTTAATTTTTAGTACCTAGAAATTATGTTATGATTTCACACAGTCCTGTTAGTGGCTAATTGCTAGCGTGCCAGCACTAGCCACTAACGCGCTAGCTGCTCTGCTGTCTCTCCCTGTCATTTTACACAGACAAATTCAAATTAACTGACAATAACAGCTAAGATGGCCGCCGCCGGGCAGTTAGTGCAGCAGTTTGAATTTCAGTTGGAAGACAGAGAGAGAGAGAGAAAATGCTGAGACCACGCCTTGAACAGGAAGGATATCTGGCCAAACCGTATTTCCAATCATTGAACTGACTTAAGTTTGGGCATCTAGAGACTTTCCTGATTGTCTAGATATGCAGTTTGTGTGTAAAATGAAGAAATATGACCTATTAAAATTGATTCAAAGAAAGGTTACTTCTGCTTTCCTCCAGAATATTTCCCGCGTTTTTAATATGGGAGTCTATGGGGCTGTGGATGGGTGCCGGTGGGGAATCTCTGTGTGTCAGGCCAAAACTATAACACTCACAGCTTTCGTAGACGAATCGCAGTGAGAAGACAAATTTTCCTACGTTTTGATGTATAAATCATGTCTGTAGTGTGAAATTTGTGGCCACAGGAGCAGTCTACGTTTTAATTTTTGACCGATTTTTTTCTCTCCTCCACACTCTGGCTGATGATGTCATCAACTCTGACAATTCCGCGCAATACACACCCATTATAAACCCCGAAATTTGACCAAAAACCTCCTCACCTTTGAGCCTTGATAGTTTAAAAACGGAAGAGAGAAGAGAAGGCAAGAGTACCTCCATTTTAAAGTTTAAATGAAGTCTCTTGGTGAAAGTATGCCAGAGCAGTTCATTTTTGAAAATGTCTGTTTAATTTTTTTTTGGGGTGGGGGGGGGGTTCCATTCATTCCTATGGGAAATTTTCCTTGTTTTTTTGGGGAAATATTTGCGAAAAATTCGCGAATTTCTTACACACTTGGTAGCACTCGATTCGGGATGAAAACACACATTTTGTTAATTTACTTGTTGGGGGTCCTCTGGCCAGTTCGGGCTGCATTAATTGCCGAAAAAGGGCGGAAAATGACACCCGACATACATTATTTATTCATGAAATCATAATTAGGGCCCGAGCACACTGTGTGTGCGAAGCCCTATTGTATTTCGAATGTTTATTAGGGCCCGAGCACACTGTGTGTGCGAAGCCCTATTGTATTTCGAATGTTTATTATTATTTTTTTTATTTTTATTAGGGCCCGAGCACACTGTGTGTGCGAAGCCCTATTGTATTTCGAATGTTTATTATTATTTTTTTTATTTTTATTAGGGCCCGAGCACACAGAGTGTGCGAAGCCCTATTGTATTTCGAATGTTTATTATTTTTTTTAGGGCCCGAGCACACAGAGTGTGCGAAGCCCTATTGTATTTCGAATGTTTATTTATTTTTCTTTATTATTATTTTTATTTTTTTTATTTTTCTTCCTAAAAGTAAATCGCCTTTTAGACGGCCTAAATGTACTCGAAAACTCACAAAAATTTGCGTGCCCCCCCAAAGTCGGGCGTAAAATTACGTATTTTTGGGGGGTCTCACACATGGACATACAAAAATCGCTCTATGGCGCCACCTACGTGTTCGTTTTCAGAGAAGCCCGTCGACGCGGTTTCATCCACGTGTATGAAATTTTGTGGTAGTATGTGACATACAGAGACACACAAAAAAGCCTCTTGCAGCCATGGTCTAACTCCAACAGGAAGTCCGCCATTTTGAGTCAAAGATCATATTTTGCCCCGATTTTGGACATTTCCACATCTTGTACTAAGACGAACTCCTCCTAGAGCTTTGTTTTGATCGTTGTCAAATTTGGACCGTACGATCTACAGACATGGGCAATGTTAAATTGCGAAGCTTTTAACTTTTCATCAAAGGAATTTTTCGTGGCGGCGTTTTAAATTTTGATGTTTCGCCAGGGAACAGGAAGTGGGAGTAATTTGGCTGTAACTCAAACGTGCAGATTTTTTCGATAAAAAATGGAACTCCATTGACTTTTTGGGTGATTTTCAGGCAAAACTGTTGGGCTTTCATATACTTTCTCAGACCTGTCTGAAACTTCTTGTGGTTGTTAAGAACACTACTATGCAACGTTCGGCTGCATAATTAATGAGAGGGCGGTGCAAAATCGCTCTATAGCGCCCCCTTGAACTTTTCTTTGAGGCAGCCCTGCCACAGTTTTGGACGCAGCTGAATTGTAGAACAGGGCAAGACCTACAAAAACATCTCTTGGAGCAATGGGCTAAAATTAACAGGAAGTGAGATATTTAAGAATGAAAATCACCATTTTTGGTGTTTCGGGCTGGTTGAGAAGGAGTCATATTTGAACGAACTCCTCCCAGAGATTTGGTCAGATTGCCTTCAAATTTAAACTGTAGAGTCTGAAGACACGAGTGATGTTAAATTGCGAAGCTTTTTAGTTTTGGTCAAACGGCGTGTCTGTGGGAGCGTGGCCAATTTTGATGTTTCGCCATGGAGCAGGAAGTGGGAGTAACTCATACATACATTGTTGAATCAGACTGAAATTTCACATGTTCGATCATAGTCCAGGCCTGAACAAATGTATACAACAATATTCAGTTATGGATACAGCGCCACCTGTTGGCGACAGGAAGTGTCATATTTTACTTGACGATAGCCTCCTCCAAAGTGTTTGAGTATATCCACTTAAAACTAGGTGTGGATGTTGTCATGGCCTTGGTGTTGACATCTGAGAAAGAATTTCAACTTTTCATCAGAGGGCGTGGCTGTGACGGCGCGTCGAATATCGACGTCTCTCCATGACTTTAAATGTTGCTCTAACTTACGCCTACGTGGTCTGACCTGCCCCAAATTTCAATGCATTGATGAAATGTCCACCCTGGACACATCTGCATATGAATTTTTTGCGATTTTTTTGCGATGAACAATAGCGCCACCTAGATACATTTAACGAAGCAGGCCCGCCACAGCGTTTCACCTATGTGTCTGAAATTTGGCGTACACGTGCACGATCACAAGTGCTACAAGTGTCTCTTGGGGCTCAACTGCCCGATGTAAAACAGCTCTGTAGCGCCCCCTAGAAATTTTCAAAGATACGGCTGGATCGTTCATTTGTCACGTGACTGGCAGATGAACGGTTCATTCTTGTTTGTTCTCATTCATCTGGTTCGTTCATTTGTCACGTGACAGGCAGATGAACGGTTCGTTCTCGTTCATCTGGTTCGTTCATTTGTCACGTTACAGGCAGATGAACGGTTCGTTCTCGTTCATCTGGATCGTTCATTTGTCACGTGATAGGCAGCTCAGACTGTGTGACGAGCAGTACGTTCGTGTTAATCAACAATGGCAGGGAGGATACAGGACACAGTCACTTTATTATGCTGTGCATTTACTTTGCTAGGTTTTAATATGGTTTGAATTGCTTGTGACATTTTGTTTATTATCTTTGTCAGCTGAAGCAAACCGTGTTGCCTTCAGTGTTGAGACCAGCAGTCTTTTTTACAATGCCCACAAGAGGGCTACAGCACCACCTGCTGTAAAAATGAACGAAATGAACAAAATTACTCAACAAAATTACTTTGTTCAATTTACTGTACAAGAGTAAAAGATCCAAGTCAGTAAAAAGAGTCGAACTCCCAACACTACAGGCAACCGTTAGCATTGAGGATAATGGAGAAGCACTAGCAGGAATGCTAACTAGCACTGTGGCAGATGCCATTCGGTAATGGTAAAATGTAATATGTTGGTTGTTACACACATAACTGTGAAATGTGTTGATTTAACACCTTTATTTTCATTTTAAGCACATTAAGACAATTTCTGGATTACATGTGAATGTTATATTTTCTCTTGAATATTTTGCACTTAGAAGAAATGGTCCAATTGTGATTTAAACATATCACATGGCATTAATTTTGTATTCTAATTGCTATGACAATGAGATATTTTGGTATTATATTGAAGGGATTTTTCAAAGATTATCTCTTATATTTTGAGGATGTTTAAGTTGTTACTGATATTGTAATGTCATATTACAAATCAATGAATGGATTTAACATGATTTATATTCTATAATTCATGATTGGAAGCTTAAAAAAAAAGCTAAAAGAATATTCTGACCTCACTTCCTGTAGGTTAGGTTTTCGTGTTGGATCCCTTCGAACCTTTGATCTACCTGGATGTTGGAGCTTGGATCGAGATGTTGATTGCGAGCTACAGCCCAGAGAAGAACTAGAGATACATCGCCTATAGAGGATTGAGAGCCCGAAATTCAGCACTACATTACACACACGCCACCAGCCGTGCGGTAGGACAGACTCTCTCCCCTTTCTCGGTGGACTGATCAGAACTAAAACTGAAATCAATTCGAAGTGACTGAAAACAAGGGAAATTGGAAATTGTGAACTCTAAATATAACTTTAAATCACAGCTGTGAATTTTCTTTATACATTTTTTTTATTTTTATACTTACCTGGGTAAGAATTGTAATATTGTGTGCAGTTAATGTATTTTCTATCCTTCCCACATTGTAATAAATAGGGAAGCGCTATATACGTTTCTTAAAGAGAATACTGAGTTGTCTCATTCCTGTGTTATCGTTTGATCAACCCTAGGCTCCATAGTCAAACTTAGAACTTCTGAAGTCACTGGCTATTGTACTCTACTACCTCTCTTCTTAGTTAGTTATTTAATTACTGTTCTCATTTCCTCTAGAGAAGGGTTACACACACAAAAAAGAAGAAAACACTGAAGATTATTATCACAGACTGAGTGGTGTGTTTGAACAACATTGTGGCATTCCCAAACCTGACAATATGGACAGGGAAAATTACGAAACAACGTATGAAAGTCATCTGAAAAGTTGTTTCTTGAGTGGTCACCGTCCTAGTGTTTACCACCAGACTGTCCAGAGTCCCTGCATTGGCTGGAAGGATCAATGTCTGAAAGAGATCCGTAGACATGCCAAAAATGCAGAGGAGCGGCAAACAGAAGAAAGGGACAAGGAACTCAAAAAACGTGACCCAGTACAATGCTTCTCTAACCATGATGCAAAGTATTGTTGACCAACATGCAGGCTGCGTACCCAATTGAGGACGCGGACACGGTCTGGGAGGCAAGCAAAGGAGAGTTGGAGGAAGAGGACAAACACAAGAAAACAATGCAATGCATGATCAGGATGAATGTTTCTACTGCAAGGAAACCTCTGACTGATTACCTGAGACATTCATTGTTTTGTTTCATCTGAGGAGGAAGGTAATGCACCACACACAGCTGTTTGCAAGGAAGAAATGCTTGGCACTGATACACTGCTTTCCATGGTGTTAGGGGCCATTGATAGGTTAGAAAAAGAACAGGATTTCAAAACCACACACATTTACAGCCTATTGTCATCTGTAGCCTATAAAAAAAATGCCTACTATTGTTTGCATGGTAAAAGGTACCCGAATAACATTTTTTTGGTTGATTCTGGTGCTACAAATTCTGTAATCAGATCCTCTGAGCTCAATCCCACTGACATAAAAAGTGGCAGGTATACCTGGTCACTTAGCACTACAGGAAATACAGTTTAAGAGAAATACTCTACTCCTATAATTTGTGAGTGTCAAACAGATGAGGGATTAATGACGAGTAAACATTCCTTTTCCCGTCCAATTTGTTAGGCCGTGATTTGTGCACATTTAACATTGTCCTCACCTCAACACCTGATTGATTGAGGGTTTCTACCTATGCAGATAACACATCAGCCTTTGTACATTTCAGTTCGACCACACTTGTATGTGTATCAGTGGTGGTTAGACCTCAATGTGTCCGTTTCCATTTTGCAATCTGCTGCTGATGTGATAAACCCCTCCTCTGATAAAATGACACCTGAACATTTGCATTGCACTGCTCATGTCTCACACGGACCAGACACTGACTATGCAATTTTTTTAGCGACAATAACAGCTTACTGACTATCAACTTGTACTGGACAGAAACTGAATGCACAGCTGCCGTTTCTCTGACTGAGAAACAACTCAGACTTTATGACATATACAGTTCACTCCCCACACATCTCCATTTCAAAACCAGCAAGCAAACAGTGGAGAGATTTGGGCCCATTTGTTAATCGATGTGTGCATGCCTCAGATTGGACTCCCATGAAATTGGTGCATATTATTCTCACTCTTTGGGGGCATTTAAAAGACCACTGCAAACTAAAATACACTGTTTACGTTCTGTGTATCTTCTGGAAAAAGATAATCCACATCACCTCACTGCATGCACTCCCAATGACATATCCCTACTTCTGAATCAGGTTCCCCCTGAATTATGGGCAAACAGCAAATACGATGTGGGTCTGATAAAAAAAAACTGTGAACCTGTTCAGATCACTCCAAAGTCTGATTACAGACCTGTGGTAAAACAATATCCTTTGAAGAAGGAAGCCATTGAAGGCATCCGCCCTGTTTTCCACTACCTACTCAAAGCAGGAGTTATTGTTCCCTGTGAGGACTCTCCAGTACAGACTCCTATTTTTCCTGTAAAAAAAAAAAAAAAAATCAGACCTAAAGGCCAACCAGATGAATGGCGTTTCTTTCAAGACCTGCAAGCTGTTAATGCTGCACTTCACCTACTCCAAATGTTCCAAATCCTTACACAATCATCTCACAGGTTCCTGAGGGCTCTCAGTACTTCTCTGTGGTTGATTTTTCTAATGTGTTCTTCTCTGTTGCAGTTCATAAAGATTAGCAGTTCCAGTTTGCATTCCTGTTTGATGGTAAACATTTTCATTGACACTTTCACTAGAATGTGTCAATGTGCTTCACTTCCTCTCCATCTCTCTACAATGCAGCCTTGTCCAGAAGCTTATCTACATTGTCTCTTTCTGAAGGCTCTGCTCTCTTACAGTATGTTGATGACCTACTTATTGCTTCTCCCACTAAGAAGCAGTGTGAGACGGATACTGTTGCCCTCCTGCAACACCTGTATTGGGACACAAAGCTAGCCTGAGTAAGCTACAGTTCGTACAGCAGAAGGTCACCTTTTTGGGTCATGTGTTAACCCCAAACGGCAAGTCTCTCTCTCCAGAACGCATATCTTCTATTGTCAACACATCTAAACCACTCACAAAGAAACAAGCTATATCTTTTTTGTGCATGTGTTCATATTGCAGACATTTCGCCAAAACTAGTGGCTATACAAATAAAATTTGATTTGATTTTTGATTTGATTTGATTTCTAACTTCTCTGTGCTTGCTAGGGGCCTCACAGGCTCCTCCAAAATCACCTGGACACCAAGGCTGAGACATCTTTTGTCAGTTTGAAGAAAGCTCTACAGTCTGCTCCAACTTTAGGGGTTCCAAACCCTGATATACCATTTGTCCAGTGTGTGGACGAAAAGGAGGGATGTATGACAAAAATTGGATCAGAGTTAAAGCCTGTTGCTTATTTTTCATGCACTCTTGATCCTGTTGCTAAGGCTTTACCTCAATGTTTGAGAGCTGTAACAGTAGCAGAACAAGCCGTTTTGGCCTCACACGATTTTGTGGGCTTTTCAGAATTAACATTACTTGTTCCACATGCAGTCTCAGCTCTCTTATCAGAACAGAAGACATCTCATCTCTCAGCAGCAAAATGGCTCAGGTACCACACCACACTTCTTGACCTGCCACATGTCACAATCAAAAGATGCACTGTCTTAAATCCAGCTGCTCTTTTGACTCTCCCAAACGATGTATGTTCACGATTTTGGAGCCTTGTGGAAACAGAAAATTTCTGAAATCTAATGGCAAACCACTTTTGCATCATGATAAGATATCTGCTTTGTTAGAGGCTAATTTGCTTCCAAAACAGATATCTGTCTGTAAATGTGCAGCACATACATCATCTGAGGATGTGATTTCCAGAGGAAATGCTCGAGCAGATGCAGCTGCCAAAGTAGTGGCTCGACTTCCCATTAATGTCAAACATGAAACCACCGCCCTATTGTCACATTCTGTTGCTTCTCTTTCTGATCTCATCAGTTTTGTTACACCAGCAGAGAAGAAGCTGTGGACTGCTATCAGAAGGACGGTGTGTGGTACGGACCAGATGATAAACCGTGTCTGACAAAGAAATTGTATCCATGCTTTGCAAAACTCTCACATGGTTTGGATCATGTCAAAAACAGGTGTGCAGTCATTCAGGCTGACAGGTATTTTCTTTGCAGCAGATTTTTGCAGAAGTTGCATGATCTGTGCCAAAAACAAAACCACTGTCACAAACTGCAGCACACCCACCTACAATCAGGCCATTCCAACATCTGATGATGGATTTCATTGAACTCAACCCAGCTGAAGGGAAGAAATATTGTCTAACTATGGTTGATATGTTTTCTAAACAGGTTGAAGTGTTTCTGTCAAAACATGTCACTGCATCAGTCGTGGCAAAAGCATTACTCACAGAGATAATTCCTAGGTGTTGACCAATCCACGGTGATAAAAAGGTTGGGGACCACTGGCCTAAAGCACTGCCTATTGTTTTGATGTACATCAGAATGCGCGAGCGACTTAACCTGCCAAGTTTCAATTAGATGTGATGAAATCCCTAGGAGGAGTTTGTTAAAATAGGCCACACACATTATCAAATTTGACCCTTTCACCCAATTCTGGCTAGAGTGCCATGCCCACACAGTTTCTCAAAAATTCATAATTTTGATAACCTTTACTCAGGAAGTCGATATGAGTGCAACTACCAAGTTTGAAGTCAATTGGATAAAATCCCTAGGAGGAGTTTGTTCAAATATGACCCTTTCTCAACCAGCCTGAAACACCAAAAATGGTATTCATTCTTAAATATCTCGCTTCCTGTTAATTTTAACCCTAACCCTAACCCACCGCTCCAAGACACTTTTTTGTAGGTGTTGCCATATTCTACAACTTTAGGTTTCATAAGTCTGTGTCCAAAACTGTGGTGGGGCTGCCTCAAAGAAAAGTTCAAGGGGGCGCTATAGAGCGATTTTGCCCCGTCCCCTAATTAATTATACACAATAATTACAGCCGAAACTTGCATCATATTGGTCTTAATGACCACAAGAAGTTTCAGACAGCTCTGAGAAAGTATATGAAAGCCCAACACTTTTGCCTGAAAATCAGCCAAAAAGTCAATGGAGTTATACAAAAAAAAAAAAAAAACTTGAATTTGATGGGCCTCTGTGTCTACGTAGTTTCAAAAACTCATCATTTTTGGAGGGGTTCTTCCCAAGGTTGTTTCTGATATTTTCTCTCAGTTTCAGCACCGTACATTTAATACTGTCCGAGCTGGAGATCATCTCGAAAAAATGTTTTTGTGTATCACCACTAAGAGACGCTGTGAAAATCACCAAATGTTGTCATGGAAATGTATTCTAGGCCAGACTGCCATTATATATCAGAGGTCTGGGGACACAAAGTTATAGCATGTCAAAATTTCATGAAAAAACACCAAATTTTGTGGCCTCACACAGTAAATCCAAGAAACTCCACAAAGAGACTTTTTTGTAGGACAGAGGGTGTCACTCCATGTACAGTCACAAGCCCGCTGAGGCAAATGTATTTTGTGACTTTGGCTATACAAATAAAATTTTTGAAGTTCAACATAAACAGAAAAACTAAGCTAAATTTAAATGTTAAAACAAATTACTGATCTGTTACATGTTATTCTATAATTATCTTTGACTATGATCTACTGTAATCCCTGCAGTTTACCTTGCAGTGAAAGCTAAAGTGTATGTCACTGCTATAGTTGTGAAAATGCTCCTTCAAAAATTAGGTGCATGACATCTCTGTGCAACAAAGTTGTTTCTCATCTATACCGAATTCACCCTGTCCAGGGTTACAAGCGTCTGGAGCTTATCCCAGCACTTACTGGTTGGGAGGCAGGGTACACTTCACCAGGCTGTCCATTTTTTACAGGACTGACACATATATTTTTATGCCTGCAGGCTAATTAGAGTCACCAGTTGAACTAAACCTGCATATCGTTGGAATGTGGGAAAAAAACAAAAGTCCCTGGAAGTAAATCATTTTCTGTGTGGGTATTGAAGCCAGTAGTTCAGTCTCAAGGTTTCACTACTATCAAGTAGCAGTCAACATCTGTTTTGTTGGGGTTTTTTGTAGACCGCTGTATGAACAGTTGTGGCCTTCAGAAGAATTTGACATTTTGAAGACAGTAAAAGATTAAGAGACACTAACAATGTCCTCCACATTTAGGAAAAAGAAGGCTGCATTTGTGAAGACTTCAGAATTATTGTATTCCTTGTCAACTTGTAATTTCATATTTGGTCCCTAAAATGGCACCTACATAGGATGATTTCTTTGCTGGATTATGCCATTTGAGCTGGTCTAGCTTCACTTAAAGGATTAGATTTGATTAGATTAATTAACAATGCAAGCTGTGTACTTTTTGATTTTCTAAAAGTAAAGCTGAATGCAAGGTACTCAACGAATTCACCCTGTCTATACAACTATACAACCTATGTATAGTAAAACTTTCAGTGTTTGTGTATGATTACCCGCTGGATGAGGTACTGGCCAGTGATCGTCTGAGGCTGACTGGCTGGTTGATGGACTGGTTGAGGTCATAGGCCAGCTGACCCTGAAGTTCTCCCATAGAGAAACTAGGACCTACTCCTGTGACTACTGGAGCTACACACACAGGGAGAAGACACACTGTGATTACACACTGATAATATGATAACAGCCTCTCTCAGTACAGTTTCATTCAAACAACACATTGCATGTGACAAAATCTACAGTATTTATATTGCATTTATTTTTCTTCCATTTTGTAGTGTGAAGTAAGAAGTGTAAAGCAAATCTTTCAATATCTTGACAACTCAATCCAACAGCAGGCAGCCAGGTCGCACAGCAACAGGAAAAAGGTGTGTTTATCATTTCAAAGTATCAGACAGACAACACATGAAAGATAAATTTAGATATCAAGATTCTGTTATATTCAACAAAAAATGCCAACATGAAAAACAACACATTGAGATAAACCTAGGTGGAAGAGTGGCTTGTTGATTACATCAAATTACATCATATTAGGATATCAAGTCAATTCAGTCCTTGATGTCTGATGCTCATGGTTCAGTGCTTTAGTTGAATTGCTGCTTTTGTTTAGGGTAAGTCCACATTTTACTTTAATTAATTATTTATATTCAAACATCACTGGCAGCATTGCTTCAGCTGTGAGCAATATATGTGTTTATGTATATTACATGGTAAGTTTGATACTTCCACAAGTTGCTTAAATACTCAAAGAGTAATTTATATTCAAAATATGCCATGAATGTTGAACTACAGTGTGTTTGTGTGATATGACAATAAATACCATCCTCTGACTTGCAAAAAGCATTCACATCAAAACCTAAATTTTATGAACACACAGTAGTCTTACCTGATCCTCGGTCAGAACTGCAATCATACAACCCGCTTGAGTTGTCAGATGACATGGCATGCTGAATCTAATTCAAACTAGGTTTAGTTTTACAATGAAAAGTGGTCATAAAGTTGGGTAAAACTTGTAAAGTAGACTTACTTCTTGAGACCTGGACCAGCTCAGTGACACTGAAAACTCCTGATGTCACAAAACTCTCCTGGAACTCTGGACTATCTGTAGAAACACAACAAGAGTTATGAATGTAACTGCAGTACTATGAATTCTGGGTGATTGCCAGAGAGCAGTGCTTCAGCACTGGATATCTCTGTCTCCCATATGTGCAGGCCAAGTAATTAAACCAACAAAGTCACCTGTGACCATGCAATGACATTGGGCAGAGACACCAGAACAACAACTCCTACATCATCAGACATTCTGTTGCTACAGAATCTTATTGGCCAGATTCAGAGTGACAGACAGCTCTGGCAGTCATCCAGAATTTATAGAACCGCAGTTACATTGATAACTCTTGTTCTATTTCATTCTTCCTGAGAGGGTGGTGCTTCAGTACTGGATGACTCATGCCAGCAAGGTCACAAGGAATTCTGGAACTAAGGCATGGAAGCTGTTCATAACACAGCTGTTGCCACAGCAGAGCAGTCACCCTGACGAGGTAATAGCAAGCAAAGGTACACAAGGACTCTCAAGTTACAGCAGCCCAGATGTCTTGCAGGGAGATTTCAAATAGTAAATGGTAAATGGACTGTACTTATATAGTGCCTTTCTAGTCTTTCGACCACTCAATGCACTTTACATTACATATCTCATTCATCCATTCATACACTGATGCCATTGGCTGCCATGCAAGGTGCCAAGTGCTTATCGGTTTTAGGAGCAGGCAGCCTTCAGGAATAATTTGGGGTCAAGTATCTTGCGCAAGGACACTTTGACATGCAGACCGGAGGAGCCGCAACATTCAGAATGGCAGAACCTTCAAAAAGTGTGTTCAGCCCTTGCAGGTCAAGGATTGGGCGGAAGCTGCCATCTTTTCTTGGAATTAAAACATACACTGAATAAAACCCATTGAGCTGTGTATGCTGCCCGACAGGCTCAATGGCACCCTTTTATAAGAGGGATGCCAGGTCTTGGCTAACGGACAGGAATTTTGCAGGATCCCTGACCACAGTCTTTCTGACCCTGCAGAGAGTTGGCGGCTGTCATCAGAACTGCAGTGTGTATTCCTTGGACAGGGTGGACACCACCCAAGGGTCTGTGATCTCCCTCTCCCAGTAGATAAGGTGGTACTAAGAGAAGTGCTTGACACCAGCCCCTTGAGCCTCAGGTCTGGCATGCTAAGGCCATTGGAATTGCTGGTTTCAGTGGGGCATGGCCAGCTTCTGATCTACGCAATGAACCATCAGATCCCTGAGACAAAGCATCAGAGGCTCGAGAGGCTGTATCTCTATCCACGTCCTGTCCTCCCCCCTCATCATCAAACAAACTACAGGAACCTGGACCTGACAGTACATCAATGTCCCGACAAGGCAAGCCCCACAAGGTGGAGTGACCACTGGGTGCTAATCCAATGCTGAAGCACTGCCCTCTGGCAGTCAGGAGGAATGAAACAGAACAGCAGATATGCATTAATACTCTATTCAATTCAATTATATTTATACAGCGCCATATCATAACAAAAGTTATCTCATGACACATTTCATGCAGAGCAGGTCTAGACAGTACTATTTTTTTAATGTATTTATAAAAAAAAAAAAGATTTTTTTTTGGCCTTTTTAAGGCTTATTTGACAGAGACAGCTGAAAAGTGACAGGAATGTGAGGGGAGGGGAGAGAGAGAGAGAGAGAGAGAGAGAGAGAGAGAGAGAGAGATGATATGCGGCAAAGGGCAACAGGTCTGATTCAAACCCTAGGCCGCCACAACACGGACCGAGCCTTTATACGTGGGCTGGATGCTGGGCTAACCGCATGGATTAAAGCAAAAAAAAAAAAATCTTTTGACTGAATATTATTATTATTATTATTATTATTATTATTATGATTATTACTACTATTAGTAGTAGTAGTAGTAGTAGTAGTAGTATTTGTTGTGGAGAAATCGCTGAAGCCAAAGGTCAGTGGTGAGGTCAGGAAGAAAGAAAGTGTTCAGGAGCCTCTGATGTCTTATGCTGTATAATTTATTAACACTTGATCAAGGAGAATTGGAGACATTCTCATAAAGCATCAGAAGTGCCTGAGTCGGTCTCACATTCTGCCCAACTCATGCTGGTGGACAGACTTTAAACCCCAAGATAACATCACAAACACTATACGCCCTGAATTAGGTAGAAGAGAATGCTTTTACCAAGAATGGTGTCTTCATCAACATGATTAAGTCTGGAGACACAGATGTCTGTTTACGCAGATTGGAATGTCAGTGGCAAGCTGTCTATTATGTCTAAGCATGCAGCACCAGAGTCCTTCGACCCTGGCCACAACAGTGTTGAGATAGGACGACACCTGTTACTGCCAGCCAAAGACAAACAACTAATACTGCTGAGGACCTCAAGGCCCACATGTGACTTCATGTAACCTTGTATAATGTCTGTGTGTTTGTGCTTTTATTATATTCCATTTAATTTGTATGTGTCACTCAGAACACTACAAGAATAGAAAATTCCATAACAGTATTAATAATATTATTTCCAGTGGGCTTCTTAACAGACAAACAGCTCTAGGATTAAATGACAATAAGAGCAACTTTTGCAGCCTTGAGACAAGTTAATAGTCAAAGTGAAACTCTGAGGCTTTACATTTGTTATATATGTTATAATACAAGATTTCAGCAGAGGTACAGTCAGGCTACATTCATGACTTTGTACTGTCATAACCAAAAATCTTCTTATTGATTATCATTATAAAGTTTCAGGGTGTTCCCATAACCATAGTAACTCACGGTGCCAGAAGGGAGGGAGCGATGCTGAATGAAGCCATTTACACAGATACACTCCAGGCCAAGTCCACACTATAGATGTTATTTAACACATGCAGCACACAGTAGGAGACTCTCTGTGTCAGACGAGATCTTACATGTTGACTAAGCTTTACAAATTGAGTCTCAAAATGACGTCATAGCTCTGTGATGCAGTCAAAAACTGATCACAATGATGTTACATTGCAGTGTGACAAGTCAAGCTAAACTTTAGCGCCGATGCTCCGTGTTTAGATCCCGTCCTGTATGGGTCATTATACTGTCATTGGTCAAGCGTACACACGCTTTAAACAATATCATTGGCTGCAGAGCCAAATCAGCCATCAACACTTTTTTGTTCTCCTCCGATCTACATTGATCTCATAAGTTGCCTCTGTGAAGTCTGAATGACGGAAATCCATTGTAGCGACAGAGAACTTTAATCCATGGCTAAACAACACCCCAGACCGTACTATTATAATATTACTCGGTGTTTATGTGTGCATTTGTGTGTCTATATGTGGTAGTCCAGAGCATTAGCAGTCAGTGCATGTCAGTCAATTCAAATGTTGCTTGTTCCTATTTGAGTGTGCCTGAAAGAGCACACTGTTTACTATTCACCTGGCTTATTATGAAACGAGTAACGGCGTGTCTGCCTCCGAAACACAGTGGTTGCTATGAGGATCTGTGCGTTTGATTTAATGCACCGGGATGTTTTCCACAACTGGTCCACATACGTCAATTTACGGCATTTTTGAGGGGCTGAACAAGCTTGCAAATTCACAAAACGAAAAACTCAAATTTTTAGAATCTAAAAAATGTTAGAATTTTTATAAGTTTCATGGGTGCTCGGATCAAGATGGCTCCACAGCGCCATCTACAGAATCTTGTACGGAGCCTCATTGACAAAATTTCATGTAGAGACATGGCCTTTTGTGGATATTGGATTTTATCCAATCAACTTTCAATTCAACCTTGGTACGTGCATTCATGTAGACTTCCTGAGTAAAAATGATCAAAATTATGAATATTGATGAAATGGTGAGGGTGTGGCTATTTTGTCAAATTTGACCAATGAGAAAAAAGTGGTTGCTTCGTATGTTCTGTTCTAACAAACTTCCCAGGGACTTAAAACTTGCCCGACGTGCAAACATACGCGGGGGGTCCGTTCAATGCTGCTCGCGGCTTATTGAGTGTGCCTGAAAGAGCACACTCTCTACTATTCCTCTGGCTTATTATTATCAGTGTGCCTGAAAAAGCACCCATTTTTCAATTTAGTCTTAGTCTTGTGTCAAAGTTCTAAGTCTCGAAATTTTAATCTTGTTTTCAAATGTTTCAAGGTTTTAGACGTGAACACGGTATTTTAGTCCAGTTTTAGTCAAAACACTTTAGTCTTTTTCTATTTATTTCAGGAATATTTTTTGTTTATTAATTCCAGTTCACTTGTTCACAGCTAACATATTGATTACATGTCTTGATTGAATTGAATTCAATAAATTCATCTTCAAATCAGCTTTGTCTGTACTTGGTTGGTTACAGTTGGCTTTACTAATATAATACTAACGTCTTTGATGATGGACACCAAAACGCCCCGTACAAAAACTGTTCATTACGAATACATGCATCGATAACACCCTTATACCTTATTGAGTGGCTACCAATGCATTCATATGCGTACCTGACCAGTTAGCTTACCTTAATATTTGGGTGGCTGAGGTTAATGTGCCTTTTTATGGAAGAATTATCCTATCTTTATTCAAGAGCGTAGATTTTCGGTTTGAGAGCATGATTTCTCCTTTTTGTGCTCAGATTTCTTCTCCTCGTGCTCACATTATGTGCTCGCAGATTTCTGCTGCTTTCTTTCAAAATGTGTGCTTATATAGGCTAACTAATACTACACTACTGTAACAGTAATTTATGAATTTAAATTTAAAATCATAATATGACATGCAGCAAAAGTGCAGCAGCCAGGATGCGAACTGGCGTCTCATGATTTAAAATATAGCAGTGGACTTAGCCATTCAACTATCATGACACTGTAATGCCAGTAAGAGTATTTATCATATGATGCTAACATGAAATCCGAAAAAATCTAAACTACGATAACTCTTTTTAGGATTACTTAAGATTAATTATACATAAATAAGCTGGCGTCTTAAAGGTGACGACTCAAATAGCTGGCTAATATGGTAAATTGGTGTATTTTAAGAGAGAAGCAGTTTTACAAACAGACCATATACCCGCCCCTACGGAGCGCTCAAAAACAACAAAGGAACGCACGCAAGATTGGGCCACACTCTAGCTGTCTCCCTATTGGCTGGTGAAACACACTAATTTAAGCGCAGGGAGAGGCAGCTTGCAGTCTGAGCAGACACCTCAACCTGAGAGGACGTGTTGTTCTGAGTGAGAGCACAAAGTTTGAGAGTGCACAGCACATGTTTTGAGTGCAAGCACACTTAGGTTTGAGCGTGCAGACGTTAGATCTGATTATAGATTAATATTTTACGAACTATTCGACTTTTTCTACAAATTTCTTCCCATTTAAATACATTGTACAAACCTTCTACACTTTAAACTACTTCTCCTTCTACTACAGACTTCATTCAAACTACAAATTTCACCAAGATCTTGTCTATTAAACTTGTATTCAACTTTTTTTTTTAGATTCAGATCATTTAGGACATTACTATTATTTTACTACTATAAATATTTTATAAATTATTATACTATTCTACTTTTTTCAGCTAATTTCACACTTTCTTATACTATTCTAATGTTTTCTACAATTCTACTTTTTCATACAAATTTCTACAGAATTACACAACATTGTACCACTTCATACTATTCTACTGTTTTCAGCTCATTTCACATTTTTTAGATATGTATTATTTGGCCTTTTCAATGTTTATTGTGTAGAGACGGCTAAAGAGTGGCAGGAATGTGGGGAGAGAGAGGTGGAGGAACACCGTGCAACGACGGGCGCCAGAGGGCCCCCACACCGTATTTCCGCAGGAAATGCAGTTTTCCAGTTATTTTTCTTCTTCCGTACGTTTTTCGCCGACTAACTCCTCCTACAAATTTTGTCCTACAAAAACAAAACTTACACCACTAGATTCTGTTCATTCAGGAGACGACTGCTCGTGAAACAAATTTTTTCTAAAATTAATATTTTACAAATTATTCAACTTTTTCTACATTTTTTTCCCCATTTAAAATACATTGTACAAACTTCAAATCTTTTACAAACATTCTACATTTTAAACTACTTCTACTACTACTACAAACTTCATTCAAATTACAAATTGTACACAAGATCTTAAACTATTAAACTCGTATTTAACTTTTTTAAAAATCTTTTACCGTTTTTAAACTATGAAGGCTCAAAGGTGAGAAGGTTTTTGATCAAATTTCAGGGTTTATAATGGGTGCGTATTGCGCAGAATGTTTTTTCCACAGTGGATGACATCATCAGCTAGAGTGTGGGGGAGAAAAATTGGTAAAAAAATAAAATGTAAACTGCTCCTGTAGCCACAAATTTCACACTACAGACATGATTTATACATAAAAACGTAGGAAAATTTGTCTTCTCGCTGCGATTCGTCTACGAAAGCTGTGAGTATTATAGTTTTGGCCTCACACACAGAGATTCGGCACCAGCACCCCTCCACAGCCCCATAGACTCCCACTTAGACTTCACACTTTCTTATACTATGCTACATATTTCACACTTTGTTATACTATTCTACTTATTTCCGCTAATTTCACACTTTCTGATACTATTCTACTTTTTTCAGCTAATTTCACGCTTTCTTATACTATTCTAATATTTTCTACAATTCTACCTTTTCATACAAAGTTCTAAAGAAATACACAGCATTGTACCACTTCATACTGTTCTACTCATAGACACACATACCTGGCTACTTTCTAAAATTCTACCTTTTCATACAAATTTCTACAGAATTACACAACATTGTACCACTTCATACTATTCTACTGTTTTCAGCTCATTTCACATTTTTTAGATATGTATTATTTGGCCTTTTCAAGGTTTATTGTGTAGAGATGGCTAAAGAGTGGCAGGAATGTGGGGAGAGAAAGGTTGGGGAGCGCCGTGCAACGACGGGCGCCAGAGGGCCCCCACACCGTATTTCCGCAGGAAATGCAGTTTTCTAGTTATTATTGGTGTGGGGGCCCAGAGTGGGCGTTTTCACCTAGGCTGCTTAGGGGAGTTTCCAGTCGGGGCCTCACTGACTACGTCATCGCGGGGGATTAAATTACCGTCACGGACCTGCGAAGGAACTGTGAAGGACCAGTCAAGGAACAGCCACAGACTTGTCACGGAAACACAGGAACTTTTGAGTTGCTACATCTGTATGTATACAGTATTGGTCAAAAGTTTATATACACTTGTAAAGAACATAAAGTCAGGGTTATCTAGAGTTTCCAGTTAATTCTACAACTCTGATTTTTCTCTGATAGGGTGATTGGAACAGATCACAGATCCTTTGTCACAAGAAACATTCATGAAGATTGGTTCTTTTATGACTTTATTATGGTTCAACTAAAAATGTGAACAAATCTGCTGGGTCAAAAATATACATACAGCAACATGAATTAGCAATTTGCGTGAATTAGAAAGTTGTGTCAATGAAATGAGCTTCATAGCATGGCCTCTTAACTTCTTGCGAGTGATTATGAGTGACTACAGCTGGTGACTTCTCTGAGGCCATTCAAAATAGGGCTCATACAAACACCTACAAACGCTACAATAGGAAAGTCAAAGGAGCTCAGCACAGCTCTGAGCGAATAATTGACTTGAACAAGTCAGGAAAGTCACTTGGAGCCATTTCAGCAGCTGCAGGTCCCAAGAACAACAGTGCAAACAATTGTACAGGTGCTGTCCAGTAAATTAGAATACCATCAAAAACTTGATTTATCTCAGTAATTCCATTCAAAAAGTGAAACTTGTACATTATATTCATGCAATGCACACAGACCGATGTATTTCCAATGTTTATTTCTTTTAATTTTGATATTTATAAGTGACAACTAATGAAAACTCCAAATTTGGTATCTCAAAAAATTAGAATATTGAAAAGGCCAATGAAAAAAATGTTTTTTTTTAAAATGTTGGCCAACTGAAAAGAATGAACATGAAAAGAATGCGCATGTATAGCACTCAATACTTAGTTGGGGCTCCTTTTGCCTCAATCACTGCATTAATGCGGCGTGGCATGGACTCGATCAGTCTCTGGCACTGCTCAGGTGTTATGAGAGCCCAGGTTGCTCTGATAGTCGTCTTCAGCTCCTCTGCATTGTTGGGTCTAGCGTATTGCATCTTCCGCTTCACAATACCCCATAGATTTTCTATGGGGTTAAGGTCAGGCGAGTTTGCTGGCCAATCAAGGACAGGGATACCATGGTCCTTAAACCAGGTACTGGTGGTTTTGGCACTGTGTGCAGGTGCCAAGTCCTGTTGAAAAGTGACATCTGCATCTCCATAAAGTTGGTCAGCAGCAGGAAGCATGAAGTGCTCTAAAACTTCCTGGTAGACGGCTGCATTGACCTTGGACCTCAGGAAACAGAGTGGGCCAACACCGGCAGATGACATGGCACCCCACACCATCACTGACGGTGGAAACTTTACACTGGACCTCATGCAACGTGGATTCTGTGCTTCTCCGCTCTTCCTCCAGACTCTGGGTCCTTGATTTCCAAAGGAAATGCAAAATTTGCTTTCATCAGAAAACATAACTTTGGACCACTCAGCAGCAGTCCAGTCCTTTTTGTCCTTGGCCCAGGCGAGACGCTTCTTATGCTGTTTCTTGTTCAAGAGTGGCTTGACACACGGAATGCGACAGCTGAATCCCATGTCTTTCATGCGTCTCTTCGTGGTGGTTCTTGAAGCGCTGACTCCAGCTGCAGTCCACTCTTTGTGGATCTCCCCCACATTTTTGAATGGGTTTGTCGTCACAATTCTCTGCAGGGTGCGGTTATCCCTAGAGCTTGTACACTTTTTTCTACCACATTTTTTCCGTCCCTTCGCCTGTCTGTTAATGTGCTTGGACACAGAGCTCTGCGAACAGCCAGCTTCTTTAGCAATCACCTTTTGTGTCTTGCCCTCCTTGTACAAGGTGTCAATGGTCGTCTTTTGGACAACTGTTAAATCAGAAGTCTTCCCCATGATTGTGGAGCCTTCAGAACAAGACTGAGGGACCTTTTAAAGGCCTTTGCAGGTGTTTTGAGTTAATCAGCTGATTAGTGTGGCACCAGGTGTCTTCTATATTGAGCCTTTTCAGAATATTCTAATTTTCTGAGATACTGAATTTGGTGTTTTCATTAGCTGTCAGTTGTAATAATAAAAATGAAAATTAATAAACACTTGAAATATATCACTATGTGTGGAAGGAAAGTATACAGTATACAAGTTTCACGTTTTGAATGGAATTACTGAAATAATTCAACTTTTTGATGATATTCTAATTTACTGGCCAGCACCTGTAAGTATAAAGTGCATGGCACTGTTTTGTCACTGCCACAATCAGGAAGGACCCAAACTTCATGATTGTTTTTGTGACAAAGAAGGATCTGTTCCAATCACTATCAGAGAAAAATCTGAGTCGAAAATAACTGGAAACTCTAGACAGCCATGACATTATGTTCTTTACAAACCTATGTAAACTTTTGACCAACACTGTATACATACAGATGTAGCAACTCAAAAGTTCCCGTGTTTCTGTGACAAGTCCGTGGCTGTTCCTTGACTGTCTTTCACAGTTCCTTCGCAGGTCCGTGACGGTAATGTAATCCCCACGATGACGTAGTCAGTGAGACCCCGACTGGAAACGCCCCTAAGCAGCCTGGGTGAAAACCAGCTGCAATGCCTCATTTGTCCACGGGGAGGAGCAGTGATGTGTTGCTAGAGTGAATGTGCTGCTCTCACTGTAGACTGCATAGAGACACATCTGAACAAATACGCTGGGCTGAGCATGTGAGCCGATTAGCTGAGACAGAGCACAATTATGGATGTGGCTAGTGGTGCAACAGATCATTGTTGATCCGTAATGCGTTCATATCGCTCCCCACAAACTGGCACCAAGTGATCAGTGGATCGGTTGATGGAAAAAATAAGTTGTGATAACACTGAGGCACTGCTGCAGCTGCTCGTAAGTACAGCTCCATGTGGCGCACAACAACAACAACATCAACAACAACAACAAGCCCACCTCCCCATTTCAAATAAATTGGTAATTAAAAAAAACAAACTCTGCTCGTATCGGCAGGACTGACACGGCAGCCCCGTAACGTCAGATGGACCGTGTAACACACTTATTCCTCAGACCGTCGTGGCAGTCATATTGATGGCTATATGAACAGCTGTTTTAGGCCAGTATAGAAGAATTATCCTATCTTCGCGCTCACATTTTGTGTTGCTTTCTTTCAAAATGTGTGCTTGGACTCAAAACATCACATGCTTGCGCTCATATTTCTTCTTCTTGGACACAAACATTTCGCTTGCACTCAAATCTGTCCTGTGCGTGCTCAGCTCTAACATCTATGCGCTCAAACCTAAGTATGCCCGCACTCAAACCGTCCTGTGCACTCTCAAACTTTGTGCTCTCACTCAGAACAACACGTCCTCTCAGGTTGAGGTGTCTGCTCAGACTGCAAGCTGCCCCTCCCTGCGCTTAAATTAGTGTGTTTCACCAGCCAATAGGGAGACAGCTAGAGTGTGGCCCAATTGTGTGTGTGTTCCTTCACATTTTTGAGCGCTCCATAGGGGCGGGTATATGGCCTGTTTGTAAAACTGCTTCTCTCTTAAAATACACCAATTTACCATATTAGCCAGCTATTTGAGTCGTCACCTTTAAGACGCCAGCTTATTTATGTATTATTAATCTCTAAGTAATCCTAAAAAGAGTTATTGTAGTTTAGATTTTTTTTCGGATTTCATATTAGCATTATATTATAAATACTCTTATTGGAACAGTGTTACGATAGTTGAATGGTTAAGTACACTACCTACCTGTTACCTGTTGTATTTTAAACCATGGGACGCCGGTTCGCATCCCGGCCGCCGCACTTTAGCTGCATGTCATGTAATGATTTTACGTGAAGGAACACACATACAATTGGGCCACACTCTAGCTGTCTCCCTATTGGCTGGTGAAACACACTAATTTAAGCGCAGGAACGGGGCAGCTTGCAGTATGAGCAGACACCTCAACCTGAGAGGACGTGTTGTTCTGAGTGAGAGCACAAAGTTTGAGAGTGCACAGGACGGTTTGATGATTTTAAATTTACATTCATAACAGGCCATATACCCGACCCTACGAAGCGCTCAAAAACATTGAACGAACGCACGCAAGATTGGGCCACACTCTAGCTGTCTCCCTATTGGCTGGTGAAACACACTTATATTAGCGCAGGGAGGGGCAGCTTGTAGTCTGAGCAGACACCTCAAACTGAGAGGACGTGTTGTTCCGAGTGCGAGCACAAAAAATTTGAGAGCGCACAGGACATGTTTTGAGTGCAAGCGAAACGGTTGTGACCCAGAAGAAGAAATGTGAGCGCAAGCATGTGATGTTTTGAGTCCAAGACACATTTTGAAAGAAGGCAGTAGAAATCTGAGTGCGAGCACAAAATGTGAGCACGAGGAGAATAAATGAGCATGAATAAATAAATAAATGAGCATGAAAAGGTCTGAGCAAACTGAAAATCTACGCTCTTGAATAAAGATAGGATGATTCTTCCATAGGCCAGTGTGTCCAGCTGTGCACTACATGCAGATCAGGAGCGAGTGAGGAGAGAAGAGACGTATCAGTAATTATCTAAGGACAGATCAGCCAAGATGTTGTTGATTTTTACATGTTAGAAAACACCATAAATACTCAGAATCCTTTATGACTATTGAATAATAACATAACCTGATAAATGTGTCAGCTGATTTCCAGTCCGGTCCAATTGCCGGTCTCTGTGGGTGTAGGCTACATTATGTGTCATCAATTTTGGACACCCCCCCCCACCCCCATTTACTGTGTTTTCATTTTTGTTTATCCCATAGGTTAAATCTTGCATTAATAAACTGAAATGAAACTCTATGAAGCAAGCAACTTCTCATTGCACTTTTTGTTTGCATTTAATGGAGGGGGGGGGGCTTGCCATGAAACTCCAATGTATATGTAGACCAATACACACTCAGCAAAGGCAAGCAAATCAAACAATCAAAATAGTGTAATAATAAATGTATATATCCATATTTTGTTTGTTTTTCGTTGTCATTTAGCAACAGTAGCCATGGCGCTGTGACTCAGGGTCAGCCTTCCGGGGACTTCTAAGTCTTTCATTTATTAAAATACAGTAAATCAGTCATCCTCCTGTTCACGAACACTCTCAAATCACAAGGCTACTGTATAGTATAGAGTAGTCAAACTAGCTGCAATCTGATTTACATGACACTAGAAGACCAAAAAGCCCATTAAGTGCAAACAAAAGGTTGAGCAATGAGAATGCTAATAAGTTGTTTGTACAAGCTCACCTGGCCTAAAGCATGTACTGAATACCTACACAACTACAAAAATCTCCTGTTAATCATGTGTAATTCTTCCTCTTTAAATGGAAATTCACAAAAAAAGTTCTTGCTTCATGGAGTTTCATTTATGGTTCAATTTATTTATGCAGGATTTAACCTATGGGATGGACAAAAATGAAAATACAGTAAATGAGTCATCCTCCTGTTCATGAACATGGTCAAATCACAAGGCTACTGTATAGTACGCGGTAGTCAAACCAGCAGCATTTTGGGCTCTGATTTGTGTGACACTGGGAGGCCAAAAAGCCCATTGCAAACAAAAGGTTGAGCAATGACAATGCTAGTGACGTGTAAGCTACGTCATCTCCAGGTAAAAACTGTAAAAAGATTCTGCGAGAGAGGCTCCATCTTCTGGTCATACCCTGTAATTAAACAAATAGGTGGAGTTACAGCAAAAATTAAAGCTGCAAGCAGCATTGGACGAGCCCTCGCACTCCCGCACAACTCGACGGGCTGGCACGTCGGAAGGCAGCAGTCGGAAAACACACGAGCCTTCGAAGCTTTCAAAGTATTTTGTTCAATTGACCACACACATTAGCCAGAATTGGGACAAATGGTCAAATCTGACGGAGTGCCACGCCCACACCATTTCATCAAAAGTCATAATTTTGATAACTTTTACTCAGGAAGTCTATATGAATACACCTACCAAGTTTGAAGTGAATTGGATAAAATCCCTAGGACGAGTTCGTTCAAACAGGACCCCTTCTCAGCCAGCCGGAAACACCAAAAAACGGTGATTTTCATTGTCCATTTTAGCCCATTACTCCAAGAGACTTCTTTGTAGGTCTTTCCATGTTCTACAATTCGGCTGAGGTTTCAAAATTCTGTGTCCAAAATTGTGGCAGGGCTCAGAGAGAGAGAGAGAGACACACACAGACAGACAGACAGACAGACTCTCTCTCTCTGATCCAGCAACACTGGCCCTAACATGGAACCAGTGCACCAGTTTTTACGGTATGTGTCTCATCAGTGATGCCCAGTGTCTGCATTACTGATAATCTTGTCACATGTAGTGCAAAGGATATGACACTGTCAGAAGGTAAGGCAGATAATGATGGTATAAACTTTTACTATATGTGGATGGCCGGTTTATTCTCTAGATCACAACCCTTCTTCTCTTCCAAATATTTTGAATATTCCAATTCTATTCTTATGTTCCTCTCTAATTAATTAAAGATCTTTTACATTACCCATAGTTGCTGTTCGACTGTCCTCCTGATCAGATCCCACTCCTATATGACCTGGACTGCTGCTTTGCTCTGCCTCTGGGGGAGAGAGGGAGAGAGGGAGAGGGGCAGAGGGAGAGGGAGAGGGAGAGAGATAGAGATTAATTGGTACCGGGCTCCACAAGAAATAATTAATTATTTCCGTTTTATGTATTATCTGAGTATGGACGATCTTTTATTTTGAGAAATGACCGCAGTTAAATTGTCTAGTGTTGTCTAGTGTTATCACAATTTTTGGTGTTTCTGGCTGTTGAGAAGGGGTCATATTTGAACGAACTCCTCCTTGGGATTTTGCCCAATTGACTTCAAACTTGGTAGATGTGTTCATATAGACTTAGTGAGTAAAAGTTATGAAAATGATTAATTTTGAGGAAACTCTGTGGGCATGGCGCTCCATCAAATTTGACCCTTTGATGCAAAGTGCAAACTCCATTAACTTTTTTTGCTGGTCTTTAAGGGAAAGCTGTTGTGCTTTCATATACTTTCTCAGACCTAAAACTTCTTGTGCTTGTTGAGACCAATATTATGCACATTTTGGCTCCATAAATAATTAGGGGGCGATGCGAAACCACTCTATAGCGCCCCCTTGAATTTTTCTTTGAAGCAGCCCCGCACAGTTTTGGACACAGAATTATGAAACCTCAGCCAAATTGTAGAACATGACAAGGCCTACAAAAAAAGTCTCTTGGAGTAATGGGCTAAAATTGACAGCTGTGCGAGGCCCTATTGTATTTCGAATGTTTATTATCTTCCCCAAAGTAAACCACATTTTAGACGGCCTATATGTACTCGAAAACTCACAAAAATTTGCGTACCCCCTAAAGTCAAGTGTAAAATTCCGTATTTTGGGGGTCTCGCACATGGATGTACAAAAATTGCTCTACAGCGCCACCTACGTTTTCGGAGGAGCCCCTCGACAAGGTTTCATCCACGTGTACAAAATTTAGCGGGAGTATGTACAGTACTGAGACACACACAAAAGTCTCTTGGTGACCCGGGCTATAGCGAAGGGTACGGCGTCCATTTTGTTTCAAAGTTGACGTTTTCGTGTTTTTGGGGTCATTTTCAGGGGTCGTATTTCAACGAACTCCTAGAGCTTTCATCCTATCTTTTTGAAATTTGGCGTGTGTGTTCTTAAGACCTCGACCATGAAAAGTGTGAGAGGGGCGGGGCCACGAAATTTGGCGTGTTGTCAGGAAATTTCGACGTGCTATAATTTTGCGAAAAATACTCCAACCTTCACCAAACCTCTGATATATACGGAGCCCCTAAAGGGACATGGCGAAAAAAAAATAGTGAAACATTTCTCGTGCGCACCAGAAAGTATCTCATGCTCACGAGAAACCTTGGGTTAATTACCAGCAGTTGTGCTTCCTGTGCATATGCCCCTAGGCTTAGATCTTTAGAAGAATGGCAGCAGAAACTGACTTATTCTCTTTCCTGGAAACGCGAAATATAACTGATAGTGTCAGTCAACTAAAAGATGATAAGGTAAAGATAAATGTTAACTTTAGTGACATAAAGTAAACAATACATGTCTAGCCTAATGATGCTAGCTTTTTCTACATGCTACGTTAATGAAACTTTTCAAACGTTTTTGACGTGTGCCTTGCTTATTACAGATCGACATCAACGTCATAAATGTTATGACAGATGAGGAGTTAGGACAATATATCAAACAATATGGGGACAAACTTGCACTCAGAGCATTTTGTCGTCAAAGAACTGTGACAAACGAAAAGTCAGGAGGAGTGGAGACAGTGAAGTCCGCTCTCATGCAGCGAGTAAGAGACAGGCTCGGGGAACATCTGAAATCTCCTGTCAATAGAGGCACAGAAGGCTCTGGTATTGTTGGCAATAAACATGCACTCAAAGCCACCCGGCAGGTTGAAATGGGATGGCTCCACTTTGATAACGGCACTTATCACCAGATCAAAACAAGAAATGGAGGTGGAACACGGCACCAGTCCAGAAAACAGTAACTATGGGTGAACTGCTGGAGACGGGCAAGGGCTTGTTTTTTCCCAAATGAACATTCATCCAAAGGATCGGTGGAAGACTTTGAGTTTGATATTCGTGATTACAGTCACATTGCAGTACCCCCTGAAATCACAGTGAGCCAGCTGTACGAGCAGACTAAGCTATGAATGCTGCGTATCTACGCAACTTCCAAGGCTAAAGACGTAATACTTCTCTCTGATGCATCTGACTTCGAGCCCACAGATGAGAGGCCAATGAAGGTAATTTATCTTCTGCCACATTTCTTTTATCAATACTGTCGATACAGAGTTTGTATTGATTGATATTAACTGAAGCTTGTCATAGTTTGGAGACGCACGTATAGTTTCATCTGCCTTGTGATGCTGCAGCCAGCTGGGGCTAACAAATAGAATATCAGTAATGATGTTTTTGTGAAATCCATACATTCAGTGACACCTGAACAACAGTATTGTATGATTCAGACATTAATCTAACATTTATCAAACTTGCCTGAGTCATATTAATAGCTGTACAGCTGTACTAAAATCTCAGTAGATTATGTTATAGATGTAGAATACTATAATAGTACAAATACATGATAGTTGTTTTGTGATTGTGGAAAGCTTTGTGCGCACTTCTAAATGCGCACAAAATGTAGGGCTTTTGTGCTCTTTTCAATGTTCATTATAGACCAATCAGTGCTGGCTTTCTCAATTAGATGGCATTAAACAGGACAGATTGTGCGTGCAAATGCTGCACAAATCTGGTGCAATTAGCAGGTGCAATTCGGTTTTGTCTAATCAAAACAATCTTAGTCTAAACAGCCATGTTGTTTATGTCTTTCTTCTTGTGAAATTCAGCAAGTAGAATCAGTAATTTTTGAGGATAAATCCATTGTATTAACTCAATGTTGAATGTATTAGAGACACGAAGCCTGCAAAATATATATTATTTAGATATTTTATAATATTTATCTGCTGAATCAGAGGTGATAGTTGAGTTGCAAGAGGTCAAGAGATGTAAATACAATTTTCTAAATATATTTGCTCCACTTCTCTCTCCACTTATGTGCACAATAAGTTCAGAAAGACTTGTTTTGAACAGTTGGACAATCGTCCAATCGTAAGCCTATAATGTTCTGATCTGCTGATTTCTTTATAGACTAAGACAATGCAGAGAAGATCCTTGAGGAACAAAACCAGGAGACGTCATCACTGGAGAACTGGGGAACTAGAACTGATCATCGAGTGGATGATCTAGAGAGCTCCACTGATTTAGAACCAGCACCCAGTGGCTCAATGCAGGAAAACCATGAAAAAGTAAGCCCCATTATTTCATTTTTAATGGACCCAGTCTCTGATATACAGTATGGATATAACAGTATGCCAAAATGTTCAAACAATACTTTAACAAAAATTGATCAATCAAAATATCAAATAATTGAAACAAAAATTATGTCAAAGATAAAGTTCAAAACTTGAGAACTTGTGAAGTCTATGAGGACACAGAGATGGGGTTTAAGAGACTATGATTTTGTTACAAACAACAAATGTAAATCCATCTCAAATTTTAAATACAGCAAAGATGATGGAAGTGGGCAAAATGTTTTGAATTCAATGCCATGTTAACTCAATATGCATATTCCAAAACCATCTGCTCATGAATGTGATAGTACACATGACAGCTTTGATCAGAGGATACAAAAACAAATAACAAATAATTATAACAAATAATTATATGTTTTGTTTTTTAATTTAATTATCAACAGTATGCAGGCATAGTGTAGAACTGAGTCATTTCTAACAGTGCTGCAAAATATTGCTGTCATTATTGATTCTTTTAAAGAGTTTTCTCTATTAATGATTCTGTGTATAAAATGTACAAAAACAGTGACAAATTGTTATCCCATCACTTCAGGCTGATGTTTTTAGATCACTTTTTCATCCAAACATTCCAAAACCAAAAGATATTCAATTTATTGTGATATAAAGCAGAAAAGCAGCTAATCTAGAACCACAGCGTAATTCATTTCTGCATGCTACTTGATATATTGATGGTCAAATCACACCTAATTACCTTTTTAAAAAATCTTGCAGCACTCTACACTGAATGATGGACATGTATCATCAAGCAGTCTCCCAGCATCACCAGAGCCATTTGAAAAAGAATTCCTACTTTTAAAATTGAGACGAGTAAATATAGTTGATGATGTCCTTAATTTCTTCATGGAACCAAAACTACTGAACTAATAACTGAACTACTGCTAATCTAAAAATGGAGTTTACAAATGAGAAAGCTGTGGACAGTGATGGTGTGCCAAGAGAGGTATACTCTGCATTCTGGGAAAATTTCTTGGAACAGTGTGAGGGGGAAGATGAACGAGTACCCAGACTACGACCAGACTATTCTGAGAAGGAATGGCAAGCTCTTGGAGCTGGTGTGGTTGAAAGGATACCTGGACCACAAAATCATACAAATCAGACTGTCACCAGCTTTTGTTCTTGCCTGTTGTCAAGGACTTGGTTCTGTGGATGAGGAACTCTTGATGATGTCATTTGCCAGATTCCTTTCAGAGAATGAGCGCGCATCACTTGAAAAAGCACTACGGGGGAACATTGACGAAACTGTTGAAGAGGACTTACTCGATGTCTTCTCAAGAATGGGATCACACTGCCTGCCCTCTAAAGACAACATACGGGCTGCCATTTTAACAATGGCACACAAAGCTCTTCTTCAAGAGCCAAAGTTCATAATTGACTGTTTCCACTCCAGCATTCGCAATGCTGTGCCAACACTCATAACCAAAGAAAGCATAATGGAGCTTTACAAATCTAAGCAACCAACAAACAAGAAAGTTGTCCAGATGATAAAGCCATCAACTGAAATCCTAAATCCACAAGAGCAGACAGCTCTTAACTACCTGCTACGGTATGTGAGAAGCATCAACCAAAGAAAACTGGAGATCTTCTTACGCAATCGAAGTAACTTTTAATAGATTGTGTGGTTTAAGTCGAAGGCCTGTAGCACACACATGTGGAGCAGTTCTTGAGTTACCATGCACCTACAGCTCATACCGTGAGTTTCTTCAAGAGTGTGACAATCTCCTGTCTGGCGATTGCTTTACAATGGATATTGTGTAATGTAATATTGTGAATGTAAGGCATCTTACACATGTTCCTCTCCTACTCACATTGTTATGGCATTTGTCTGATTTGTTTTTATAGATTTGCATAATTATTTATTTGTTCATTCATGTATTACAACTAAAAAATGTTCCACAAGGAGAGGAGATAAAATCAGATGCATAATCTGATGACTGATTGCTTTATTACACTTTAAGCTGAAAAAGAGTCATTCTTTTGCTTTGGTTTTGTGATTTTATTATTGTTAATGATTTTGCTGTAATATTTGTCAGCACACTGAGTTTTACATTTTGTTTATGTCCAGAAGACAGTTTAAGTTTAATCATTTTGATATGTCAGAAAAGTCTGCTCTCATAGGTGAACATCCCTTTTCTTTTTGATATTATCATGTGCATGTCTTATGCAATTGTTATTAGGAAAGAAATTCAGCATTCAACAAAATAATACCTGTTTGATCAGTACCATTTCAAATGGCTAATCATGGCTGTTTTTGTTGAAGCCTCATATGGTAAACATACAGACAGTAACTGTCAAGAGCACATTGTTAAATAAAAATGTCATTGTGATGACATTGTGGTTTTGTTTGCTTCCTGTTTATGACTGATGTGAAGGCAAAGTAAAACATCTATGACAATACTCTTATATGCTGTACAACAAATTTAAGTCTGTAATTCCAGAAAAAAATACTGAGAAAAGCTAATATTGTCATTTGAAAAATCCCAGGTAATCCCAGACTGATTCAATAAAGCCTGTGCTTCATTACCTGAAGAGACAGAAGCAACTGAGACAACCTAAATCCACACAAGAACGGAGAAAGAAATTATCTATAAAAGTCAAAACCTGCCACATACCTTAAAAAAACTGTGTGCATAACATCACTGCACATGTTCTTAATGTCTTTAACAGTCAGTGTGCGCATAGTGACAGATCAAACCAAGGAGAAATAATACAAAATACAAAATAAAGCTTCTATGTAGTTCCTGGGAAAACATGCCAACTGACAATGTTTGGTGAATAAAGCATGGCGGACTGCAGACGAATTGTCTGATCACCTGTTCAGTTTAGATGGATACAAATGTAGTTTCATCTCAAATTAGAGGGCAGATCTTATCTCACTCCTCAAATGCAGGTACAAATCCAGTGTTCTGATGAGCATGAGCTGGAAGATGCAGTTGTGACTCCACCATCAGAATGTTGCAGATGTTGTAGATGTCTGTGTCACATGGCACTGCTGGTCGAAATGTGCAGTTACTCTGACACAACTGTACATCAGCTCTGTCCATTGGGGAAATGTGGTCATCACTTGTGTAGAGTTCTGGGAACATGTACATGACTCAAGGTCAACCACTGGGTACCATGTCATTCTTCAGTGGTCTGATGACATGCGAATCCCACACATGGATGGTCTCATCTAATTTGTCCTAGAATAACAGTATATTAGAAAGTAAGAAAACAGGGTTAATTGATATGCAATTTGTAATTGAAGTAATTGTATTATTTGTATTATTATATTGTATTTGTAATTGAATTTGTAATTAAGAATGTAACAACACAAAATCATGTGTGGGACACAATTTAAAATGAAAGTAGGTTTTAAATACAATATGATATGATATATTTTTACCTGAATGATTCCCATGAAGCAGAACTGAATTAGACTTCTGTCCAAATATGCACCATCGAACAAGCCACAGTCCTTCAGATCATTAAACAGAGAGATGTAGAATTCCATTGATTCCCTTCTGAGGAAGCCCCAGCAACTCTCTATTCGCTGATTTGCTGTGCTTGCCCCTTCAATGTAGCTGTCAATGCCGGAGCCGTTGTGAATGTTGCGACGGAGAAAACGCTGAAAGTCTCTGACTTTAACATTCTTGTAGTAGCCTCCGATGATTTTTGGGTCACTGCTGGTGGTAAATGCATTCGGTAAATGTATAATTTTCCGGAAAAGCCATCAATGCAGCCATTGATACAGATACCAAATCGCTCCATAGCACCCCCTTGAATTTTTCTTTCAGGCAGCCCCGCCACAGTTTTGGACACAGCCAAATTGTAGAACATGACAAGGCCTACAAAAAAGTCTCTTGGAGCAATGGGCTAAAATTGACAGGAAACAAGATATTCAAGAATGAATATCACAATTTTTGGTGTTGCGAGATGGTTAAGAAGGGGTCATATTCCTCCTCCTAGGGATTTTGTTCAATTGACTTACAACTTGGTAGGTGTGTTCATATAGACTTCCTGAGTAAAAGTTATCAAAATTATGAATTTTGAGGAAACTGTGTGGGCGTGGTGCTTCATCAAATTTGACCATTTGTCCCAATTCTGGGTAATGCGTGTGGTCAATTGAATGAATTGCTTTGAAAGCTTTGAAGGCTCGCATGTTTTCCACCTGGTGCCTTCCAATGTGCCAAACCATCGACAGGCACGGAGGTGCAAGGGCCCGTCCAATGCTGCTTGCAGCTTTAATTAGGGCCCGAGCACGCATAGTGTGCAGGGCCTTATTGTTTTTCGAATGTTCATTATCTTCCTAAAAGTAAATCGCATTTTTGACGGCCTATATGTACTCGAAAACTCATGAAAATTTACATACCCCCCCCCAAAGTCCATCGTAAAATTACGCATTTTGGGGGTCCCCCTCATGGACGTACAAAAATGGCTCTACAGTGCCACCTACGTTTTCGTTTTCAGAGGAGCCCCTCGAAACGGTTTCATCCACGTATATTAAATTTGGAGGGAGTATGTAACACAGACGGCCTAAATGTACTTGAAAACTCACAAAAATTTGCGTGCCCCCCCAAAGTCGGGCGTAAAATTACGTATTTTTGGGGGGTCTCACACATGGACATACAAAAATCGCTCTACGGCGCCACCTACGTGTTCGTTTTCAGAGAAGCCCGTCGACGCGGTTTCATCCACGTGTATGAAATTTTGTGGTAGTATGTGACATACAGAGACACACAAAAAAGCCTCTTGCAGCCATGGCCTAACTCCAAGAGGAAGTCCGAATTTTGAATCAAAGATCATATTTTACGATTTTGGACATTTCCACACCTCGTACTAAGACGAACTCCTCCTAGAGCTTTGTTTTGATGGTTGTCAAATTTGACACATGTTTGATTGTAGCCCAGGCCTGAACAAATTTATACAACAATATTCAGTTATGATAGAGCGCCACCTGTTGGCGACAGGAAGTGTCATATTTTACTTGACGATGGCCTTCTCCATAGTGTTTGAGTATATCCACCTCAAACTAGGTGTGGATGTTGTCAAGGCTTTAGAGTTGACATTTAAGAAATAATTTCAACTTTTCATCAGAGAGTGTGGCCGTGACGGCGTGCCAAAGTCAAATGTGCAGATTTTTTCGAAAAAAAAAAAATATATATAAAAACTAAAACAAAGATCTCCATCGACTTTTTGGCTGATTTTCAGGCAAAACGGTTGGGCTTTCTTATACTTTGTCAGAGCTGTCTGAAACTTCTTGTGGTTATTAAGACGAATAAGATGCAAAGGTCGGCTAGATCATTAATTAGGGGGCAGGACGAAATTGCTCCATAGCGCCCCCTTGATGTTTTCTCTGAGGCAGCCCTGCCACAATTTTGGACACAGAATTTTGAAAACGCAGCCGAATTGCAGAACATGGAAAGACCTACAAAAAAAGTCTCTTGGAGCAATGGGCTAAAAATAACAGGAAGCGAGATACTTAAGATATTTAATTATTTAAATTATGAGTTTTGATGAAACGGTGTGGGTGTGGCATTCCATCAAATTTGATCCAAATTTGCCCCCTGCATGTGGTCTATTTTAACAAACTCCTCATAGGGATTTTATCCAATCGATTTCAACCTTGGTAGGTACATTCATAGAGACTTCCTGAGTAAAAGTTATCAAAATTATGAATTTTGATAAACAGTGTGAGCATGGCACTCCATCAAATTTGACCCTTTGACCCAATTCTGGCAAATGTGTGTGGCCTATTTTAACAAACTCCTCCTAGGGATTTTATCCCATCTAAGTGAAACTCGGCAAGTGTGTTCTTAAGGCCTTAACTATGAAAAGCTATTAAAATTATGAATTTTGATGAAACTGTGCGGGTGTGGCTATTTTGTCAAATTTGACCCTATGAGAAAAAAGTGGTTGCTTCTTATGTTCTGTTTTAACAAACTCCTCCCATGGACTTCATCTGATTGACTTACTTGGCCAACATGCGCACGTACGCGAGGGCCAGTTCAACGCCGCTTGCGGCTTTAATTCATATTATGGTCACTTTACATTGCAATAAACATTTGAAATTCAATAGGGCCTCGCACTGCGTGCTCGGGCCCTAATAAACATTTGAAATTCATTAGGGCCTCGCACTGCGTGCTCGGGCCCTAATAAACATTTGAAATTCAATAGGGCCTCACACTGCGTGCTCGGGCCCTAATAAACATTTGAAATTCAATAGGGCCTCGCACCACTGCATGCTCAGGCCCTAATAACTGATAACTTTCAATGTAGGCACTCCCTCCCAGTCATTCACTGTCTCTGGCTCTCTCAGCCAGACAAAGATGTAATAACCAGGTACAAGAAATCAATAAAGCTAGAACAGAACAGGTGAGTATCACAGAGTATCACTCCACCTGGGTAGTGTGTCAAAACACTCTACATCCACTCACTAATGGCCATAGCAGCTTATTTGGTCTGAATGTGGCTTCAGAGCTGGCTTCACTATCCAGGGCTGTATTTTTAGCATTTTCATTTTTTAGATCACTATGTGTTGTAATATCTGTGTGTCTGGAGTCTGTTTTGGTTTGACTTGTTCTTCGTTTGTGCTGCTGTTCTGTCTTGGCCAGCACTCCCTTGAAAAAGTGATTTTTAATCTCAATGGGACCTTTCCTGGTTAAATAAATGTTTGCATGCAAACCATACCATATACAAAAAGTATGATAAAAATAAATGTTTCACTGCCATCCAGCCAACAAATTATTTTAGGAAATTACTTTTATTCCCCAATAAAAATTGACATTTTACTTCTAAATATTGATTGTTTGAATGAGTTTGTACATTATGAAAAAAATGCTATACTGTGTAGGGTGAAAATGAATACACATTGCAATGATTTTTTACAGTACAAAGACATTAATGTTCAAATTCCCCCACCCGCCTGACTCTTTCCAGCAGCCAGGTGAAAAGACAGCTATAGTAAATGGTAACTGGACTGTACTTATATAGCGCCTTTCTAGTCTTCCAACCGCTCAAAGCGCTTTACACTACATATCTTATTCACCCATTCACACACATTCACACACTGATGGCATTAGGTGCCACGCAAGGTGCCAACTGCTCATCAGTTTTAGGAGCCAGCCATTCATACACACACACCTATGGTGGGAATGTCCCACCCAAAGACACTGCAGATTGGTGGATCCAGGGATCGAGCTACCAATCATCTGATTAGTGGACGACCTGCTCTAGCTCCGAGCCTCAGCCGCCTCAAGTTGGAGAGACTACACCAGAACAAAGCCGCAGGTCCAGTTCCAGTGCTGTGGAAGACATCCTGCCTTGTTCCGGTACCTAGGAAGTCTCATCTATCTGTGCTCAATGATTACAGACCAGTTGGCTTGAACTCTTGCCAATACCAATTATTTTGACATCAGTCTTAACCGATCCCTGGGCCAATTCTTAAAGCCGATATTGCTTTTTCGCTCTCCATTTACATGATAAAAATGACACAATGATAACAAATGGCACACAAGTCTCAATTTAAACAAGGAAAGAAACATTTATATTTTCACACAGGACTTAATTTCTTTTCAGCCATTTCTTTAAAAAGAAACCAAAACACAAATTCAGTATATTTTATCTAGTGCTACATTAGTTTGTTAATTTTTTTCTACATAAAATAAAATGAACATGTTTTATTATCCATCTATTATGCAAAGACAACACACTAGTAGGCCCAAAGAAGCTGCCAAAGGCAGGCAGAGAGAAAGGGAGACGCACTCACTCACTCACACACACACACACACACACACACACACACACACACACACACACCACTCTGAGTCTGCTTACCACTGGGTAAAAATTGCATTTAAACCAGCTAACTGCTCAGCTGCTAATCAGCTTCAGACCACGGTGGGAAAGGTACACCACACCAACTTGCGTTGCGACTTGTACACAGCAGCGCTTTCCTCGCACTTAATGAACGTGTCACAGTGAGAAAAGAGAGCTTCTCATGTTCAGTGGGGAAGAGAAAAAACACTGAGAACCACTGCAGTGTATGGACATTATTTCATGTGAAGTTAGATGATGCACACATAGTGACAGGTAATTGCTTTCATGTGCATACATGATACTCCAACGCACATGCACAACGGTGGCAGCTCGCCAGCTGGAGATCAGATGTGGGTTTTTTAGACAGTGGGGAAGGAGCCCTATGCCGACTGGAAGCGGCACGACCAGCGTTTAAAAACCTGTGTTGACCCGCTAATTTCAGTAGAAGAGTAGTAAGGGCATTTTAGCAGATATTTGACCAATCTGGGAACCAAATCCTTACCAAGAAATTTCTTCACAATTGTGTTTAGGAAGATGTTGAAATTCAACTCCCGTGGGAAACCTAAAAAATTGCTCAAAGTTGGGGTACCTGTAACCGATTTTTGAAAAATCGAAAATGTTAAATTTGGCTTTAAGTAACTTGTGAGGGGTCAACAGCCACCCCCACTTTTCCCACTCACTGCATTTTCAGCCATTATTCATGAATAAAGGGTTCCAAACGCCTCCCCAAAAACAATAAAAACTGGTCTGGGTCGTCAGGTAAAGAGCAGATGCTCCCTGCTGCTTCTGGTAATTTCTCCTCTCAAATTAACATTGCCGCCTATGGAGGTGTGGAGGGGTGTTGGTGGGGAATCTCTGTGTGTCAGGCCAAAACTATAATACTCACAGCTTCAGCAGTGGTATCTATGCGACGCTGACAAATTTTCCTACGTTTTTATGTATAAATCATGTCTGTAGTGTGAAATTTGTGGCCACAGGAGCAGTTTACGTTTTATT
The DNA here is from genome assembly GCA_023373845.1 of Nibea coibor. Taxonomy (NCBI): domain Eukaryota; kingdom Metazoa; phylum Chordata; class Actinopteri; family Sciaenidae; genus Nibea; species Nibea coibor. The sequence continues at coordinate 215,083 of CM041718.1, read as the reverse complement.
TTTTGACCGATTTTTTCTCTCCTCCACACTCTAGCTGATGATGTCATCCACTGTGGCCCAAAACATTCCGCGCAATACACACCCATTATAAACCCTGAATTTTGATCAAAACCCTTCTCACCTTTGAGCCTTGATAGTTTAATAACGGTAAAAGATTTTTTAAAAAGTTAAATACGAGTTTAATAGTTTAAGATCTTGTGCACAATTTGAAGTTTGAATGAAGTCTGTAGTAGTAGTAGAAGTAGTTTAAAAAGTAGAATGTTTGTAAAAGTTTGTAGAAGTTTGTACAATGTATTTCAAATGGGAAAAAATTTGTAGAAAAAGTTGAATAATTTGTAAAATATTAGTAGTAGAAAAAAGTTGAATTTAAGCAGGAATATCCTGAATGAGCTGAATTTAGTGATATAAGTTTTGTTTTTGTAGGACAAAATTTGTAGGATCCTTGGGGTACCGTAAAACGTACGGAAGAAGAAAAATAACTAGAAAACTGCATTTCCTGCGGAAATACGGTGTGGGGGCCCTCTGCCGCCTGTCGTCGCACGGCGTTCCCACATACCTGTCACTCGTTCGCCGTCTGTATACAATAAAGCTTGAAAAGGCCAAACAATGCATATCTAAAAAATGTGAAATGAGCTGAAAACAGTAGAACAGTATGAAGTGGTACAATGTTGTGTAATACTGTACAAATTTGTATGAAAAGGTAGAATTGTAGAAAATGTTAGAATAGTATAAGAAAGCGTGAAATTAGATGAAGTAATTAGAATTGTATAACAAAGTGTGAAATATGTAGAATAGTATAATAAAGTGTAAATTCAGCTGAAATAAGTAGAATAGTAGAATAAAGTGTAAAATTAGATGAAAAGGTAGAATAGTAGAAGAAAATGTGAAATTATCCGAAATATGTAGAATAGCATAATAATGTGTGAAATTAGCTGAAAAATATAGAATAGTAGAAAAAAGTGTGAAATTAGCTGAAAAAAGTAGAATAGCATAATAATGTGTGAAATTAGGTGAAAAATGTAGAATAGTAGAGAAAAGTGTGAAATTAGCTGAAAAAAGTAGAATAGTAGAATAAAGCGTAAACATGTAGAATAGTATAATAAAGTGTGAAATTACCTGAAAAAAGTAGAGTAGTATAAGTGTGAAAGTAGCTGAAACAACTAGTAGTAACTAGTTAGATGTGTGTGTGTATGTGTGTGCAAGCGTGTGTGACTGTCTGTGTGTCTCTCTATCTGAAATTAGCTGAAAAAATAAAATAGTAGAATAAAGTGTGAAATTAGCTGAAAAAAGTAGAATAGTATAGGAAAGCGTGAAATTAGCTGAAAAAAGTAGACTAGTAGAATGAAGTGTGAAATTAGCTGAAAAAGTAGAATAGTATAAGTGTGAAAGTAGCTGAAACAACTAGTAGTAAGTCGTTAGACGTGTGTGTGTGTGTGTGCACATGTGTGTGTTACTGTCTGTGTCTGTGAGAGAGAAGCATAAAATGGCCAACATTAAACGTATAGCATTTGATACATCAACAACAGTGAAAATAGCCCCTCCCCCCTCTCCTCCCTCAGGCAGGCTTAAGGTTGCCAAGCAACCAGGACCAACTGCTGGGCCCTAATCAGCAGAGCAGTTAATGCACCTGGTATAATTTCAGTTGGAAATACCCAGAGAGAGGGAGAGAGAAAGCAAATGAAGGGCCTCGAACAGACAACATTAAATGCCAAACGGTGTGTCGTATCCAAAAGCCGAAATATTCGTGATCGGCGGCTACTTCTCGACCAGCTCTGTGCCCAGTTTGAGAGCGAAATGTTAAAAACTCTGGTCTGGGTCGTCAGGTAAAGAGCAGATGCTCCCTGCTGCTTCTGGTAATTTCTCCTCTCAAATTAACATTGCCGCCTATGGAGGGGTGTGGGTGGGGAATCTCTGTGTGTCAGGCCAAAACTATAATACTCACAGCTTCAGCAGTGGTATTTATGCGACGCTGACAAATTTTCCTACGTTTTTATGTATAAATCGTGTCTGTAGTGTGAAATTTGTGGCCACAGGAGCAGTTTACGTTTTATTTTTTGACCGATTTTTTCTCTCCTCCACACTCTAGCTGATGATGTCATCCACTGTGGCCCAAAACATTCCGTCCAATACACACCCATTATAAACCCTGAATTTTGATCAAAACCCTTCTCACATTTGAGCCTTCATAGTTTAAAAACGGTAAAAGATTTTTAAAAAAGTTAAATACGAGTTTAATAGTTTAAGATCTTGTGTACAATTTGAAGTTTGAATGAAGTCTGTAGTAGTAGTAAAAGTAGTTTAAAATGTAGAATGTTTGTAGAAGTTTTGTAGAAAGATTTTAAGTTTGTACAATGTATTTCAAATGGGAAAATATTTGTAGAAATAGTTGAATAATTTGTAAAATATTAATATTAGAAAAAAGTTTTTTGATAAGCCAGCATGTGCTGAATGAGCTGAATCTAGTGATATAAGTTTTGTTTTTGTAGTACAAAATTTGTAGGATCCTTGGGGTACCGAAAAACGTACGGAAGAAGAAAAATAACTAGAAAACTGCATTTCCTGCGGAAATACGGTGTGGGGGCCCTCTGCCGCCCGTCGTCACACGGCGTTCCCACATACCTCTCTCTCCCCACAGTCCTGCCACTCTTTAGCCATCTCTACACAATAAACCTTGAAAAGGCCAAATAATACATATCTAAACAATGTGAAATGAGCTGAAAACAGTAGAATAGCATGAAGTGGTACAATGTTGTGTAATATTATAGAAATTTGTATGTAAAGGTAGAAGTTTAGGAAGTTGCCAGGTATGTGTGTCTATGAATAGAACAGTATGAAGTGGTACAATGCTGTGAATTTCTTTAGGAATTTGTATGAAAAGGTAGAATTGTATTAGAATAGTATAAGAAAGCCAATTAGCTTAAAAAGGCAGAATAGTATAATAAAAATGTGAAATTAGCTGAAAAAAGTAGAATAGTAGAATAAAGTATGAAATTAGCTGAAAAAAGTAGAATAGCATAATAAAGTGTGAAATTAGCTGAAATGAGCAGAATAGTAGAATAAAGTGTGAAATTAGATGAAAAAGTAGAATAGTATAATAAAGTGTGAAATTAGCTGAAATAAGTAGAATAGCATAATAATGTGTGAAATTAGCTGAAAAAAGTAGAATCGTAGAATAAAGTGTGAAATTGGCTGAAGTAATTACAATAATATAATAAAGTGTGAAACATGTAGAATAGTATAATAAAGTGTGAAATTAGCTGAAAAAAGTAGAATAGTAGAATAAAGTGTGAAATTAGCTGAAACAACTAGTAGTAAATAGTTAGATGTGTGTGTGTGTGTGTGTGTGTGTGTGTGTGTGTGTGTGCATGTGTGTGTTACTGTCTGTGTTTGTGTCTGTGAGAGAGAAGCATAAAATGTCCGACATTAAACATATAGCATTTGATACATCAACAACAGTGAAAATAGCCCCTCCCCCCTCTCCTCCCTCAGGCAGGCTTAAGGTTGCCAAGCAACCAGGACCAACTGCTGGGCCCTAATCAGCAGAGCAGTTAATGCACCTGGTATAATTTCAGTTGGAAATACCCAGAGAGAGGGAGAGAGAAAGCAAATGAAGGGCCTCGAACAGACAACATTAAATGCCAAACGGTGTGTCGTATCCAAAAGCCGAAATATTCGTGATCGGCGGCTCCTTCTCGAGCAGTTCTGTGCCCAGTTTGAGAGCGAAATGTTAAAAACTCTGGTCTGGGTCGTCAGGTAAAGAGCAGATGCTCCCCGCTGCTTCTGGTAATTTCTCCTCTCAAATTAACATTGCCGCCTATGGAGGTGTGGAGGGGTGTGGGTGGGGAATCTGTGTGTGTCAGGCCAAAACTGTAATACTCACAGCTTCAGCAGTGGTATCTATGCGACGCTGACAAATTTTCCTACGTTTTTATGTATAAATCGTGTCTGTAGTGTGAAATTTGTGGCCACAGGAGCAGTTTACGTTTTATTTTTTGACCGATTTTTTTTCTCCTCCACACTCTAGCTGATGATGTCATCCACTGTGGCCCAAAACATTCTTTCCAATACACACCCATTATAAACCCTGAATTTTGATCAAAACCCTTCTCACCTTTGAGCCTTCATAGTTTAAAAACGGTAAAAGATTTTTAAAAAAGTTAAATACGAGTTTAATAGTTTAATATCTTGTGTACATTTTGAAGTTTGAATGAAGTCTGTAGTAGTAGTAGAAGTAGTTTAAAATGTAGAATGTTTGTAGAAGTTTTGTAGAAAGATTTGAAGTTTGTACAATGTATTTCAAATGGGAAAAAATTTGTAGAAAAAGTTGAATAATTTGTAAAATATTAATATTAGAAAAAAGTTTTTTGATAAGCCAGCATGTGCTGAATGAGCTGAATTTAGTGGTATAAGTTTTGTTTTTGTAGTACAAAATTTGTAGGATCCTTGGAGTGCCGAAAAACGTACGGAAGAAGAAAAATAACTAGAAAACTGCATTTCCTGCGGAAATACGGTGTGGGGGCCCTCTGCCGCCCGTCGTCGCACGGCGTTTCCACATACCTGTCACTCTTTCGCCGTCTGTATGCAATAAAGCGTGAAAAGGCCAAACAATGCATATCTAAAAAATGTGAAATGAGCTGAAAACAGTAGAACAGTATGCAGTGGTACAATGTTGTGTAATACTGTAAAAATTTGTATGAAAAGGTAGAATTGTAGAAAATGTTAGAATAGTATAATAAAGTGTGAAATTGGCTGAAGTAATTAGAATAGTAGAATAAAGTGTGAAATTAGCTGAAAAATGTAGAATAGCATAATAAAGTGTGAAATTAGCTGAAAAAAGTAGAATAGCATAATAAAGTGTGAAATTAGCTGAAAAATGTAGAATAGCATAATAATGTGTGAAATTAGCTGAAAAAAGTAGAATAGCATAATAAAGTGTGAAATTAGCTGAAATATGTAGAATAGTAGAATAAAGTGTGAAATTAGCTGAAATATGTAGAATAGTAGAATAAAGTGTGAAATTAGCTGAAAAAAGTAGAATAGCATAATAAAGTGTGAAATTAGCTGAAAAATGTAGAATAGCATAATAAAGTGTGAAATTAGCTAAAATAAGTAGAATAGTTGAATAAAGTGTGAAATTAGCTGAATAAAGTATAATAGTAGAATAAAGTGTGAAATTAGCTGAAATATGTAGAACATAATAATGCGTGAAATCAGCTGAAAAAAGTAGAATAGTAGATTAAAGTGTGAAATTAGTTGAAAAAAAGTAGAATAGTAGAATAAAGTGTGAAATTAGCTGAAAAATGTAGAATAGCATAATAAAGTGTGAAATTAGCTGAAATAAGAAGAATAGCATAATAAAGTGTGAAATTAGCTGAAATATGTAGAATAGTAGAATTAAGTGCGAAATTAGCTGAAAAAGCAGAATAGTAGAATAAAGTGTGAAATTAGCTGAAATATGTAGAATAGTAGAATCAAGTGTGAAATTAGCTGAAATATGTAGAATAGTAGAATCAAGTGTGAAATTAGCTGAAATATGTAGAATAGCATAATAAAGTGTGAAATTAGCTGAAAAAAGTAGAATAGTAGAATCAAGTGTAAAATTAGCTGAAATATGTATAATAGCATAATAAAGTGTGAAATTAGCTGAAATATGTAGAATAGTAGAATTAAGTGCGAAATTAGCTGAAAAAAGTAGAATAGTAGAATAAAGTGTGAAATTAGCTGAAATATGTAGAATAGCATAATAAAGTGTGAAATTAGCTGAAAAAAGTAGAATAGTAGAATCAAGTGTGAAATTAGCTGAAATATGTATAATAGCATAATAAAGTGTGAAATTAGCTGAAATATGTAGAATAGTAGAATTAAGTGCGAAATTAGCTGAAAAAAGTAGAATAGTAGAATAAAGTGTGAAATTAGCTGAAAAAAGTAGAATATCATAATAAAGTGTGAAATTAGCTGAAATGAGCAGAATAGTAGAATAAAGTGTGAAATTATCTGAAAAAGTAGAATAGCATAATAATGTGTGAAATTAGCTGAAAAAAGTAGAATAGTAGAATAATGTGTGAAATTAGATGAAAAAGTAGAATAAAGTGTGAAATTAGATGAAAAAGTAGAATAGTAGAATAAAGTGTGAAATTAGCTGAAATGAGCAGAATAGTAGAATAAAGTGTGAAATTATCTGAAAAAAGTAGAATAAAGTGTGAAATTAGATGAAAAAGTAGAATAGTAGAATAAAGTGTGAAATTAGCGGAAATAAGTAGAATAGTATAAGAAAGTGTGAAATTGGCTGAAGTAATTAGAATAGTAACAAAGTGTGAAATATGTAGAATAGTGTAATAAAGTGAAAAATTAGCTGAAATGAGTAGAATAGTAGAATAAAGTGTGAAATTAGATGAAAAAGTAGAATAGTAGAATAAAGTGTGAAATTAGCTGAAAAAAGTAGAATAGTAGAATAAAGTGTGAAATTAGATGAAAAAGTAGAATAGTAGAATAAAGTGTGAAATTAGCTGAAAAAAGTAGAATAGTATAAGTGTGAAAGTAGCTGAAACAACTAGTAGTAAGTAGTTAGATGTGTGTGTGTGTGTGTGTGTGTGTGTGTGTGTGTGCGCGCACATGTGTGTGTTACTGTCTGTGTTTGTGTCTGTGAGAGAGAAGCATAAAATGGCCGACATTAAACATATAGCATTTGATACATCAACAACAGTGAAAATAGCCCCTCCCCCCTCTCCTCCCTCAGGCAGGCTTAAGGTTGCCAAGCAACCAGGACCAACTGCTGTGCCCTAATCAGCAGAGCAGTTAATGCACCTGGTGTAATTTCAGTTGGAAATACCCAGAGAGAGGGAGAGAGAAAGCAAATGAAGGGCCTCGAACAGACAACATTAAATGCCAAACGGTGTGTCGTATCCAAAAGCCGAAATATTTGTGATCGGCGGCTACTTCTCGACCAGCTCTGTGCCCAGTTTGAGAGCGAAATGTTAAAAACTCTGGTCTGGGTCGTCAGGTAAAGAGCAGATGCTCCCTGCTGCTTCTGGTAATTTCTCCTCTCAAATTAACATTGCCGTCTATGGAGGTGTGGAGGGGTGTGGGTGGGGAATCTCTGTGTGTCAGGCCAAAACTATAATACTCACAGCTTCAGCAGTGGTATCTATGCGACGCTGACAAATTTTCCTACGTTTTTATGTATAAATCGTGTCTGTAGTGTGAAATTTGTGGCCACAGGAGCAGTTTACGTTTTATTTTTTGACCGATTTTTTCTCTCCTCCACACTCTGGCTGATGATGTCATCCACTGTGGCCCAAAACATTCTTTCCAATACACACCCATTATAAACCCTGAATTTTGATCAAAACCCTTCTCACCTTTGAGCCTTCATAGTTTAAAAACGGTAAAAGATTTTTAAAAAAGTTAAATACGAGTTTAATAGTTTAATATCTTGTGTACATTTTGAAGTTTGAATGAAGTTTGTAGTAGTAGTAGAAGTAGTTTAAAATGTAGAATGTTTGTAAAAGTTTGTAGAAGTTTGTACAATGTATTTCAAATGGGAAAATATTTGTAGAAATAGTTGAATAATTTGTAAAATATTAATATTAGAAAAAAGTTTTTTGATAAGCCAGCATGTGCTGAATGAGCTGAATCTAGTGATATAAGTTTTGTTTTTGTAGTACAAAATTTGTAGGATCCTTGGGGTACCGAAAAACGTACGGAAGAAGAAAAATAACTAGAAAACTGCATTTCCTGCGGAAATACGGTGTGGGGGCCCTCTGCCGCCCGTCGTTGCACGGCGTTCCCACATACCTGTCACTCTTTGCTGTCTGTATACAATAAAGCTTGAAAAGGCCAAACAATGTATATCTAAAAAATGTGAAATGAGCTGAAAACAGTAGAACACGATGAAGTGGTACAATGTTGTGTAATACTGTACAAATTTGTATGAAAAGGTAGAATTGTAGAAAATGTTAGAATAGTATAAGAAAGCGTGAAATTAGCTGAAGTAATTAGAATAGTATAAGAAAGTGTGAAATATGTAGAATAGTATAATAAAGTGTAAATTTAGCTGAAATAAGTAGAATAGTAGAATAAAGTGTGATATTAGCTGAAGTAATTAGAATAGTTTAATAATGTGTAAAATTAGCTGAAATAAGTAGAATAGTAGAATAAAGTGTGAAATTAGCTGAAGTAATTAGAATAGTAGAATAAAGTGTGAAATTAGCTGAAAAAAGCAGAATACTATAATAATGTGTGAAATTAGCTGAAAAAAGTAGAATAGTATACGTGTGAAATTAGCTGAACAAAGTAGAATAGTAGAATAAAGTGTGAAATTAGCTGAAAAATGTAGAATAGCATAATAATGTGTGAAATTAGCTGAAAAAAGTAGAACAGAATAATAATGTGTGAAATTACCTGAAAAAAGTAGAATCGTAGAATAAAGTGTGAAATTAGCTGAAATATGCAGAATAGTAGAATTAAGTGTGAAATTAGCTGAAAAAAGTAGAATAGTAGAATAAAGTGTGAAATTAGCTGAAAGAAGTACAATATTATAATAATAATGTGTGAAATTAGCTGAAAATGTAGAATAGCATAATAATGTGTGAAATTAGCTGAAAAAAGTAGAATAGTAGAAGAAACTGTGAAATTAGCTGAAATATGTAGAATAGCATAATAATGTGTGAAATTAGCTGAACAATGTAGAATAGCATGATAAAGTGTGAAATTAACTGAAATATGTAGAATAGAATAATAATGTGTGAAATTAGCTGAAAAAAGTAGAATAGCATAATAAAGTGTGAAATTAGCTGAAAAAAGTAGAATAGTAGAATAAAGTGTGAAATTAGCTGAATAAAGTAGAATAGTAGAATAAAGTGTGAAATTAGCTGAAAAAAGTAGAATAGCATAATAAAGTGTGAAATTAGATGAATAAAGTAGAATAGTGGAATAAAGTGTGAAATGAGCTGAAAACAGTAGAATAGTAGAATAAAGTGTGAAATTAGCTGAAAAAAGTAGAATAGCATAATAAAGTGTGAAATTAGCTGAATAAAGTAGAATAGTGGAATAAAGTGTGAAATTAGCTGAAAACAGTAGAATAGTAGAATAAAATGTGAAATTAGCTGAAAAAAGTAGAATAGTATAGGAAAGCGTGAAATTAGCTGAAAAAAGTAGAATAGTATAAAAGTGTGAAATTAGCTGAAAAAAGTAGAATAGGAGAATAAAGTGTGAAATTAGCTGAAAAAAGTAGAATAGTAGAATACAGTGTGAAATTAGCTGAATAAAGTAGAATAGTAGAATAAAGTGTGAAATTAGCTGAAAAAGTAGAATAGCATAATAATGTGTGAAATTACCTGAATAAAGTAGAATAGTGGAATAGTGTGAAATGAGCTGAAAACAGTAGAATAGTAGAATAAAGTGTGAAATTAGCTGAAAACAGTAGAATAGTAGAATAAAGTGTGAAATTAGCTGAAAAAAGTAGAATAGTATAGGAAAGCGTGAAATTAGCTGGAAAAAGTAGAATAGTATAAGTGTGAAAGTAGCTGAAACAACTAGTAGTAAGTAGTTAGATGTGTGTGTGTGTGTGTGTGTGTGTGTGTGTGTGTGTGTTACTGTCTGTGTTTGTGTCTGTCAGAGAGAAGCATAAAATGGCCGAAATTAAACAGATAGCATTTGATACATCAACAACAGTGAAAATAGCCCCTCCCCCCTCTCCTCCCTCAGGCAGGCTTAAGGTTGCCAAGCAACCAGGACCAACTGCTGGGCCCTAATCAGCAGAGCAGTTAATGCACCTGGTGTAATTTCAGTTGGAAATACCCAGAGAGAGGGAGAGAGAAAGCAAATGAAGGGCCTCGAACAGACAACATTAAATGCCAAACGGTGGTGTCGTATCCAAAAGCCGAAATATTCGTGATCGGCGGCTACTTCTCGACCAGCTCTGTGCCCAGTTTGAGAGCGAAATGTTAAAAACTCTGGTCTGGATCGTCAGGTAAAGAGCAGATGCTCCCTGCTGCTTCTGGTAATTTCTCCTCTCAAATTAACATTGCCGCCTATGGAGGTGTGGAGGGGTGTGGGTGGGGAATCTCTGTGTGTCAGGCCAAAACTATAATACTCACAGCTTCAGCAGTGGTACCTATGCGACGCTGACAAATTTTCCTGCGTTTTTATGTATAAATCGTGTCTGTAGTGTGAAATTTGTGGCCACAGAGCAGTTTACGTTTTATTTTTTGACCGATTTTTTTCTCTCCTCCACACTCTAGCTGATGATGTCATCCACTGTGGCCCAAAACATTCCGTCCAATACACACCCATTATAAACGCTGAATTTTGATCAAAACCCTTCTCACCTTTGAGCCTTCATAGTTTAAAAACGGTAAAAGATTTTTAAAAAAGTTAAATACGAGTTTAATAGTTTAATATTTTGGGTACAATTTGAAGTTTGAATGAAGTCTGTAGTAGTATTAGAAGTAGTTTAAAATGTAGAATGTTTGTAGAAGTTTTGTAGAAAGATTTGAAGTTTGTACAATGTATTTCAAATGGGAAAAAATTTGTAGAAAAAGTTGAATAATTTGTAAAATATTAATATTAGAAAAAAGTTTTTTGATAAGCCAGCATGTGCTGAATGAGCTGAATCTAGTGATATAAGTTTTGTTTTTGTAGTACAAAATTTGTAGGATCCTTGGAGTGCCGAAAAACGTACGGAAGAAGAAAAATAATAATAACTAGAAAACTGCATTTCCTGCGGAAATACGGTGTGGGGGCCCTCTGCCGCCCGTCATCGCACGGCGTTCCCACATACCTGTCACTCTTTCGCTGTCTGTATACAATAAAGCTTGAAAAGGCCAAACAATGCATATCTAAAAAATGTGAAATGAGCTGAAAACAGTAGAACAGTATGAAGTGGTACAATGTTGTGTAATACTGTAGAAATTTGTATGAAAAGGTAGAATTGTAGAAAATGTTAGAATAGTATAATAAAGCGTGAAATTAGCTGAAGTAATTAGAATTGTATAACAAATTGTGAAATATGTAGAATAGTATAATAAAGTGTAAATTTAGCTGAAGTAAGTAGAATAGTACAATAAAGTGTAAAATTAGATGAAAAGGTAGAATAGTAGAAGAAAATGTGAAATTATCCGAAATATGTAGAATAGCATAATAATGTGTGAAATTAGCTGAAAAATGTAGAATAGTAGAAAAAAGTGTGAAATTAGCTGAAAAAAGTAGAATAGTAGAATAAAGTGTGAAATTAGCCAAAATATGTAGAATAGCATAATAATGTGTGAAATTAGGTGAAAAATGTAGAATAGTAGAGAAAAATGTGAAATTAGCTGAAAAAAGTAGAATAGTAGAATAAAGTGTGAAATTAGCTGAAAGAAGTAGAATATTATAATAATGTGTGAAATTAGCTGAAAAAAGTAGAATCGTAGAATAAAGTGTGAAATTAGCTGAAGTAATTACAATAATATAATAAAGTGTGAAACATGTAGAATAGTATAATAAAGTGTGAAATTAGCTGAAAAAAGTAGAATAGTAGAATAAAGTGTGAAATTAGCTGAAACAACTAGTAGTAAATAGTTAGATGTGTGTGTGTGTGTGTGTGTGTGTGTTACTGTCTGTGTTTGTGTCTGTGAGAGAGAAGCATAAAATGTCTGACATTAAACATGTAGCATTTGATACATCAACAACAGTGAAAATAGCCCCTCCCCCCTCTCCTCCCTCAGGCAGGCTTAAGGTTGCCAAGCAACCAGGACCAACTGCTGGGCCCTAATCAGCAGAGCAGTTAGGAGCACCTGGTATAATTTCAGTTGGAAATACCCAGAGAGAGGGAGAGAGAAAGCAAATGAAGGGCCTCGAACAGACAACATTAAATGCCAAACGGTGTGTCGTATCCAAAAGCCGAAATATTTGTGATCGGCGGCTACTTCTCGAGCAGTTCTGTGCCCAGTTTGAGAGCGAAATGTTAAAAACTCTGGTCTGGGTCGTCAGGTAAAGAGCAGATGCTCCCTGCTGCTTCTGGTAATTTCTCCTCTCAAATTAACATTGCCGCCTATGGAGGTGTGGAGGGGTGTGGGTGGGGAATCTCTGTGTGTCAGGCCAAAACTATAATACTCACAGCTTCAGCAGTGGTATCTATGCGACGCTGACAAATTTTCCTACGTTTTTATGTATAAATCGTGTCTGTAGTGTGAAATTTGTGGCCACAGGAGCAGTTTACGTTTTATTTTTTGACCGATTTTTTTTCTCCTCCACACTCTGGCTGATGATGTCATACACTCTGGCTAAAAACATTCCGCCCAATACACACCCATTATAAATGCTGATTTTTGATCAAAACCCTTCTCACCTTTGAGGCTCGATAGTTTAAAAACGGTAAAAGATTTTTAAAAAAGTTAAATACGAGTTTAATAGTTTAATATTTTGTGTACAATTTGAAGTTTGAATGAAGTCTGTAGTAGTAGTAGAAGTAGTTCAAAATGTAGAATGTTTGTAGAAGTTTTGTAGAAAGATTTGAAGTTTGTACAATGTATTTCAAATGGGAAAAAATTTGTAGAAAAAGTTGAATAATTTGTAAAATATTAATATTAGAAAAAAGTTTTTTGATAAGCCAGCATGTGCTGAATGAGCTGAATCTAGTGATATAAGTTTTGTTTTTGTAGTACAAAATTTGTAGGATCCTTGGAGTGCCGAAAAACGTACGGAAGAAGAAAAATAATAATAAAGATTTGAATAACAATAGTGTGGGAGCCCTCTGGGCCCCCACACCAACTAGAAAACTGCATTTCCTGCGGAAATACGGTGTGGGGGCCCTTTGCCGCCCGTCGTCGCACGGCGTTCCCACGTACCTGTCACTCTTTCGCTGTCTGTATACAATAAAGCTTGAAAAGGCCAAACAATGCATATCTAAAAAATGTGAAATGAGCTGAAAACAGTAGAATAGTATGAAGTGGTACAATGTTGTGTAATACTGTAGAAATTTGTATGAAAAGGTAGAATTGTAGAAAATGTTGGAATAGTATAAGAAAGTGTGAAATTAGCTGAAGTAATTAGAATAGCATAAGAAAGTGTGAAATATGTAGAACAGTATAATAAAGTGTAAATTTAGCTGAAATAAGTAGAATATAGAATAAAGTGTGATATTACTTGAAGTAATTAGAATAGTATAATAAAGTGTAAAATTAGCTGAAGTAAGTAGAATAGTAGAATAAAGTGTGAAATTAGATGAAAAAGTAGAATAATAGAATGAAGTGTGAAATTAGCTGAAATATGTAGAATAGCATAATAATGTGTGAAATTAGTTGAAAAAAGTAGAATAGTAGAATAAAGTGTGAAATTAGCTGAAAAAAGTAGCGTAGCATATTATTGTGTAAAATTAGCTGAAAAAGGTAGAATAGTAGAATAAAGTGTGAAATTAGCTGAAATATGTAAAATAGCATAATAATGTGTGAAATTAGCTGAAAACAGTAGAATAGTAGAATAAAGTGTGAAATTAGCTGAAGTAATTAGAATACTATGAGTGTGAAAGTAGCTGAAACAACTAGTAGATAGTAGTAGTATCATAATTTGTGAAATATAAATAGTAGAAATTAGTAAGGAGAAGGAGAAGTAGTTTAAATTGTAGAAGGTTTGTAAAAGTTTAGTAGAAGGTTAGTGTAGTAGTAATGTCCTAAATGAGCTGAATTTAGCGATATGATTTTTATTTCTTTAGTACAGAATTTGTGGAAGTAGTTAGATGTGTGTGTGTGTGTATGTGTGTGCATGTGTGTGTGACTGTGTGTCTCTCTATCTGAAATTAGCTGAAAAAATAAAATAGTATCAGAAAGTGTGAAATTAGCTGAAGTAATTAGAATAGTATAATAAAGTGTGAAATTAGCTGAAAAAAGTAGAATAGTAGAATTAAGTGTGAAATTAGCTGAAAAAAGTAGAATAGCATAATAATGTGTGAAATTAGCTGAAAAAAGTAGAATAGTAGAATAAAGTGTGAAATTAGCTGAAATATGTAGAATAGCATACTAAAGTGTGAAATTAGCTGAAAAAAGTAGAATAGTAGAATAAATTTTGAAATTAGTTAAAATATGTAGAATAGTAGAAGAAACTGTGAAATTAGCTGAAATATGTAAAATAGCATAATAATGTGTGAAATTAGCTGAAAAATGTAGAATAGCATGATAAAGTGTGAAATTAGCTGAAAACAGTAGAATAGTAGAAAAAAGTGTGAAATTAGCTGAAAAAAGTAGAATAGTAGAAAAAAGTGTGAAATTAGCTGAAAAAAGTAGAATAGTAGAAAAAAGTGTGAAAGTAGGTGAAACAACTAGTAGTAAGTAGTTAGATGTGTGTGTGTGCATGTGTGTGTTACTGTCTGTGTTTGTGTCTGTGAGAGAGAAGCATAAAATGGCCGACATTAAACATATAGCATTTGATACATCAACAACAGTGAAAATAGTCCCTCCCCCCTCTCCTCCCTCAGGCAGGCTTAAGGTTGCCAAGCAACCACGGCCAACTGCTGTGCCCTAATCAGCAGAGCAGTTAATGCACCTGGTATAATTTCAGTTGGAAATACCCAGAGAGAGGGAGAGAGAAAGCAAATGAAGGGCCTCGAACAGACAACATTAAATGCCAAACGGTGGTGTCGTATCCAAAAGCCGAAATATTCGTGATCGGCGGCTACTTCTCGACCAGTTCTGTGCCCAGTTTGAGAGCGAAATGTTAAAAACTCTGGTCTGGGTCGTCAGGTAAAGAGCAGATGCTCCCTGCTGCTTCTGGTAATTTCTCCTCTCAAATTAATATTGCCGCTTATGGAGCTGTGGAGGGGTGTGGGTGGGGAATCTCTGTGTGTCAGGCCAAAACTATAATACTCACAGCTTCAGCAGTGGTACCTATGCGACGCTGACAAATTTTCCTACGTTTTTATGTATAAATCGTGTCTGTAGTGTGAAATTTGTGGCCACAGGAGCAGTTTACGTTTTATTTTTTGACCGATTTTTTTCTCTCCTCCACACTCTAGCTGATGATGTCATCCACTGTGGCCCAAAAGATTCCGTCCAATACACACCCATTATAAACCCTGAATTTTGATCAAAACCCTTCTCACCTTTGAGCCTTCATAGTTTAAAAACGGTTAAAAGATTTTTAAAAAAGTTAAATACGAGTTTAATAGTTTAATATCTTGTGTACATTTTGAACTTTGAATGAAGTTTGTAGTAGTAGTAGAAGTAGTTTAAAATGTAGAATGTTTGTAAAAGTTTGTAGAAGTTTGTACAATGTATTTCAAATGGGAAAATATTTGTAGAAATAGTTGAATAATTTGTAAAATATTAATATTAGAAAAAAGTTTTTTGATAAGCCAGCATGTGCTGAATGAGCTGAATCTAGTGATATAAGTTTTGTTTTTGTAGTACAAAATTTGTAGGATCCTTGGGGTACCGAAAAACGTACGGAAGAAGAAAAATAATAATAACTAGAAAACTGCATTTCCTGCGGAAATACGGTGTGGGGGCCCTCTGCCGCCCGTGGTCGCACGGCGTTCCCCCACCTCTCTCTCCCCACATTCCTGCCCCTCTTTAGCCATCTTTACACAATAAACCTTGAAAAGGCCAAACAATGCATGTCTAAAAAATGTGAAATGAGCTAAAAACAGTAGAATAGTATGGAGTGGTACAATGTTGTGTAATACTGTAGAAATTTGTAGGAAAAGGTAGAATTTTAGAAAGTAGCCAGGTATGTGTGTCTATGAGTAGAACAGTTTGAAGTGGTAGAAGTGTGAAATTAGCTGAAATAAGTAAAATAGTAGAATACAGTGTGAAATTAGCTGAAATAAGTAGAATTGTAGAATAAAGTGTGAAATTAGCTGAAATAAGCAGAATAGTATCATAAAGTGTGAAATCAGATGAAATAAGTAGAATAGTAGAATAAAGTGTGAAATTAGCTGAAATAAGTAGCAGATAGTAGTAGTATAATAATTTGTGAAATATAAATAGTAGAAATTAGTAAGGAGAAGGAGAAGTAGTTTAAATTGAAGAAGGTTTGTAAAAGTTTAGTAGGTTAGTGTAGTAGTAATGTCTTAAATGAGCTCAATTCAGCACTATGATTTTTATTTCTGTAGTACAGAATTTGTGGAAGTAGGTGTGTGTGTGTGTGTGTGTGTGTGTGCATGTGTCTGTGACTGTCTGTGTGTCTCTCTATTTGTCTGTTATCAGAAAGTGTGAAATTAGCGGAAATAAGTAGAATACTATAAGAAAGCGTGAAATTGGCTGAAGTAATTAGAATAGTATAACAAAGTGTGAAATATGTAGAATAGTGTGATAAAGTGAAAAATTAGCTGAAATAATTTTACATAACGTGTGAAATTAGATGAAAAAGTAGAATAGTAGAATAATGTGTGAAATTAGCTGAAAAAAGTAGGATAGTAGAATTAAGTGGGAAATTAGCTGAAATGTGTAGAATAGCATAATAAAATGTGAAATTAGCTGAAATTTATAGAATAGCATAATAAAATGTGAAATTAGCTGAAAAAAGTAGAATAGCATAATAAAGTGTGAAATTAGCTGAAATAAGTAGAATAGTAGAATTAAGTGTGAAATTAGCTGAAATATGTAGAATAGCAGAATAATGTGTGAAATTAGCTGAAATATGTAGAATAGTAGAATAAAGTGTGAAATTAGCTGAAATGTGTAGAATAGAATAATAAAGTGTGAAATTAGCTGAAAAAAGTAGAATAGTAGAATAAAGTGTGAAATTAGCTGAAATATGCAGAATAGTAGAATTAAGTGTGAAATTAGCTGAAAAAAGTAGAATAGTAGAATAAACTGTGAAATTAGCTGAAAAAAGTAGAATAGTATAAGTGTGAAAGTAGCTGAAACAACTAGTAAATAGTAGTAGTGTAATAATTTGTAAAATACAAATAGTAGAAATTAGTAAGGAGAAGGAGAAGTAGTTTAAATTGTAGAAGGTTTGTAAAAGGTTAGTAGAACGTTAGTTTGTAGAAGGTTAGTGTAGTAGTAATGTCCTAAATGAGCTGAATTTAGCAATATGTGTATGTGTGTGTGTGTGCGTGTGCATGTGTGTGTGTGCATTTGTGTGTGACTGTCTGTGTGCCTCTCTGTTTGTGTCTGTGAGAGAGAAGCATAACATGGCCGACATTAAAGATGTAGCCTTGATAGTCATTGATTACATCAACAACAGTGAAAATAGCCCCTCCCCTCTCTCCTCCCTCAGGCAGGCTTCAGGTTGCCAAGCAACCAGGACCAACTGCTGTGCCCTAATCAGCAGAGCAGTTAGGAGCACCTGTTAAAATCGGCAGTTGGAAATACCCAGAGAGGGAGAGAGGAACCAAATTAAGACCCGCGAACAAACGGCATTAAATGCCAAACGGTGTGTCGTATCCAAAACCCGAAATATTCGTGATCTGCGGCTACTTCTCGACCAGCTCTGTGCCCAGTTTGAGAGCGAAATGTTAAAAACTCTGGTCTGGGTCGTCAGGTAAAGAGCAGATGCTCCCTGCTGCTTCTGGTAATTTCTCCTCTCAAATTAACATTGCCGCCTATGGAGGTGTGGAGGGGTGTGGGTGGGGAATCTCTGTGTGTCAGGCCAAAACTATAATACTCACAGCTTCAGCAGTGGTATCTATGCGACGCTGACAAATTTTCCTACGTTTTTATGTATAAATCATGTCTGTAGTGTGAAATTTGTGGCCACAGGAGCAGTTTACGTTTTATTTTATGACCGATTTTTTCTCTCCTCCACACTCTAGCTGATGATGTCATCCACTGTGGCCCAAAAGATTCCGTCCAATACACACCCATTATAAACCCTGAATTTTGATCAAAACCCTTCTCACCTTTGAGGCTCGATAGTTTAAAAACGGTAAAAGATTTTTAAAAAAGTTAAATACGAGTTTAATAGTTTAATATCTTGTGTACATTTTGAAGTTTGAATGAAGTCTGTAGTAGTAGTAGAAGTAGTTCAAAATGTAGAATGTTTGTAGAAGTTTTGTAGAAAGATTTGAAGTTTGTACAATGTATTTCAAATGGGAAAAAATTTGTAGAAAAAGTTGAATAATTTGTAAAATATTAATATTAGAAAAAAGTTTTTTGATAAGCCAGCATGTGCTGAATGAGCTGAATCTAGTGATATAAGTTTTGTTTTTGTAGTACAAAATTTTGTAGGATCCTTGGAGTGCCGAAAAACGTACGGAAGAAGAAAAATAATAATAAAGATTTGAAGAACAATAGTGTGGGAGCCCTCTGGGCCCCCACACCAATAATAAAGATTTGAAGAACAATAGTGTGGGAGCCCTCTGGGCCCCCACACCAATAACTAGAAAACTGCATTTCCTGCGGAAATACGGTGTGGGGGCCCTCTGCCGCCCGTCGTCACACGGCGTTCCCACATACCTCTCTCTCCCCACAGTCCTGCCACTCTTTAGCCATCTCTACACAATAAACCTTGAAAAGGCCAAATAATACATATCTAAACAATGTGAAATGAGCTGAAAACAGTAGAATAGCATGAAGTGGTACAATGTTGTGTAATACTGTAGAAATTTGTATGTAAAGGTAGAATTTTAGGAAGTTGCCAGGTATGTGTGTCTATGAATAGAACATTATGAAGTGGTACAATGCTGTGAATTTCTTTAGGAATTTGTATGAAAAGGTAGAATTGTATTAGAATAGTATAACAAAGCCAATTAGCTGAAAAAGGCAAATAGTATAATAAAAATGTGAAATTAGCTGAAAAAAGTAGAATAGCATAATAATTTATGAAATTAGCTGAAAAAAGTAGAATAGCATAATAAAGTGTGAAATTAGCTGAAATGAGCAGAATAGTAGAATAAAGTGTGAAATTATCTGAAAAAGTAGAATAGTATAATAAAGTGTGAAATTAGCTGAAATAAGTAGAATAGCATAATAATGTGTGAAATTAGCTGAAATAAGTAGAATAGTACCATAAAGTGTGAAATTAGCTGAAAAAAGTAGAATAGTAGAATAATGTGTGAAATTAGATGAAAAAGTAGAATAAAGTGTGAAATTAGATGAAAAAGTAGAATAAAGTGTGAAATTAGATGAAAAAGTAGAATATTAGAATAAAGTGTGAAATTAGATGAAATAAGTAGAATAGTACCATAAAGTGTGAAATTAGCTGAAAAAAGTAGAATAAAGTGTGAAATTAGATGAAAAAGTAGAATAGTAGAATAAAGTGTGAAATTAGCGGAAATAAGTAGAATAGTATAAGAGAGTGTGAAATTGGCTGAAGTAATTAGAATAGTAACGAAGTGTGAAATATGTAGAATAGTGTAATAAAGTGAAAAATTAGCTGAAATGAGTAGAATAGTAGAATAAAGTGTGAAATTAGCTGAAAAAAGTAGAATAGTAGAATAAAGTGTGAAATTAGCTGAAGTAATTACAATAGTATAATAAAGTGTGAAACATGTAGAATAGTATAATAAATTGTCAAATTAGCTGAAAAAAGTAGAATAGTAGAATAAAGTGTGAAATTAGCTGAAAAAAGTAGAATAGTATAAGTGTGAAAGTAGCTGAAACAACTAGTAGTAAGTAGTTAGATGTGTGTGTGTGTGTGTGCGCGTGCATGTGTGTGTTACTGTCTGTGTCTGTGAGAGAGAAGCATAAAATGGCCGACATTAAACATATAGCATTTGATACATCAACAACAGTGAAAATAGCCCCTCCCCCCTCTCCTCCCTCAGGCAGGCTTAAGGTTGCCAAGCAACCAGGACCAACTGCTGGGCCCTAATCAGCAGAGCAGTTAATGCACCTGGTATAATTTCAGTTGGAAATACCCAGAGAGGGAGAGAGAAAGCAAATGAAGGGCCTCGAACAGACAACATTAAATGCCAAACGGTGTGTCGTATCCAAAAGCCGAAATATTTGTGATCGGCAGCTACTTCTCGACCAGTTCCGTGCCCAGTTTGAGAGCGAAATGTTAAAAACTCTGGTCTGGGTCGTCAGGTAAAGAGCAGATGCTCCCCGCTGCTTCTGGTAATTTCTCCTCTCAAATTAACATTGCCGCCCTATGGAGGTGTGGAGGGGTGTGGGTGGGGAATCTGTGTGTGTCAGGCCAAAACTGTAATACTCACAGCTTCAGCAGTGGTATCTATGCGACGCTGACAAATTTTCCTACGTTTTTATGTATAAATCGTGTCTGTAGTGTGAAATTTGTGGCCACAGGAGCAGTTTACGTTTTATTTTTTGACCGATTTTTTTTCTCCTCCACACTCTAGCTGATGATGTCATCCACTGTGGCCCAAAACAT
>CM041718.1:95000-194333 GCA_023373845.1 Nibea coibor | reverse complement strand
GTGTGTGTGTGTGTGTGTGTGTTACTGTCTGTGTTTGTGTCTGTGAGAGAGAAGCATAAAATGTCCGACATTAAACATATAGCATTTGATACATCAACAACAGTGAAAATAGCCCCTCCCCCCTCTCCTCCCTCAGGCAGGCTTAAGGTTGCCAAGCAACCAGGCCCAACTGCTGGGCCCTAATCAGCAGAGCAGTTAATGCACCTGGTATAATTTCAGTTGGAAATACCCAGAGAGAGGGAGAGAGAAAGCAAATGAAGGGCCTCGAACAGACAACATTAAATGCCAAACGGTGTGTCGTATCCAAAAGCCGAAATATTCGTGATCGGCGGCTACTTCTCGACCAGTTCTGTGCCCAGTTTGAGAGCAAAATGTTAAAAACTCTGGTCTGGGTCGTCAGGTAAAGAGCAGATGCTCCCTGCTGCTTCTGGTAATTTCTCCTCTCAAATTAACATTGCCGTCTATGGAGGTGTGGAGGGGTGTGGGTGGGGAATCTCTGTGTGTCAGGCCAAAACTATAATACTCACAGCTTCAGCAGTGGTATCTATGCGACGCTGACAAATTTTCCTACGTTTTTATGTATAAATCGTGTCTGTAGTGTGAAATTTGTGGCCACAGGAGCAGTTTACGTTTTATTTTTTGACCGATTTTTTCTCTCCTCCA
Source organism: Nibea coibor (assembly GCA_023373845.1). Lineage (NCBI taxonomy): Eukaryota > Metazoa > Chordata > Actinopteri > Sciaenidae > Nibea > Nibea coibor. Next base: position 193,670 of record CM041718.1, on the reverse strand, counting down.
CACTCTAGCTGATGATGTCATCCACTGTGGCCCAAAACATTCCGCGCCATACACACCCATTATAAACCCTGATTTTTGATCAAAACCCTTCTCACCTTTGAGGCCCGATAGTTTAAAAACGGTAAAAGATTTTTAAAAAAGTTAAATACGAGTTTAATAGTTTAATATTTTGTGTACAATTTGAAGTTTGAATGAAGTCTGTAGTAGTAGTAGAAGTAGTTCAAAATGTAGAATGTTTGTAGAAGTTTTGTAGAAAGATTTTAAGTTTGTACAATGTATTTCAAATGGGAAAAAATTTGTAGAAAAAGTTGAATAATTTGTAAAATATTAATATTAGAAAAAAGTTTTTTGATAAGCCAGCATGTGCTGAATGAGCTGAATCTAGTGATATAAGTTTTGTTTTTGTAGTACAAAATTTGTAGGATCCTTGGAGTGCCGAAAAACGTACGGAAGAAGAAAAATAATAATAAAGATTTGAATAACAATAGTGTGGGCGCCCTCTGGGCCCCCACACCAATAATAAAGATTTGAAGAACAAATCTTTATTATTATCTGGGCCCCCACACCAATAATAAAGATTTGAAGAACAATAGTGTGGGAGCCCTCTGGGCCCCCACACCAATAATAAAGATTAGGATAACAATAGTGTGGGCGCCCTCTGGGCCCCCACACCAACTAGAAAACTGCATTTCCTGCGGAAATACGGTGTGGGGGCCCTCTGCCGCCCGTCGTCGCACGGCGTTCCTACATACCTGTCACTCTTTCGCCGTCTGTATACAATAAAGCTTGAAACGGCCAAACAATGCATATCTAAAAAATGTGAAATGATCTGAAAACAGTAGAATAGTATGAAGTGGTACAATGTTGTGTAATTCTGTATAAAGTTGTATGAAAAGGTAGAATTGTAGAAAATGTTAGAATACTATAAGAAAGCGTGAAATTAGCTGAAGTAATTTGAATAGTATAACAAAGTGTGAAATATGTAGAATAGTAGAATAATGTGTGAAATTAGCTGAAGTATGTAGAATAGTAGAATAAAGTGTGAAATTAGCTGAAATATGTAGAATAGCATAATAAAGTGTGAAATTAGCTGAAAAAAGTAGAACATAATAACGTGTGAATTTAGCTGAACTATGTAGAATAGCATAATAAAGTGTGAAATTAGCTGAAAAAAGTAGAATAGTAGAATAAAGTGTGAAATTAGCTGAAATATGTAGAACATAATAACGTGTGAAATCAGTTAAAAAAAGGTAGAATAGCATAATAAAGTGTGAAATTAGCTGAAATATGTAGAATAGCATAATAAAGTGTGAAATGAGCTGAAATATGTAGAATAGCATAATAAAGTGTGAATTTAGCTGAACTATGTAGAATAGCATAATAAAGTATGAAATTAGCTGAAAAAAGGAGAATAGTAGAATAAAGTGTGAAATTAGCTGAAATATGTAGAATAACATAATAATGTGTGAAATTAGCTGAAAAAAGTAGAATAGCATGATAAAGTGTGAAATTAGCTGAAAAAAGTAGAATAGTAGAATAAAGTGTGAAATTAGCTGAAAAAAGTAGAATAGTATAAGTGTAAAAGTATCTGAAACAACTAGTAGTAAGTAGTTAGGTGTGTGTCTGAAATATGTAGAATAGCATAATAAAGTGTGAATTTAGCTGAACTATGTAGAATAGCATAATAAAGTGTGAAATTAGCTGAAAAAAGTAGAATAGTAGAATAAAGTGTGAAATTAGCTGAAATATGTAGAACATAATAACGTGTGAAATCAGTTAAAAAAAGGTAGAATAGCATAATAAAGTGTGAAATTAGCTGAAATATGTAGAATAGCATAATAAAGTGTGAAATTAGCTGAAATATGTAGAATAGCATAATAAAGTGTGAATTTAGCTGAACTATGTAGAATAGCATAATAAAGTATGAAATTAGCTGAAAAAAGGAGAATAGTAGAATAAAGTGTGAAATTAGCTGAAATATGTAGAATAACATAATAATGTGTGAAATTAGCTGAAAAAAGTAGAATAGCATAATAAAGTGTGAAATTAGCTGAAAAAAGTACAACATAATAACGTGTGAAATCAGTTAAAAAAGGTAGAATAGCATAATAAAGTGTGAAATTAGCTGAAATATGTAGAATAGCATAATAAAGTGTGAAATTAGCTGAAATATGTAGAATAGCATAATAAAGTGTGAATTTAGCTGAACTATGTAGAATAGCATAATAAAGTGTGAAATTAGCTGAAAAAAGTAGAATAGTAGAATAAAGTGTGAAATTAGCTGAAATATGTAGAACATAATAACGTGTGAAATCAGTTAAAAAAAGGTAGAATAGCATAATAAAGTGTGAAATTAGCTGAAATATGTAGAATAGCATAATAAAGTGTGAAATTAGCTGAAATATGTAGAATAGCATAATAAAGTGTGAATTTAGCTGAACTATGTAGAATAGCATAATAAAGTATGAAATTAGCTGAAAAAAGGAGAATAGTAGAATAAAGTGTGAAATTAGCTGAAATATGTAGAATAACATAATAATGTGTGAAATTAGCTGAAAAAAGTAGAATAGCATGATAAAGTGTGAAATTAGCTGAAAAAAGTAGAATAGTAGAATAAAGTGTGAAATTAGCTGAAAAAAGTAGAATAGTAGAATAAAGTATGAAATTGGCTGAAGTAATTAGAATAGCATAAGAAAGTGTGAAACATGTAGAATAGTATAATAAAGTGTGAAATTAGCTGAAAAAAGTAGAATAGTATAAGTGTAAAAGTATCTGAAACAACTAGTAGTAAGTAGTTAGGTGTGTGTGTGTGTGTGTGTGTGTTACTGTCTGTGTTTGTGTCTGTGAGAGAGAAGCATAAAATGGCCGACATTAAACATATAGCATTTGATACATCAACAACAGTGAAAATAGCCCCTCCCCCCTCTCCTCCCTCAGGCAGGCTTAAGGTTGCCAAGCAACCAGGACCAACTGCTGGGCCCTAATCAGCAGAGCAGTTAATGCACCTGGTGTAATTTCAGTTGGAAATACCCAGAGAGAGGGAGAGAGAAAGCAAATGAAGGGCCTCGAACAGACAACATTAAATGCCAAACGGTGTGTCGTATCCAAAAGCCGAAATATTTGTGATCGGCGGCTACTTCTCGACCAGTTCTGTGCCCAGTTTGAGAGCGAAATGTTAAAAACTCTGGTCTGGGTCGTCAGGTAAAGAGCAGATGCTCCCTGCTGCTTCTGGTAATTTCTCCTCTCAAATTAACATTGCCGCCTATGGAGGTGTGGAGGGGTGTGGGTGGGGAATCTCTGTGTGTCAGGCCAAAACTATAATACTCACAGCTTCAGCAGTGGTATCTATGCGACGCTGACAAATTTTCCTACGTTTTTATGTATAAATTGTGTCTGTAGTGTGAAATTTGTGACCACAGGAGCAGTTTACGTTTTATTTTTTGACCGATTTTTTCTCTCCTCCACACTCTAGCTGATGATGTCATCCACTGTGGCCCAAAAGATTCCACGCCATACACACCCATTATAAATGCTGAATTTTGATCAAAACCCTTCTCACCTTTGAGCCTTCATAGTTTAAAAACGGAAAAAGATTTTTAAAAAAGTTAAATACGAGTTTAATAGTTTAATATCTTGTGTACATTTTGAAGTTTGAATGAAGTTTGTAGTAGTAGTAGAAGTAGTTTAAAATGTAGAATGTTTGTAGAAGTTTTGTAGAAAGATTTTAAGTTTGTACAATGTATTTCAAATGGGAAAAAATTTGTCCTCTGGGCCCCCACACCAATAATAATAATATTATTATTACTGGGCCCCCACACCAATAACTAGAAAACTGCATTTCCTGCGGAAATACGGTGTGGGGGCCCTCTGCCGCCCGTCGTCGCACGGCGTTCCCACATACCTCTCTCTCCCCACATTCCTGCCACTCTTTAGCCATCTATACACAATAAACCTTGAAAAGGCCAAATAATACATATCTAAAAAATGTGAAATGAGCTGAAAACAGTAGAATAGTATGAAGTGGTACAATGTTGTGTAATTCTGTCGAAATGTGTATGAAAAGGTAGAACTGTAGAAATTATTAGAATAGTATAAGAAAGCGTAAGCATGAGAAAGCCAATTAGCTGAAAAAAGTAGAAGAGTATAATAAAAATGTGAAATTAGCTGAAAAAAGTAGAATAGTAGAAATAAGTGTGAAATTAGCTGAAAAAAGTAGAATAGTAGAACAAAGTGTGAAATTAGCTGAAAAAAGTAGAATAGCATAATAATGTGTGAAATTAGCTGAAAAAAGTAGAATAGTAGAATAAAGTGTGAAATTAGCTGAAAAAAGTAGAATAGCATGATAATGTGTAAAATAAAGTGTGAAAATTAGCTGGAATATGTAGAATAACATAATAATGTGTGAAATTAGCTGAAAAAAGTAGAATACCATAATAAAGTGTGAAATTAGCTGAAATATGTAGAACAACATAATAATGCGTGAAATCAGCTGAAAAAAGTAGAATAGTAGATTAAAGTGTGAAATTAGTTGAAAAAAAAGTAGAATAGTAGAATAAAGTGTGAAATTAGCTGAAATAAGAAGGATAGTAGAATAAAGTGTGAAATTAGCTGAAAAAAGTAGAATAGCATGATAATGTGTAAAATTAGCTGAAAAAAGTAGAATAGTATAATAAAGTGTGAAATTAGCTGAAATAAGGATAGTAGAATAAAGTGTGAAAATAGCTGAAAAAAGTAGAATAGAATGATAATGTGTGAAATTAGCTGAAGTAATTAGAATAGTATAATAAAGTATAAAATTAGCTAAAATAAGTAGAATAGTTGAATAAAGTGTGAAATTAGCTGAATAAAGTATAATAGTAGAATAAAGTGTGAAATTAGCTGAAATATGTAGAATAACATAATAATGCGTGAAATCAGCTGAAAAAAGTAGAATAGTAGATTAAAGTGTGAAATTAGTTGAAAAAAAGTAGAATAGTAGAATAAAGTGTGAAACTAGCTGAAAAATGTAGAATAGCATAATAAAGTGTGAAATTAGCTGAAATAAGAAGAATAGCATAATAAAGTGTGAAATTAGCTGAAATATGTAGAATAGTAGAATTAAGTGCGAAATTAGCTGAAAAAGCAGAATAGTAGAATAAAGTGTGAAATTAGCTGAAATATGTAGAATAGTAGAATCAAGTGTGAAATTAGCTGAAATATGTAGAATAGTAGAATCAAGTGTGAAATTAGCTGAAATATGTAGAATAGCATAATAAAGTGTGAAATTAGCTGAAATATGTAGAATAGCATAATAAAGTGTGAAATTAGCTGAAATATGTAGAATAGTAGAATTAAGTGCGAAATTAGCTGAAAAAAGTAGAATAGTAGAATAAAGTGTGAAATTAGCTGAAATATGTAGAATAGCATAATAAAGTGTGAAATTAGCTGAAATATGTAGAATAGCATAATAAAGTGTGAAATTAGCTGAAAAAAGTAGAATAGTAGCCTTGATAGTCATTGATTACATCAACAACAGTGAAAATAGCCCCTCCCCTCTCTCCTCCCTCAGGCAGGCTTAAGGTTGCCAAGCAACCAGGACCAACTGCTGTGCCCTAATCAGCAGAGCAGTTAGGAGCACCTGTTAAAATCGGCAGTTGGAAATACCCAGAGAGGGAGAGAGGAACCAAATTAAGACCCGCGAACAAACGGCATTAAATGCCAAACGGTGTGTCGTATCCAAAAGCCGAAATATTCGTGATCGGCGGCTACTTCTCGACCAGCTCTGTGCCCAGTTTGAGAGCAAAATGTTAAAAACTTTGGTCTGGGTCGTCATCTAAAGAGCAGATGCTCCCTGCTGCTTCTGGTAATTTCTCCTCTCAAGTTAACATTGCCGTCTATGGAGGTGTGGAGGGGTGTGGGTGGGGAATCTGTGTGTGTCAGGCCAAAACTATAATACTCACAGCTTCAGCAGTGGTATCTATGCGACGCTGACAAATTTTCCTACGTTTTTATGTATAAATCATGTCTGTAGTGTGAAATTTGTGGCCACAGGAGCAGTTTACGTTTTATTTTTTGACCGATTTTTTTTCTCCTCCACACTCTGGCTGATGATGTCATCCACTCTGGCTAAAAACATTCCGCCCAATACACCCCCATTATAAATCCTGATTTTTGATCAAAACCCTTCTCACCTTTGAGGCTCGATAGTTTAAAAACGGTAAAAGATTTTTAAAAAAGTTAAATACGAGTTTAATAGTTTAATATTTTGTGTACAATTTGAAGTTTGAATGAAGTCTGTAGTAGTAGTAGAAGTAGTTTAAAATGTAGAATGTTTGTAGAAGTTTTGTAGAAAGATTTTAAGTTTGTACAATGTATTTCAAATGGGAAAAAATTTGTAGAAAAAGTTGAATAATTTGTAAAATATTAATAGTAGAAAAAAGTTGAATATAAGCAGGAATGTCCTAAATGAGCTGAATTTAGTGATACAAGTTTTGTTTTTCTAGGACAAAATTTGTAGGATCCTTGGGGTACCGTAAAACGTACGGAAGACCGATGTCCGCTGCTGCAAGATGACAGACGAGGGCTGGGCTGCGCGGAGAGAGCGTGGTGGGGCCGAAAGAGCCGGGTCGCCCCATTCCGACGCGGCACGTCCGCGAACAAAACTAAACAGTAGCGGTCACTTGCAGCAGCGCAGAGATACAAAAAGAGAGAAAGTAGGGCCAAGTGATTACGACGTGGGACTTTTTCGTGGACATCGGTTTTGCGATGCAAATAAATCACTCTTTTGAACACATGCTGTTTTGAGAAGAAAAACTTTTTATTTACGTGTCCCTGGAAACCTGCCGGACTACTTTCGTTGCTGACCAAACCTGGACAGAACTCGGCCCACGGGACACTGTCGGGGGTAAGTCGGTGTGGATGTGCGACACTACTGACGGGGATGCCATACAGCTTCATGTCAAAAATCCCGAACTATCCCTTTAAATTGTAGAAGGCTTGTAAAAGGTTAGTAGAAGGTTAGTTTGTAGAAGGTTAGTGTAGTAGTAATGTCCTAAATGAGCTGAATTTAGGGATATGATTTTTATTTCTGTAGTACAGAATTTGTGGAAGTAGTTAGATGTCGGTGTGTGTGTGTGTGTGTGTGTGTGTGTATGCCTTGCCATGTCTGCGTTTGACGAAATCATAAACTATGTTCTTATTTAATTTGCCTGGAATATAAAAAAAACATCTAAGACCCACTAGTGGGGTCAGGAGCTTCAGTGTCTTTGGGATAATATCCTGGCGTTGTTTGGAACGTATGTGTCATACAAACAACCCAGTTAGATGTTCAATTGGCATTTTGATTTAAAGTGAGAAATTAAGAATGCTGACAGTGGTGTAAAAAATAAAAGAAGGAGCTGTAATAATTTGATTACACAGCAGAGCAGTGTACAGTGTGTGGATCTGAAGGGGCGTGGCCACTACGTGGCTGGTGGTTTCCGGGGCAGTTTCGGGCTGCACTCGGCACAGAGAGACCCACCTGAGGTTTAAACTTTAGAAAAGACATTTTCGGGGGAGTTTAAACGTACTCCTTCGTTTAAATCAAGATCGGGGATCATCTGCTCTGTGTCCTGTGGGAAACGGTTTTAAATGTGTATACACTAGGGGCGAAAAAGAACTGAGTTCTTCGTCTTTTCCCCTCAGACCAACACTGCTGTAGTTAGAAAGGTGTGGAGACCTTTGATGCTGCTGTATTGTGGATTGAAATTTCTTGGTCTGTATGTGTAACCTCTTATTGCGCAAGCGAAATGGGTAACGATCTGTCCAGAGCAGTTGAAAATTGGGAATCTGAAAACAGACAAGATGACTCAGCAAAAGCTAAGTCAAAGACAAAACATCTTTCTATAAATGATCAAAGAACTGATGTGAAGTTTAATGGTCAACCTGTCACTGATACATGGCGTGCTGAAGCAAACACACACACACACACACACACCTAACCAGTTATCACACTTTAAAGCAATGTTTTCGCCGCATGTGCCGGCTGGACTCATCAGTAGACTGACAGGATGGGATTTCGTGTTTCCGTTCTCCTCTCTTATAGGTGAATGGACGAATGGCATGTGGCCGTATGAGGGAACATTCGAGAAAGAGAAGCTGCAAATGGCTGAGATGAATGTTAACCCTAATGTTGGAAATCCATTCTGGGATTCCAGATACATGAATGAGTGTTTGCAAGTGTGGTTGACAGTGGCCCGTGAAAGATGTGGTGTGAGAGTGAGTGACAAAAGCTGCGAGATTGCTTCGAGTGACTTAAAAAAGATGATTGATCTGAGTGCCAAACATGTAACTGCCTCTCATATGCCTGTACTAGAAGCTACGTTACAAACTAGAGCTTTAGAAATGGCTAAGATAAAACAGCGACATGTTGGTAGTCTGGAGAATTGTGCAAAAGCTATGATGTATGGCTGGACGAAGCGCCGAGCCAAGATTCCCACTCCTCAAGACTTGCTGAATATTTTAGCTGAGATTGGGACAACATTGCCAGAACAACAGAATAATGAAGAGGCGCTCTCTGTCTTTCCGCAACTTTCAATTACAAAGCCCTCTTGTAATACTGACATAGATGAACAACCAAGTACATCGCAAACTAAGTCAGATGATGAGTTTTTCCTACTAGCAGCTGCAGTAGAAGAAGAAAGGGTCAGAAAGGCCACTGAAGGGGTGGTCCGTGGCGTAGTGGGTTAAGCGCCCGCGTGTGGAGGCTACAGCCCTCGCTGAAGCTGGCTCCGGTTCGACTCCCGCATCGGACACCTATTTACTGCGTGTCACTCCCCCTCTCTCTGCCCCCTGCTTCCTGTCTATCTTCAGCTATACTATCATTAAAGGCATAAAAAGGCCAAAAAATAATCTTTAAAAAAAAAGAAAGGCCACTGAACAGAGGGACAGACAGGCCGCGCTAGAGGAGAGAAGGGCTAGACAGGCCGCTGAGGAGAGGACAAGACAAGCTCAGGTAGCCGAGAGTAAGGCGAGAAAGAAGCAGGAAGAGATGGAGAGACAGCTCAGAGAAAAGGAGAAAAACAGGCAGAGACAGGAGAAGGAAGAGAGCAGACAGTCAAGTGAAGCAGACGCAGAAGGAGGACGAGCCAGGCCCAAAGAGGAGGAGCTAGACACAGACCTTAGTGACGAAGAGGTGCAGGCTGTGAAACCAAAAACAAAGCAGGCTCTTTCAGGGACACATATGAGACGAGGGAGAGGCACAGTGAGAGGACCTCTGACTAGGAGAAGCAGAGTTACAGAAACCCACAGAACATCAGAGACCCCTCTCTTAGAAGAGTTCCAAGCTTCTTCAATAAATGCTCCTAAAATAATGGTTGGTAACACAGCAGTCTGTAAGCCATGGACTCACTCAAATCATGGATATGACATACAGAGCTCCCAATCCAATTACAAACCCAGATGAGTATTTGATATGGCTAGAGCAAGTATGCATGGTTTACAGCTGTCTGATACCTGATGTTCAACAATTGATCCGATTCACATATAAGGGTGACTGGATTATGTGTAAAGATGAGTTTGTTTTCCCTGAAGCTGTTGAGGGTGGCCAGTGGCCCCCGACCAAAATCTTGACCGACTGGTTAAATGTTGAAGCAAAAAATGCAATAACCAAATGTGCACGAAGACGTACTGACTTTTCAAAAGTAATTCACTGCGTTCAAGAAGCAAAAGAGTCAGTGCCTCACTTCATTCAGAGATTCATACAAACATGGGATATTAATGCCGGAATAAAGCGAGATGAAAATGAATATCTCCTGGTGCAAATTTTTGTGCAAAATTTAAGACCAAATGTTGCAGCTGCTTACAAACTGTCAGTTATTGACTGGAACACGAAAAGCTGGAAGTCGACTGTAAACAAAATAATGGCTACGCATACGAACAAGGTTTTCTCCTTCAATGACAATGCTTCCAGCTCAAAACAAATGATGCAGCATGTACAACAGCATGGTGGTCATGGCAATAACAAAAACAGAGACAAATAAAAATGCAGAAATTGTCACAAATGTGGCAAGGCGGGACATTGGGCTAAGGAGTGCAGGAGTGGTCGTCGTCGAAATAGATCCAATAACCAGAGCCAGGGACAAGCAGTTACGTCACTTCCTTCCAGCCCCGCCCCCACAGGCTGCTTATACGCATCCAACATATTATAATCATGCATAGGGAGGCCATGGAGGGGCGGGGTCAGAACAACCATTTCATATTCAAGCTGCAACTACTCGACTTTCTAATAATCCCGCTGAAGACCCAAAAATGCCCGTTCAAGTCAATGGAAATACCGTTCGTACCGGTAGATAGTGGAGCAACTATTTCTACTGTAAAGACTGCAGAGCATGTATGCACACCTACATCCAACTTTATCACTACTGTAGGCATTTCTGGTGTTCCCATAGCGGAACCGTTATCTCAGAGAACTAAAATAAGTGTTGAGGGTTCTGAAGTGATGCATTCCTTTCTGATATCTGATAAATGCCCAATTAATCTCATGGGGAGGGATCTACTTTGTAAGCTGCATGCTACCATTCAGTGTACTCCGGATGGATTGTTTTTGACCCTCCCTGATGAAAAAGCTGCTCTAGCCTTTCAGTTTTTGCAGAGTACAGTAGACAGTTTGTATTGTTGGGAACTGACAGGTTTTAACATGCTTTCCAGTTTCACTGTTTCAGATATTCAGAAAATTGCCAAATTATCTCCAGCATGTGCAACACTGACTGCAGCATTGTCTGCAATGAGGCCTCTTTTGCATTGTCATTGTACTGCAGCATTTAACCTTTCTGAGCAGTATAAACAATTGGTTTCTTGGTTTTTAAATAAACAAGAGGGGTTGGAATGTGAACAATGTTTGTTTGTTGGTCCGCAGGGATGTGCCATACCAGTCCAGCTATCTAGTGAACAGCAGAGATTGTTTAATGTTGAAAATTCATATCCACATATTGCTGTGGCGGTCACACCTGGCTATGAGCTGAAACACCTTGGACATATGGTGGCTCAGTGCCAGGCATTGAGAGTAGCTGTACCAGCTTCTCAATGCCAAACAGTAACACATTTAGGGGAGGAACTGTACATGTTGTCTTTAAACGAACACATGCAGTTACCCATGTCTACATTTATTACTCATCAGCCACCTCTTCCTGCACAGTATGGACCTCCCTCTGAATTGTCTGAGGTTCCACCTATTTTGTGGGCGAAACATAAAAATCATGTGGGTTTTGTAAATTCGGTTCCACCACATAAAGTCGTGCTTAAGCCTAATGCTAAGCTACCTATGATTAGGCAATACAATTTGCCTCACAGAGCTATTGAAGGAATTGAGAGTGTTATTCAGTCTCTACTGGATCAAGACATGCTTGTTCAAACCTCCAGTCCAATTCCTAAAGCAAACCGTCCAGGAGAATGGCGGTTCGTGCAGGACCTGCAAGCTATTAATAATATAGTGGTACCTGCACCTCCAATTGTGCCTGACTCGATTTTAGCTTATTTACCACCTCCACAGTCGTGGATCTAAGTTCTGCATTTTTCTCAATACCATTGCATCCAGATAGCCAGTATCTGTTTGCATTCACTTTCAAAAGGTAAGCAATACACTTGTTGCCGCAGGGTTTTGTCGAGAGTCCCACGGTGCATGCAGTGGCGGTAAAAAGAGATCTAGATGGGCTCCACCTGCCAGGGGGCCCGACTCTCTTGCAGTATGCTGATGACCTCCTAATAGCTTCTCCATCAAAAGAAGCTTGTCACAGAGACTCTATCTTGCTGCTACAGAGACTGGCTGAGTGTGGTCACAGCATCGCTGGCAAAGCTGCAATTCTGCCGACCTGAGGTGACATATTTGGGTCATGTTTTGAAGGATGGACAGCGCCTTTTGTCACCAGAAAGGGTGAAACTAGTTAACTAGTTAGTAGTTAGCTAGTTAACATGCCTCCACCTGCAACCAAGAAAGAGATGTTGTCTTTTCTGGGGATGGCTAATTACTGCAGACATTGGATTTTTCAATATGCAGCTATGGACTCTGTTTTGCGAGCCGCCACAGTGCAATCAGCTCCGTCGGTGGTACAATGGACTGAGGAAATGCACAGAGCCTTTCAAGATCAAAAATGCTCTCACAATGGCTCCAGCGTTGGGCCTGGCTATCATCAGCCGTTACATCTACATGTGCATGAGAGAGATGGCTTCGCCACTGGCATTCTGGTACAGAAACATGGTTCTCATTATCGTCCCGTTGCGTACTACTCCTCTCGACTAACCCCTGTAGTTCTCGGTATTCCAAGTTGTCTAAGAGCGGTGGCTGCTGTTACCAATTTAATCGACAAATCTTCTCCTATTGTACTGGCTCATGACTGCGTTGTACATGTTCCACATGCAGTATTGCACATTTTGAATACATCTGCAACATAACATGACGGCAGCACGTCGCTCAGGTTATGAGGCAGTAATTCTCTCAAGTCCCCACATAACCATAAAACGCTCACCTCCAATAAATCCAGCTACTCTGCTACCAGTGATTGATACAGATGATGAACATGTATGACTGTATCGCCACTATTGAAATGTGCACATCCCGCAGACCAGATCTACTGTAAACACCAATACCAAATTCTGATATGGTTCTTTACACTGATGGTTAAGCTAGCAGCCCATCTGATAACATACATCTGGCTGGTTATGCAGTAGAAAATGATTGGGAAATTGTTGAAGCAGCCCAAGCAGCTGAACTATATGCTCTTACTAGAGCCTGCATACTTGCTTCTGGTAAAGTTGTCACCATCTACACTGACTCGCGTTATGCATTCGGCGCAGCACATGATTTTGGACAATTATGGAAGATGAGAGGTTTTATTTCATCCTCTGGTAAGCCGTTGCAGCATCACACGTTTGTGAATGCTCCATTAGAGGCTATTTAGTGCCCGTCTCAGCTCGCGATTGTAAAATGTGCAGCTCACACTAAAGGAAATGATCCTGTTTCACGAGGAAATGCAATGGCTGATGCTGCACCCAAACAAGTCACACTTTTCTCCTCCTCCATGGTCCATCAATGTACCACCACACAATCCGTCAATCCAATTCCAGTACCTTCCGCTAAAGATGTCGTGAAAATGCAAAATCACACTGATGACAGTCTTTGGTTACATAAAGGTTGTGCAGTTGATCCAGAGTCTGGCTTGTGGCTCCACCCGGATGGTCGACCAGTTTGCCCGAGAGCTCTCCTACATGTGTTGGCACGTGTGGCACATCGACTAACACATGTCGGAAGAGGGGTGATAAATGATGTTATTCGTTCACAATGGTTCGCACCAGGCATTGCGCAAGTCTCACAGACACTTGCAGATAGTTGTATGACGTGTCAACAGACCAGAAAGAAGAATAGCACAGTGAAGCATGACCATCTGGAACCTCCATCAGGTCCCTTTGTAAATCTGAAAATAGACTTTGTGCCAAGTTGTTAAGGCTAGAAGTACTTGTTAGTCGTGACTGATCGATTCTCAAAGTGGGTTGAGGCTTTCGCGACAAGGAAAGAAGACGCTAGAACAGTTGTTAGGTGTCTGTTAAAAGAGGTGATTCCCAGATTTGGAGTGCCACAGGGAGTAGATAGTGACAAAGGTCCAGCTTTTATATCAAAGATCACGCAGGGTCTGTCAGATATCTTAGGTTTTAAACGGCAGCTACATGTTCCATATCACCCACAAAGTTCTGGTCAAGTTGAGAGAATGAACTAACAAGGTTCGGCTGACCAAAACAGTGCTAACAACAGGCCTAAAGTGGCCAGAGGCACTGCCTATTGTGTTATATTCCATCCGAAGCGCACCAAGCGCAACAAGACTAAGTCCTCATGAGGTGTTAATGGGGAGACCAATGTCCACAGGGATAAGCCCCCCTTTGACGCCACACAAAACTTCTCTGCTCTGGACGGATGAGTTTATGACTGAATATGTAAAAAGACTAACTGAAATTTTGAGAAAGTATCATTTTCAGGTGGCTGACAGGCTCCCGAAGCCTTCGGAGGAGCCAATTCATCCTTTTAAGGAAGGAGATTTTGTATTAATCAAATGTCTGGAAAAAGTGTCTTTGTCTCCCAGGTGGAAAGGTCCCTATCAGGTGTTGCTGACAACTAGGACTGCCCTAAAAGTCGAGGGCAGAGCAGAATGGGTTTACGCCACAAGGTGCAGGTTGGCTCCACCAACCACTGGCGAAAGGCTGCTGAACCCTGGCGAGTAACCGGGAGGTTACTTTTCGTTGTGCTCCTACTGTCCAGGCTTGGAGAAGGAACTGATCAGGGCTTTCCAGATTCCTCTTTGCTCTGATTCCACAGAGCAAAGAGCAGGGAGGCTCTCCTGCTCAGGACACAGTCAGTGTCCTTGTCCCCTCACCCCATAAGGAGGGGTGTTCTTTGCTGGGTGTTCATGATGAGGTGAACACTGAGCTTGATCCTGAACATGAGATCAGTTCGACGGGTCCCTGTCAAAGCTGCAGCAATGTGAGTCCTGACATAACAGGAACACAAACTGATAATGTTGCTATTGTTATGGAATTTTCTATTCTTGTAGTGTTCTGAGTGACATACATACATACTTTTAAATGGAATATAATAAAAGCACAAACACACAGACATTATACAAGGTTACATGAAGTCACATGTGGGCCTTGAGGTCCTCAGCAGTATTAGCTGTTTGTCTTTGGCTGGCAGTAGTAGGTGTCGTCGTATCTCAACACTGTTGTGGCCAGGGTCGAAGGACTCTGGTGCTGTATGCTTAGACATAATAGACAGCTTGCCACTGACATTCCAATCTGTGTAAACAGACATCTGTGTCTCCAGACTTAATCATGTTGATGAAGACACCATCCTTGGTAAAAGCATTCTCTTTTACCTAATTCAGGGCATATAGTGTTTGTGATGTTATCTTGGGGTTTAAAGTCTGTCCACCAGCATGAGTTGGGCAGAGTGTGAGACAGCATAAGACATCAGAGGCTCCTTTCTTTCTTCCTGACCTCACCACTGACCTTTGGCTTTAGCAATTTCTCCACAACAGCTATAGAACTGAAAGGAAAAATGCCCAAAAAGACTGATAAATTTGCACTTCTTGCTCTCTTACGAACTAAACAAACTGTTAATCCTATTGTGTTTGAATGTTCAATTGACAGATGTGATGAGAATGATTGTTATGTTGCTCACCCTGTGACTTTCTCCCAAGGTAAATGGTCGTGGAAAACACATGACAAAGCTCTGATTAAGACGGAGTTGAGTGCATCCAGGTTAATGAAGGTAACATTCACACCTACAGTGTCTATGATTGAACCTCTGGAGCTGTGGTGCTTCACCAAGCTGCAATTGGAGAATCACCCGGATTGTAAGTTGTGGGATGTTAATTATCAGGATTTTCCAGGGGAGGCGTACAGCTGTAAGACCTCTGTTGAGGAGGAAACAGAGAAGGCTTATAGGTTTCTCCATGCTGGTTATTTTTTTCTGTAAATACGCTTAATGTAGCCAAACCAGATTCAACAAAGCGTGATAAAGGTACAGGTAAAGGTTCTCAGCCTATAGTGTCAAAAACAAATTCAGCCCTCAGTCTAATGATTGATTATGCTCGTGATCGTAATCTCAGTAAGTGTTGGCTATGTCAAAATATGCCTGTTTCCATACACTCACCCATGTCTCACCCAATTCCATTTACTAGAGCAGATTATGAAATGTTCAATTGGAATGATTTGGCCATGAGATTTGAAGATGAAGCAGATGAGTGCTATACTCCTGCCTACCCTGTAGATTCAGCAAAGTCTTCATGTAATGCTGAAATTGCCTTATATGTTGTTCTTACATCTCTGATGCGACTGCTGAGTTCATGTATAGGGCACATGACACAGCTCAAGGTATCAAAGAGTTGCATGAAAGTCATGGTTTCAGGCTGTTAATCCGGTGGGTAAGAGGTATTATGAGTTTGAAGGTTTTGAGGAAAGAGTTCAAGGTTTTGGCCTGGATGATTTTCCTCTTGGTGAAAATGATGAAGAGGGGACTTGTGGTCTGTAGATGTATGGTATCTAAGGAACAATAGGAGGATGAGTAGATGAATAAATAAAGTTGAGAAATAAACATTTCCTATCTTCAGAAATAAAATCAGTTTTCCCCCGTTGTTCCATTTCAGTTTTAACTTTATGTGCTGGTTTTGATCGTACTGGTGACCTAGTGTTCTAAGAGATGTAATTTAATCTTTTAGAAGATGCTATTTCATGAATCAGTTTATAATCTACTTCAATGATGGATATCTACGGTTCATGGAAATATTCTAAGGAAGATTGATTCTATGCCACCATGCATCGTATGTGCTAGTAACCTCTCCATGGTGGTGACCCTCTACTGTACATAATGTGCATGGGTTGAAGATTTTACAATATCTTGATTGCAGTGATGTTTGTTTCGATCCCATTCTGACTGTGCTCTCTGGTGGTCTCTAAATTTGGTAATTATTAGTATTCGGTAGTTGGTATTGATCTTATGATCAATAAGAGGGGATTGTTATGGAATTTTCTATTCCTGTAGTGTTCTGAGTGACACATATATACTTTTAAATGGAATATAATAAAAGCACAAACACACAGACATTATACAAGGTTACATGAAGTCACATGTGGGCCTTGAGGTCCTCAGCAGTATTAGTTGTTTGTCTTTGGCTGGCAGTAGCAGGTGTCATTCTATCTCAACACTGTTGTGGCCAGGGTCGAAGGACTCTGGTGCTGCATGCTTAGACATAATAGACAGCTTGTCACTGACATTCCAGTCTGCGTAAACAGACATCTGTGTCTCCAGACTAAAATATGTTGACGAAGACACCATTCTTGGTAAAAAGCATTCTCTTTTACCTAATTCGGGGCGTATAGTGTTTGTGATGTTATCTTGGGGTTTAAAGTTTATCCACCAGCATGAGTTGGGCAGAATGTGAGACAGACTCAGGCACTTCTGATGCTTTATGAGAATGTCTCTAATTCTCCTTGATCAAGTGCTAATAAATAATACAGCATAAGACATCAGAGGCTCCTGAACACTTTCTTTCTTCCTGACCTCACCACCGACCTTTGGCTTCAGCAATTTCTCCACAACAACAGTGAGACAGAGACAGACTTTCAAAGTGCAGATAATACAAAAAATACATTTAAAGTTGAAAACTTAGCTGCTTTCTGCCAGGGAGGGAGGGGCAATGCAAGCGCTTCATGTGATCTCCCGCATCTCAACTCATGGCTGCTGAATGCGCTGCTTGATTGTGCCAATTGGCTGATACGCACCCATGTATCAGCCGATACTGATACAAAGTAAAAAACGTAAATATCGAACCGATATATTGGCCAGCCGATGTATCGGTCAAGCACTAATCTTAGACCTCGACCTCCACCTGACCACCTCCCTAGACCTTCTACAGTTTGCCTACCACCCCAGAGTTAGTGTTGAGTATACGATCATCTACCTGCTTCAGCGGGCTCTTTCTCACCTGGATAGAGCTGGCAACACTGTGAGAATTATGTTTTTTTGACTTCTCCAGTGCCTTTAACATGATCCAGCCTACAGTCCCGAGAGAGCAGCTCCATGTGATGCAGGTATATACCTCTACAATTTCTTGGGTGATTACCTGACAGACCACAGACTGTGAGGCTGAAGGGTTGTGTCTGATTGGGTGGTTAGCAACACCTAAGTACTGCAGGGGACTGTAAGCTTACCTTTCCTTTTCACACTGTACACCTCAGATTTTCAGCACCAGTCTGAGTCTTGTCATGTGCAGGATTCTCAGATAATTCTGCAGTGGTGGGCTGTATCAGTGATAGAGAGAAGACTGAGTATAGGGATCTGGTTGATTGCTTTCTGGCATAGTGTTGGAGCAACCACCTTGTCCTGAATGTGGACAAAACAAAAGAGATGGTTGGGAGTTCAGGAGGATTAGGTCTGACCTGAGCACAGTTTTGATCCAGGATGAAGAGGTAGGTGGTAAATACTAATACACAGCTAGTATCTAGAAAATGTATCAAACCCCACCGGCTCCACCGTGGTCCGTTTCAGATGCGTCCCACAAGCACCTCTACCCTTGGCTACGTGTGAATTACGCATCTGTTCTATTTTTGACGCTTGATGTGAGCAGCACGCATCAATCTACACAGACCACCTCGAGCAGGTGGAACCCATGCACAAAAAAAGCAAAGAGAATCTGGTGGATTTTCAAAATAAAATACCCCCTGCAAACTGCTGGTTGTAAAAACAGACAAAAGCTAAACTAATTAAAGCACAAGCGGCATTGAACGGGCCCTCCCATGTGTGCACACGTTGGCATGTGCACATGTTGGTGCACAAGTTTTAAGTCAATCAGATGAAGTCCCTGGGAGGAGTTTGTTGAAACAGAACATAAGAAGCAACCACTTTCTTCTCATAGGATCAAATTTGACAAAATAGCCACACCCACACCAATTCATCAAAATTTATAATTTTGATAACTTTTCATATTCAAAGCCTTAAGAAGACGCATGCCAAGTTTCAATTAGGTGGGATGAAATCCCTAGGAGGAGTTTGTTAAAATAGGCCACACACATTAGCCAGAATTGGATCAAAGGGTCGAATTTGACAGAGCGCCACGGCCACACCGTTTCAGCAAAATTCATAATTTTCATAACTTTTACTCAGGAAGACTATATAAACACACATACCAGGTTTGCAGTCAACTGGATAAAATCCCTAGGAGGAATTCATTCAAATATGACCCCTTCTCAAACAGCCCGGAACACCAAAAATGGTGATATTCATTCTTGAATATCTCACTAAATCCTAAAATTCAAAAAATTTCAGCATACTTTACTACTTGAGTTTTTTTGTCTTGTGAGTTTTTGGGTGCGTTTAGCCCCTCAAAAATGCCCCCAAGGCTCCAAACTGAGCAGATGGAGTAGAAGGACGTGCGCGGAGAGGCTCCCCAGCGCAGATTCAATAACTTTAATTTAGAACTCGCTACCCTAGCAGAAAGTGAAAATCCGGATAGACAAAGAAAGGCTGAAACAAAAAGACTCAACGGATAAAAGCCACGATGCCGAAAACTCAAGACAAAAACAGCTCCGGTACCAAAGATAGCAAAATAGCATCGCAAGCTAGCGGCAATCCATGTGGAGCTACAGGACACCCCGGAACGAGCATAACGCCGGGAGACCTACTTGAAGCGATAAAAGATCTAAAATCCGAGATGAAGGGGGACAACGACAACTTGAGAAAAGATATTAACTCGTTTCACACAGAAGTGAGCAGTAAACTCGACGGTTTGACCGAAGAGATGCAGGGGCTAGGGGAGCGAATGGGCGAGATGGAGACACGAGTGGGGCATGTGGAGGATTTGGCCGTGGAAATGACTGAAGCGCTCACAGCAACTATAAAACGCCAAAAAGCTCTGCAACAAAAAGTCACAGATTTAGAGTCCAGGTCAAGAAGAAACAACATCCGTATCTTTGGAGTTGCAGAGGGTGAAGAGGGAAGCTCTGTGATGCGCTTTGTCTCAGACCTTCTTAAACGTGAACTGCCGCTACCTACAGACATGGACCTAAAGATACAGCGGGCTCACCGCTCCCTCGCCCCGAAACCAAGACCAGAGGCCCCCCCAAGACCCCTCATCATCAACTTCCAGGAATTCACAACTAAAGAAACTGTATTAAGAGAAGCCTGGAAGAGGGGTAAGATTCAGCTCGGTAACCGCCCGCTATTCTTCGATCATGACTACGCTGCAGAGATCGTGCAAAAACGTAGGGAATACAATGAGATTAAGAAATGCCTAAAGGCGAAGGGTATACGTTTCCAGACCCCCTACACCAGTATGAGAATCCACTGGGACAGCGGAGTCCGGACCTACACCAGCGCGCACGACGCGGGGCGGGAGCTACAGAGACGGGGCTACAGTGTGGAGGTGCCAGCCGCCAAGGACGAGGAGGACCCCGGTGTGACCCGGCTGGAAGAGCTACTGGGCTGGCAACGACAAGGCAAAAACCCACAGGGAGTGGCACCTACCGCGGCTGATAGAGCTAAGGAGAGACTCCGGGGGTTCCAGAGGAGCCCCACGGAGTGACAGGAAAGTCGGCTTTCAGAACAGGAATATGCTGGACACGTAATCCACTTTCTGATTTAATACTTTTGAGCTGGGAGCGGCTCCGAGGACAAGATTGAGACCGTTGGACACATAGGATGGTGGTAGGTAGACTACTGAACCCCCTCATAGGGCCCTTCCTAGATGACAGGTTTTACCCTAGACCCACCAACGGGGTCATGGAGGAGGAGAGAAATCTACTCCCCCTTTGGAGTTCCAGGTATCTGTGTTATGTTAGAGTCAGTTGTTTTACTGACGAAGTTACTGTGTTTCCTATGTTTACGGGGCGACTGATTGCTTCCTACCTCAAATGAGTGTGGCACATAAAATAATATCTTTAAACGTGAACGGTCTAGGTAACCCTATAAAGCGGAGCAAGGTTATAGCAAAACTGAGAAAGGCCAAACCAAGTGTAGTGTTTCTGCAAGAAACACATTTATCAAAAAAAGAACATGAAAAGTTTAAAAAACTGGGATATGTGAACTCCTTTCACAGCTCATGTAAGAATAGCAGAAGAAGAGGGGTAATAACATTGATACCCAACTCTGTTAATTTTGAATTAATCAAGGAAGAAACCGATGGAGAGGGCAGATACGTGATGGTCAAGGGCAGGATAGACAGTGTCTTAATCTCTCTAATTAATATATATGCCCCACCGGAGAGCGACAGAACATTTCTAAAATCTATCTTTGATAAAATTGAATCAGTGAGTGAGGGAATCATAGTCTGTGCAGGAGACTGGAACGCTATTTTAAACTATAATATGGATACAACAAGTAGTAGAAGACACAAACACAACTTGTCCAAAAGCTTGAACAAGCTAATTAAGGAATCCAGTCTGTTTGATGTGTGGAGGGACCTGCACCCACTGGAGAGGGACTTTACACACTACTCAGCAGCCCACAAAGTACACTCCAGAATAGATTATTTTCTGATGAATACCGCAGATAGACACAGGATTAAAGAATGTACCATAGGGACTGCAGACGTATCGGACCATAGCGCAATCTATTTAACCATAAACCTGGACAACATAAATAAAAAAACTCTATGGAGATTGAATTTAGGAATTCTAAACAACACGACGCATGTGGAAGATATAAAGAGAGAAATAAAAGAATGTATTAACATAAATAGAGACAATGAGGTTGCCCCAACAATAGTCTGGGATACTGTCAAAGCAGTAATAAGAGGTCGCTTGATCTCAAGGACATCCTATATAAACAAAATGAAAAGGCTTAAATATGACAAATTACAACAACAATTAAGGAAACTAGAAAAACAGCAACAAACCGACCATGGCGATGAACTGGCAGAACAAATAAAAATTGTTAAAAAAGACATAAACAATATGGCATCTGAAGAAATTGAGAAGAAATTACGTTTTACAAAACAAATATTCTATGAATCCGGACCTAAAGCCACAAAGATTCTGGCAAAGCGCCTCAGAACACAAAAAATTAAACACTCAATACACAAAATCAAGGAACCAACCAGTAATGAAATAATATATGAACCAGATATAATTCAAAAAACCTTCAAGGATTACTACAAAGTGCTGTACTCGCCACCCGAGAATATAAACGAGATGGAGATTAAAAACTATCTGTTAAAACTGGACCTTCCCTCCATAGGCACTAACCAAAACGGAGCTTTAACCTCTCCTATAACAAAAGAAGAACTAGACAAGGCCATCAGTAAACTGAAGACCAATAAAAGCCCTGGAAGCGATGGATACCCAAATGAGTGGTATAAAATCTTTAGGCAGGAGATCTCCGCTTCACTGTTGGAGTCCTTTAACTGGACACTCAAACACGCTGAAATCCCCCCTTCCTGGAATGAAGCAGTCATATCCGTAATTCCTAAGGAAGGTAGAAATAAAGAGTACTGTGAGTCGTACCGACCAATTTCTGTCCTTAACGTTGATTACAAATTATTTACCTCTATAATTTCCAAAAGGTTGGAACATCTACTGCCAGAGCTGGTGGATGAAGACCAGACAGGTTTCATAAAAGGCCGACAAACCCAAGATAATATCAGAAGGACAATACAATTAATAGATACAATTAATAAACAAAAAACAAGTGCAGCCTTCATCAGCCTTGACGCAGAGAAGGCCTTTGATCGTGTCAGCTGGCCCTTTCTCTTCTCGGTCCTGGAGAGGATGGGCTTTAGCAGTCAATTCATTAAATGTATCCAAGCCCTCTTTAATGAGCCAACTGCTAGAATTAAGATCAACGGCACCTTAACAGATAATTTTGCACTTTATAGAGGCACCCGGCAGGGATGCTGTCTGAGCCCCACTCTATTTGCTCTCTTTATGGAACCGCTGGCCCAGGAAATTAGACAAAATGAGGAACTTAAAGGAATTACAATAGCACAAGAAGAACATAAAATAGGATTATTCGCAGACGATATTCTCATATACTTAAAGAACCCAGACTCAACATTTCCCAAACTTCTGTCAATCCTGGATAATTTTGGCCAGAAATCGGGGTACAAACTCAATATAAATAAAACACAGGTCCTGTGTGTGAACTACACACCGAGCAGCTCCATCAGACAAAAATACAAATTAAAATGGGATCTGGCTAATATGAAATATCTTGGAGTCTTTATTACACAAGACCTGAATAAGCTCTATGAGACAAATTACCATAAAATCAACAACAACATACAGAAAGACCTGTCAAAATGGTCAACAATAACCTTAGATTTCAATTCAAGAATCGAGGCAATAAAGCTGAATATACTACCAAGACTGTTATACCTATTCCTCTCCTTACCTGTTCGGATCCCAGACTCTCAATTTACAGCATGGGATAGGCAGATGTCGCGATTCATTTGGGAAGGCAAAAGACCTAGAGTCAAATTCAAAACACTTCAACTGGAGAAACAAAACGGAGGCCTTGCGCTACCCAACTTACGAGAATACTTTTACGCTGCTCAGCTGAAATACATGGTATGTTGGTGTTCTCCAGAATATTATGCTAAATGGAAAAATATAGAGCTCACCCAGAGCAAAAGTCAACCTCAGACCAGGCTAGGAGAAAAACACTACAGACACCAGGAAGATGATAACTTTACGGTTTCTGAAACACTAAAAACATGGACGGATATAATCAGGAAATATAAACTCGAAGGAGACTGTAGGTTATTGCTATGGCCTTCACAGACAACTCTCTTCAGACCAGGACAAACTGACAAAACCATTACAACATGGACAGATAGAGGTATTACAGCCATATGCACACTGACAGAAGGTAACATCTTTAAATCATTTGAAAGAGTTAAAAAAGAATTTGAACTAGAAAACAAAGACTTGTTTCGTTTCTTACAACTAAGACACTTTTTTGATACTCAGGTAAAAACTGTTATATCATCAGAGAGTAATGTGCTGATTAAAATGATGACGGATGCTTACAAGGAAATGCCCTCCAAGGCTGTCTCTAAACTATACACATGTCTACAGAAATGCAATGGTAACAATTCATGGTATATAAAATCCAAATGGGAATGTGAATTACAGACCAAAATTTCAGAATGTGATTGGAGCTTACTATGCAAAACACAACATAGCTCCACAAGCTCCAAACGCTGGAGAGAGTTTGGATGGAAAAATCTGACACGTTTCTTTGTCACACCTCAAATTAAAAGCAAACAGTTTGGATTACAACAAAAATGTTGGAGACTATGTGGAAGCTATAACGCCAACCACAGCCATATCTTCTGGTCTTGTGTCAAATTACAATCTTTCTGGGATGATAATATTAGACTCTTGGAGGCCATTTTAAATTATAAGGTTCCTAAGGACCCACGGATTCTGTATCTGGGTTTGATCCCAGAAGGAGTTGTTAAGAAAGAAGATAGGTACCTTTTCAAAATAATGATTATTGCTTATAAGAAGGCCATTACAAGGAACTGGTTGAAAAGTGACGCTCCACAAACAGGACATTGGATGGACATTATGGAGGAGATTTACGCGATGGAGAAAATGACCTTTCATCTGCGAATTAAAGCAGAGGACTTTACACAAAACTGGAGAAAATGGACATTATTCAAAGACAAAGACAATGCTCACTCAACTCCATGAGAATCTGTATGCCCCCTCTTGTATTGTTTGACCCCTCCCCCCTTTTTTTTTTTTTTTTTTTTTTTTTTTTTTTTTTTTTTCTCTATGTAATGTTCCTGTTCCTGTCATTTACAAATGTATATATATACACTAAAATCACTAAATAAACAGTTTAAAAAAAAAAAAAAAAAAAAAAAAAAAATGCCCCCAAAGTGGCACAGGGGAAAAACAAAACAAAAAAAAATCCTAAAGGATACAATAGGGCTTTCGCTGCCGAACATTGTCCGGCACTCAGACCCTAATTAACTACGTACACATGTTTGGAAGAACATACACCAGGAAAGTGGCCGAATCTGAGCAAGAAAACAAAGTCTGGCCGACTAAACGCTCGCTTCTGAAATGGACCAAATGCACGATGTTCACACAGTGTGCTGCAGATGGGCCTGGTATACACCTACAAGAGCTCCATTAAAGTGTTAACCTTTCTAGACTTGCGACCCCTCAAAGCACTTTTTACAGGACATATCTCATTCATACACTGATGGCATTGGCTGCCATGCAAGGTGCCAATTGCTCATCAGTTTGAGGACCTAACCATTCAGACACATTTACACACCATTGGCACAGCCTTCAGGAGCAATTTGGGGTTCAGTTTTGCCCAACATGCAGACTGCAGGGGTCATCTGGTTTGATCTGATTAATCTTATCTGATCTGATCTGATTAATGGGCAACCTACGATACCTCCAAGCCACAGCTGTCCAGCCATGTGTTGGTACATACCTTTTTCTTGTACATAGTAAGCGAGGTAGAGGTCAAGCTCTTTGACAGAGACGGAGATGTGTCGAGGCTGGACACAGAGGACTGGATTGGAGCACTGTCCTCCTTTCACCAGCCGCTCTCCATCTGTGCTTTCCAATGGGATTCCTTTAAACAGGATGACCATCACCAGGTCCAACCTCCAGACCTTGGAAAATACAAAACACAAGCCTTTTGTCTAAAAACAACTTAATCTTTTTTTTTTTTTCTTTAATTATTTTTTTTTGCCTTTTTATGCCTTTTATTGATAGTACAGCTGAAGATAGACAGGAAGCAGGGGGCAGAGAGAGGGGGAGAGACACGCAGTAAATGGTGTCCGATGCGGGAGTCGAACCGGGGCCAGCTGCAGCGAGGACTGTAGCCTCTACACATGGGGCGGCTGCTTAACCCACTACGCCACCGACCACCCCAAAACAACTTAATCTAACCCACACCATGTTTCACTTAACTTCAACAAGTAGTAGTTGCCAAATAGCCATACCCACACCGTTTCATCAGCATTCATAATTTTGATAACTTTTCATAGTCAAGGCCTAGACACACACACAAGTTTCAATTAGATGGGATGAAATCCCTAGCAGGAGTTTGTTAAAATAGGCCACACACACTTGGGTCAAATTGGATGGAACACCAGGCCCACATTGTTTCATTTTGTTTCGTTTTGACGGACTGCTGTGTCTACATAGTTTCTCAAAAACTCGCCATTTTTGGAGGGCTTATTCCCAAGGTTGTTTTTGATCTTTTCACCAAGTTTTAGCACCATACGATCAATATTATCTGAGCTGGACGTCATCTCTAAAAACTGTTTTTTCTATCGATACTAGGAGACGCTGTTTTATTTACATTCATGTGTAGACTGTCCACCATGCAGAAACTTGTTTAGAAATTCTAGAAATGATCAACTTTTACTTTATACTACTTACTTTATACTTTAATTATCCTGACTAATACAAGCAAAACTGTGGAATAGACCTACTGGAAATTAATATATGCTATTAGTCAGAATGTAGTTTACCTTGTCAGCTTGTCGGAGACAGTCTATGCGTCTCATTTTGCCTTTCTGGTCAGGGTTTGACAGGACACAGCATGCAGCTTTCTTCCCTGTGATTGACAGAACAAAGTCTTCTCTGCATTCAGGTCTAATGTCCTTTCTTAGCTTGGCCAAAAGACGGCTTGCCCACTTCTGTTTCACCTAGGAATAAAATAATACCATAAAGAGAGTAGTAGTAGAGTATATTTGTTTGAATAATGTATTGTTGGTGTGGCTGCAGGTTTTTGTTCAAACCAAGCAGCACAGCAGACTTGACTCATTTAATCAACTGAAGTCTTTAGAGAGTTGATTGGTCAAAGTGTGTGCTCTTGGTTGGTTGGAACAAAAACCTGCAGCCACAACAGCCCTTCGTGGAACAGTTGCCCAGGTCTGTGCTAGTATATAAAAATAGCTTTAAAACCAGTAACTGTTACATTTAGTTCAAGGAGTGGATCCAAATATAAACATAAAAGTGAACAAAAGAAGTCTAGTAACTTACTTACTTACTTACTTCTAGTTACTTATACTGGAAGACTACTTCTTCTCTCTCTAACTTAAGAGGCTGGTAAACACAAATAACAAAAAGGCAAAAAATCCAACAATCCAAGCATGAATCACAATCCCAACTGAAATCCAAACAAAAAAAAAACAGGAGCAGGGAAGGGATAAGCATAAAGCCAGACAAAGAACAGTATATTAATATACTGTAAAACACTGGTTTGACTCCCAATAAAATGGCTTTAATTGTTCAATTATGGTATATTAGTTTTAGCTACTTCATGTAATATATTGTAAAACTAAGAAATGTTATTCACCCCACCTCTGCCTTCTCCCCCAGTAGTTCATCTTTGACAGCTCTCTCTTCTTCTTTAGTCATCCTTTTCTCATGTTTTTTGAAGTACTTCCTCTTCCTGGCCTGGAGGTTGAACCATGTGTAGGCAAAGGCACGGACCTGGGGCAGCAGGGCCTCAATGAATGGGTGGAACTCATCCTGCACGGGAGACAGACAGATAAACATGTAAGTACACATATTCACACATCAAGGGTCACATACGTAGATATCAGTAACCGAACCAATTGACATGTAACCCAGGCTCTATTTTACCAGCACTACTGACAGTCTTAATAATATCATACCACTATCATACTTGGTGATATCATATAAGAGAAGAAGGGAAAGAAGAGACAATTTAGACACTTTTTACACCAGACAGCTTCGAGTCATCCAAGCGTAGAGGCACATTTCCATGGTAATCAATCTACATTTAACTCACTCTTTGTGTACAGCAAAGCAATGTGTCTTTTTAGCGTTCATATTATTACTTATTTATGCACATAATTCCTTCCTACAATATGTATATGTTAGGCTTTGCCCAATGCCATAAATAATTGGAGAGAACCATATGGGATGAAATATGTGAAATATTTTTTTTCCCCCTGTGCCACTTCAGGGGCATTTTTGAGGGGCTAAACACACCCGAAAACTCACAAAATGAAAAACTCAAGTAGTAAAGTGTCCTGAAATTTTTAGAATTTTAGAATTTAGTGAGATATTCAAAAATGAATATCACAATTTTTGGTGATTCGGGTTGTTTGAGAAGGGGTCATATTTGAACGAACTCCTCGTAAGTATTTTATCCAGTTAACTTCAAACTTGGTAGATGTGTTCATATAGACTTCCGGAGTAAAAGTTATCAAAATTATGAATTTGATGAAATGGTGTGGGCATGGCGCTCCATCAGATTTGACCATTTGTCCCAATTCTGGCTAATGTGTGTGGTCAATTGAACGAAATGCTTTGAAAGTTTCGAAGACTCGCGTGTTTTCCGCATATTGCCTTCCGATGTGCCAACCCATTGGCGGGTGCGGAGGTGCGAGGGCCAGTCCAATGCTGCTTGCAGCTTTAATTTTTAGGGCTAATTTTAGGGCTTTCATCCCATCTGGAATCATCCTTAAAGGAATCCCAAAAGGAGGCCAATGCTCCAATCCAGTCCTCTGTGTCCAGCCTCGACAGATCTCCGTCTCTGTCAAAGAGCTTGACCTCTACCTCGCTTACTATGTACAAGAAAAAGGTATGTACCACCACATGGCTGTGGCTTGGAGATAGCGTGGGTTGCCCATTAATCAGATGATCAGTGGTTCGATCCCCTCCAGTCTGCATATTGAAGTGTCCTTGGGCAAAACTGAACCTCAAATTGCTCCTGAAGGTTGTGCCAATGGTGTGTGAATGTGTCTGAATGGACCCAAGTCTGGCTAATGTGTGTGGCCTATTTTAACAAACTCCTGCTAGGGATGACTGAGTTAGATTAAGTTGTTTTTAGACAAAAGGCTTGTGTTTTGTATTTTCCAAGGTCTGGAGGTTGGACCTGGTGATGGTCATCCTGTTTTAAGGAATCCCATTGGAAAGCACAGATGGAGAGTGGCTGGTGAAAGGAGGACAGTGCTCCAATCCAGTTGTCTGTGTCCAGCCTCGACACATCTCCGTCTCTGTCAAAGAGCTTGACCTCTACCTCGTTCAAACCAGATGATTGGTGGTTCGATCCCCGGTTCGATCCCCTGCAGTCTGCATGTTGGGCAAAACTGAACCCCAAATTGCTCCTGAAGGCTGTGCCAATGGTGTGTGAATGTGTCTGAATGGTTAGGTGTATACCAGGCCCATCCGCAGCACACTGCGTGAACATCGCGAAGCGAGCGTTTAGTCGGCCAGACTTTGTTTTCTTGCTCAGATTTTTATTTTTTTATTTTATATTCCTCCGGTGCCTCTTCGGGGGCATTTTTGAGGGGCTAAACACGCTCGAAAACTCACAAAATGAAAAACTCAAGCAGGAAAGTATGCTGAAATTTTTAGAATCCGTAAGTCTCACAGGCGCTCGGACCAAGATGGCTTTTTGGCTTTTTTAACGGAGCCTCTGCCATTGACAAAATTTCACGTAGAAACATGGTTTTTGGTGGCCACATGCATCTCCCCCAGGCCTACCTCCTACCGCCTACCTCACCTCTTGGTGACCTGGGCTACAACGAAGCGTACACCGTCCAATTTGTTTCAAAGTTGGCGTTTTTGTGTTTTTGGGGTCATTTTCAGTGGTCGTATTTGAACGAACTCCTCGTAGGGCTTTCATCCCATCTGTTTGAAACTTGCCATGTGTGTTCTAAAGGCCTTGACATTGAAAAATCTTGAGTTTGGGAATTACTGTGTGGGAGGGGCGGGGCCACGAAAATCTGTGTGTTTTCATGAAATTATGACTATAACTTTGCAAAAAATACTCCCCTGTAGCCGGTGCAGTACCACCGAAGGTAGCTTCAGCTAGCCGTCCCCTGGTAGTTCCCGGTAGCCGGGAGGCTGGGTGACTGTACGAAGGAGACATATCCCCAAACTGAAGCCCACGGTACACTACCAACCACTCCACGTTTCAAACAAATTTTCCCCACTCAGCGACACACCCGCACACCAACTCTGGTCATTGGCAGCTACATTTTACGAAACGTGAAATTAGCGACACCGGGGGTCATAGTCAAATGCATCCCGGGGGCCAGAGCGGGTGACATCGAGTCAAATTTGAAACTGCTGGCTAAGGCTAAACGTAGATACAGTAAGATTGTTAACCACGTCTGCGATAATGACACCCGGTTATGCCAATCAGAGATCACTAAAATTAATGTTTCATCGGTGTCTGAATACGCCAAAACGATGTCGGATTCCATAGTTTTCTCTGGACCCCTACCCAATGTGACCAGTGATGACATGTACAGCCGCATGTCGTCATTTCACCACTGGCTGTCGAGGTGGTGTCCAGTGTAACCCACTTATAGTAGATACACTGAATGGCTAGGTTTGAAAATAGCTCATTTACCATAGACTTGAACAGCTGGATAATGAACACCACCAAACGGATTGCAAAAATGAACTCCTTTAGTGAGTACTGCACAACAAAAGTATACCAAACATAGGTAGAAACAACAATATCAAGAATAATAAAGAAAATAAAATGGCGCCTTTAAAATGGTGAGTCCATTCTTAGTACCGGTACTGTTCTGTTTGTGTTCAACCCAGATGTTCCTCTAATAAGGCGATCAGAGTCATGTGCTAACTCTTTTGGTTGTGTAGTAATCCTGCCAACCAGGTTGGCCCTACCACCGGTTGTAGTCAGCAACGACAAGTCAAACCAGCTTCTTTAGGATCTTGGGGAGGCTCGCCATCTATGAATCACAGACTGTTCCTGAATCACTCCATTCGGGGTTCTGGATCCTCTCCAACAGACTGGACGTTCCTATGGGGACTAGGAATCTCCAAAAGACCTGACCTGTTTAATTCAATAAACAGGACCATTAAGTAAACAATCTAATAGTTGTACAACAATAACACTAAAGTATGATGACAATGTCACCTTTGACATTATGGCCTTGCATTACACTAAAGCTCAATGATTTCAAATCTAGAAATCATGAATCATTGGATAATAATTCAAAACATGTCTGAAATGGTGATTTAAATCATGAGCAGAATATATTCATTCATTCATAATATGAATTTCTGTAATAAGAGTCATGAAGTTAACCCCTAACTCACAACTGAAAGAAGAAAATTCCTTCACATTACAATTTGTATTACAAAATAAAGTCAAAACATCCCCTTTAATCACACATAGACAAAATGGCTGATCACGATGTACTTTGTGCTGCCCGCAGTCACATGTACCAGTATGAACACAATGCTAATCAGCTAATAAATGCTCATTTAGTGTATTAAGTGCACAGGCTAAGGTGCCAAGTGCAACAAGCTTAATGCAACAGTTCACCGCAGTATATCTCCATATAGCTAACCTACCCAGCATGAGTAGCAGCAGCTAACAGATATCAAAACCACCGAAAATGTCATTCTCACCGATGCACTTTATTCCAGTGCTGAGCACCGTCGGGGACTCTCAGCTCTCACAAGATAAAAGACGGTTTGCCCGTGTAACCGCTTGAGCACAGTGCTAACCGCTTGAGCACAGTGCTAACCGCTTTCGTTCAGCGGATTGCTGCCTTCTGCTGTCGCGGCCGGAGTCAAAAGGAAATGCAAAAATGCCGCGTACAAACTTGCCTGCTACACAATAAGCGGAACGTGCACGCTAATTGGTTGCTAAAAGGCTACCTGCCTTTCATTTGGTTAGATGCAGTGAACCTGAGTGCTGCCTTCAAATGCAGTTGGAACGTGTTGCTTTCAATTGCAACTCAGAAAATATTAAATATATGAAACAACTAATAAAACAACTATTTCAGGTTAAGCTTAGGGTTTAGTTACCCAAGATTTACACCTGGGTTACACCAGCAAACGATGTGCGCTTCATAGACAATTGGACACCTTTCAGGGGAAAACCTGGTCTGATTAGGAGAGACGGTATCCATCCCACTTTGGATGGAGTAGCTCTCATATCTAAAAATATGGACCAATTTATTAGACAACCAAAACCGTGAAAACCCAGAGTTGAGACCAGGAAGCAGAGCTGCAGTCTTACACACTTCTCTGTGCCTCCATTAGTGCAGCTGTCCACCCAATCCTTTAGTATAGAGACTGTGTCTGTCCCCTGTCCACCTACATTGTTTAAAGATAAAAGAAACAGAAGAGGAGTTCATCATAAAAACTTAATAAAAATTAAATCAAGATCTCCACCAGTACAAAATAAGAGCATTAAATGTGGACTCCTGAATATCAGGTCCTTGTCCTCTAAAGCTCTTTTAGTCAATGAATTCATATCTGATTATGATATTGATTTATTTTGCCTCACTGAAACCTGGCTGCAGGAGGATGAATATGTTAGCAAATCCACTCCTCCTAGTCATTATGATACTCATATTCCTCGAAGTAATGGTCGATGTGGTGGAGTTGGAGCCATATTTGGCTCAAGTCTATTAATAAATCCTAAACCTAAACTAAGTTATAATTCATTTGAAAGTGTTGTTCTTAGCCTCACTCACCCAACATGGAAAACATTACAGCCAAATCTATTTGTTATAGTATATCGCGCTCCTGGCCCTTACTCTGAATTTTTATCTGAATTTGCAGAATTTGCATCAGGCTTGATCCTTATAACAGATAAAGTAATTATTGTAGGTGATTTCAATATTCATGTGGACAACCACAATGATAGTCTTAGTACTGCGTTTATCTCTTTATTAGATTCAATTGGCTTCTGTCAGAATGTAAATAAACCGACTCATTGTCTGAACCACCCTCTTGATCTGTTCTCTCATATGGCACTGAACTTGATCATCTTATAGTCTATCCACAGAATCCTCTTCTTTCTGACCATTTTTAATAACCTTCGAGTTCATATTACTGGACTATAAGCCTTTTTGTAGAAACTCCTACAGCAGATGCTTATCTGACAGTGCTATTGCCAAATTCAAGGAAGTGATTCCTTCAGTTTTGAATTCAATGCCATGTCTCAATGTAGCAGAGGACTTGTCTGCTTCCTTTAGCCCCTCACAAATAGATCATCTTGTTGATAGTACTACAGGCTCATTACAGACAGCACTCGACTCTATTGCACCTAAAGAAGATAATTAAACAGAGGAGGTTAGCACCATGGTATAGCCAGCAGACTCGCAAGTGGCACGTAACTCTGAACGCAAATGGCGTGCCACTAAACTAGAAGAATCTCGCTTAGTCTGGCAAGATAATCTTAAAACTTACAGGAAGGCTCTCCGTAATGCCAGAACAGCCTATTACTCTTCTTTAATAGAGGAAAAGAAGAACAACCCCATGTTTCTCTTCAGCAGTGTAGCCAGGCTAACAGAGAACCACAACTCTATTGACCCATCTACTCCTCTAGGTCTAACTAGTAATGACTTCATGAGCTTTTTAATGATAAAATTAGGACTAATAGAGCCAAAATACATCATGCCTTGCCTTCGACAGGCACTGATCTGCATTCTGATACAGCAAGTTTGGAATCAGCTGCAAAACCTGATACATATTTAGACTGTTTTTCTCCCATTGACCTTCATCAAATAACTTCAATAATTTCTTCATCTAAGCCGTCAACCTGTCTCCTAGACCCCATCCCAACCAGGCTGCTCAAGGATATTTTACCTCTAGTTAGCCCTTCTTTATTGGATATGATTAATCTGTCTTTATCAGGATATGTACCACAGTCCATTAAAGTAGCTGTAATTAAACCTCTTCTTAAAAAGCCCACTCTAGATCCAGGGGTTTTAGCCAATTAGAGACTGATATCAAACCTTCCCTTTCTTTCTAAGAAAACTTGAGAAAGCTGTAGCTAATCAGCTGTGTGAATTTCTTCATAAGAACAGTTAATCAAGGATTTTCAGTCAGGATTTAGAGTGCATCATAGAGTGCATCACTAGAGACCGCACTAGTCAAAGTCACAAACAATCTCCTAATGGCATCAGACAAAGGACTCATCTCTGTACTCGTCCTGTTAGATCTTAGTGCTGCATTTGACACCATAGACCATAAAATTCTTTTACAGAGACTGCAACATCAGATTGGCATCAAAGGAACTGCCCTAAGCTAGTTTAAGTCGTATTTCTTAGATCGATCTCAGTTTGTTCACATCAATGATGAATCCTCCATGCATACCAAAGTCTGTCATGGAGTCCCACAAGGTTCTGTACTAGGACCATTCAGTCTATATATGCTTCCTCTAGGGAAGATTATTAGGAACTAGAAAAATTTCTAAAGAAATTTTGAGTGTGCCTGACTCTGGCCCCATCGCCCCCATGCACTATTATTGACACTGCTGACGCACATCAGCAACAGTGAAAATAGCCCCTCCCCCCTCAGGCTTGAGGTTGCCAAGCAACCAGGGCCAACTGCTGGGCCCTAGAAGCACCTGTTAGACTGTCAGACGTCCCCTGCGAGGTGGTGGCAAAAAATGCCAAATGGTGTTTGGGCTACTTGTCGACCACTTCTGTGCCCGGTTTGAGAGCTAAATGTTAAAAACTCTGGTCTGGGTCATCAGGTAAAGAGCAGATGCTCCCTGCTGCTTCTGGTAATTTCTCCTCTCAAATTAATATTGGAGTTTGTGGGGCTGTGGATGGGTGTTGGTGGCGACTCTTTGTGTCTGAGGTCAAAACTATAATACTGACAGCTTCAGCAGTGGTATCTATGCAACAATGTCAGTTGGAAATGCTGACAGAGAGAGAGAAGATGCGGAAACCACTAATTTTTGTATTAGCCACTCATGTTAGCAATTAGCATGATGCGCTAGCCACTAATTTTAGCACTGGCTGCTAATGTTGCTGCTTTTTAGCCACAAAAAATTAAATAGATGCCAATGCTAACATGCTAATGCTAACATGCTAATTGCTATTATGCTAACTGCTAACATCCTAATGCTGCCACTAATTTCAAGCCACTAAAAACTAGGGCTAGAAATTATGTTATGAGTTAATACAGTCCTGCTGGATTCATTGTCAAATCAGATGACTTGTGTCTGGACACACATCAGCAACAGTGAAAACAGCCCCCCCCCCTCCTTCCTGAGGCAGGCTTGAGGTTGCCAAGTAACCAGGGCCAATCCCCGGCCGAGCCGCTCGTTTTGACTCCTTGTTTGTGTATGTGCGACAAAAACTCTGGGAGCGGAAGCGAAAACACGGAAGAAACGTAAGAATAATAATAATAAGAATAAGCCGGGTAGATAGTAAAGAGTGTGCTCTTTCAGGCACACTCAACTAGAAAAATTTCTAAAGAAATTTTGAGTGTGCCTGACTCTGGCCCCCATTGCTGCCTGCTGGCTTCTACTTGCTGGCCCTAATCAGCAGAGCAGTTACTGCACCTGTTAGAATGTCAGTTGGAAATGCTGACAGAGAGAGAGAGAAAATGTTGAAACCACTAATTTTTGTATTAGCCACTCATGTTAGCAATTAGCATGATGCGGTAGCCACTAATTTTAGCATTGGCTGCTAATATTAGCGATGAGCATGCTTTTTAGCCACTAAAAATTAAATAGATGCCAATGCTAACATGCTAATGCTAACATGCTAATTGCTAACATGCTAATGCTACCACTAATTTCTAGCCACAAAAAATTAGTATTAGGCGCTAATGTTAGCAATTAGCATGACCCACCATTCTTTTTGCAGCTGCACTGGCAGTTGCTGCAATCTCCATTGCAATTGCAGACTGTGAACTGAAGAAGCAGCAATTGCAGAAACTGGATCACAACCAGTGAAGGCATGACAAAAGAGCAGGTAGTGTCTTTGTCTTTCAGAGAGAGCTTCTTGGATCCTCCTGACATCATAGGAGCCCATAGATGTGGTCAAGTAGATCGGATGGTTTGTGCTTGACAAACCATGGTCAGAGTTGGCAGGAGATTGCCAACAGTTACCTGAGATACTTGCAGGTTTCTGCAATCGCTGGCCATGGGAAAACAGCTCTATTTGACAGGTTATAATAATAATAATAACAATAATAATAATAATAATAATAATAATCATCATAATAATTAATAATAACAACAGCACAGGCCCCATGGCTCCTGAGGAGCTTCTTCAGTTCACAGTCTGCAATTGCAATGGAGATTGCAGCGACTGCCGGTGCAGCTGCAAAAAGAATGGTGTCAAGTGTATCTCGGCATGTGGAGTTTGTAAAGGCATTACGTGCAAGAACTGTGTTCATGATGATGTTCAGTTTGGAGAAGACTCAGACATTGACACATGAGGTGTGTGACAGAGTGGATCAGTATTATGCAAGATACTGAAATAAACGAATAACGCTACTTTTCAAATTCAAATGTTTGCTTTTCCACTAAGGAGCAGTTTTGGTGAAAAAAACTAATGCTGCCCTGACAATTATTACCTTGCCATGAGGCTATTGCTTTAGACAAATAGAAAAAAGATAGAATATTTCATGGTGTTAACTGGGTTATTTTTTATTGTTTTTGGGGAGGCGGGCGGCTTTATTTGTGAATAATGGCTGAAAATACAGTGAGAGGGAAAAGTGGGGGTGGCTGTTTTTGCACTAAGGAGTGGTTTTGGTGAAAATCTAATGCTTGCAATCAACTCGGAATCATGAAACACCCTAGTTTGACCCCTCACAAGTTACTGAAAGCCAAATTTATCATTTTCGATTTTTCAAAAATCGGTTACAGGTACCCCAACTTTGAGCAATTTTTTAGGAGGTTTCCCACGGGAGTTGAATTTCAACATTTTAAGACATGATATTACACACCTTCCTAAACACAATTGTGAAGAAATTTCTTGGTCAGGATTTAGTTCCCAGATTGGTCAAATATCTGCCAAAATGCCCTTACTAACGCCCTTTTGTGTTGTCAATTTTTTGAGGGCATAAAGGCCAAAAGCACCAAGGCCATAAAATAAGACAATGATTTTAAGTCCATGTACATAATGAATTCAACCTTCATCCTTGCCCCTAAAATGACGAAATTCCAGGCCTGTGTGTGTGTATGTATGTGTGTATATATATATATATATATATATATATATATATATATATATATATATATATATATATATATATATATATATATATTACACGATTGTTGTTGCCATTTCATTCTTGTCATTTAATAAATAAACATAAATAACATAACATAAATTAAATGTTGTTATTGGGTCTATACTTATCTACACTATGCCCACTGACACAAAGAACACATTTATCACATTTGAGAGGATAAATAAATGTCTAATTTATTAATTCAAATGTAAATCTTACAGGATCAAGCCGATAAAGTCACTGTGCAGATCTGAATAGAAGCTTCTGTTCAACAGCCTCATTCAAAAAAATACATGCACACATTGAAACAACCAAGTGCTCAAAGAACCAATCCCAAGTGTCAAAAGAAAACTGTACTAACTTTGTTAAAAAAAAAAAAAAGTATGTATGATTGTTAAAATGTAAAATAGAATTGTATGATAACTTACTAAAAATGTCAGGAAATTATGCATCTGCTCAAAACCTGTAGTTGTGTTTACTATTAACTAACATCAGTTTATCTGAACTGTTACTGTTACTTACTGTAGGATGAGAACGTAACACAACATAGCATACCCATAGAGAGGAATAAAGTTAAGGAACTTGCACAGTGGAAAAGTTGCAGTTATCTGAGGTTTTCTATCAAGTTCCCAAAACAAAAAATAAACCACACATGCGCACAAATGCATACATAAAGCATACCATAACATATCAAAACATACCAAACAGCACTTTCAAAATGTTCAAGCTAATAAGTCCTTTTTACTCTGGGTACCTGCTTGTTATATTATTTTATCAGAATTCATATCATTACCTGCCCTATTCTGCACAATAACAGCAACTGGCTATGAACTGTTGAACGGTTTAAACTGAGACATTTGTCATTTAATACCTGTTATTATTATTTTTATAGCATATCATGACACGTGTCATGGATATTTAACTTAACTGAATGATGGCTTTAATTTCCGTATACGTACAGGCTGTCCTTTAGGAATGCAAAGTGTAACAGTTATCAAGCGGGACAGAAAGCACAGTGTAGATTTACCTGAGACAGGGAGAGGGGAGAAAACATCATTTTGATGAGAATAAGCTGAATCACGCCAGGCTTTGTGTTAACATAAACATCGCTCGGACGAAATTTCCAAACCGTCGTCATTTGCTTTAGCAGTTTTCTGGATGTTCTTCCCCACTGAATCATATAAGGCACTTAACCTCCGGGTAGAGAAAATGTTGCATTTCCTGGGCTGCTTTACTAAATTTTTAAGAATCTAGTCTTGCCTTGACTGACTCTGCCGTGTTAACTCTAGAAATGATGACACGCCATAAAAATTGAGGTCCTGGAAAAATGCCCAGCACGAAGAAAAACACATTGAAAGTTCGGAATAATCATTCTTTGAAGAATATTGCCAGAGGTGTAACGGGAACAAGTGTGTGAGAGGGAAGGGGATTATGGCGAAGAATAAAAGAAAGAGAACTGAAATGACGTTATAAATCCAGCCCATCCCAAACGACAGGCTTAAAGCCGCAGCAGCTGTTGTCTCTCTCTGCCTCCTAAAACTGTACTTCTAACACACACTACACATCATTTCAGAATCCACTTGACATACAAAAAATAAACTCTACAATAGCCTTATACTCTTGAAAAACATCTTGCACAAACAGAGGACACTTTATGCAGTGTAGCAACTCAAATGGTGTTCACTGTTGCCAAGTGTTGAGCCGTGAGACAAGCCAAACATAAGAGCAGCAGCAGCAGCAGCATACACAGAGAGTTCACGGATCATGATTTCACATGTTTTTTCAAAAAGAAAAAAAAAACATCTTACAGCAACTCAACAGTATGCAAAGGGTTTAAAGGTCTGGTCTGTAAGATTCAGGGGGATCTACTGGCAGAATATGGAATATAGTATTCATTAGTTCACGAGTTTTCATTAGTGTGTAAACACCTAAAAATATGATTGTGTTTTTGTTACCTTAGGATGAGAGGCAGCAGGTTCTCTTCCACTGAGTCTTTAGTAGCCCATAATGGTTTTTGTCTCACAGCCACCATAGGTTCTCCTACACACCCATGGGTGGATGTTATAATAAAATTGTTGTTTTGCATCTGACATAGTGCAAACAGTTGATAGAAAACTGAGATAATGGTAAGGATAATGGTAAGGATGAGACCTTATTAAGTGATTACATTTCTTTATACAGGTAGATGTTCTCCTGCTCTGCTCTAGGTATGCTGCACCATATAATATAATCCTACCACTGGCTTCTTATAGCATAATGTATGGGTGTTACACTGATAGTTCATAATTGTAAAAAAAAAAAAAAAAATCGCACAGGCCTATGCGGTTTTTTAATAAAACCAGATAAGATGAACCAGAAAAAAATGCTTAATGCATGTAGCATGCAACTGATGTCATTACTTACAAAAAATATTTATGTCATCATGTTGTTTTATTCATCATTGACATAATTTAAGGCTATTGCTTGAAAATAATAAATGTGTTGTTATTGCTGTTGTCTTTGTGCTTAAACCAAACCAAATGTTAACAACAGAAAACGATTTTATTTGTGAAACAGTTGCTGAATCTCAACTAATGAATTGTTACATATGCCCGAGTTGCTCTGATCCACATAAAGCCTTACCACTGTCACATGAGGAGCAGTCTATTTTTAAGTCAGTCTTGTGGGCATTGTAAATGGTATTTCAGAGGATTTACCCAGAGCAATCAATTACATACAGTCTATTCTCAAGTTTAATCTGTGTCACGTATGATCAAATGGAGCTGACAGTGATGGAGGGGCAATATTTCACTTCCTTCTTCCCTACACTGGCATCTGAGCTGTTGTTAAATAGCTCATGTCGAAGCTTGACTTTGAATCTTCCGGTGACTGTCTTCTACACTACAGGACTGAGGGTACAGGAGGACTGCCTCCACCAACTGCAGCTCTGTGTTTATCCTAGCGCTTCTGTGCCTTAGCTTTACCCCGGGACGAGAGGCCCTCTGCCGGCCTATCATACTAGCTCAATCCTCTGGTTCAACTGCGGCCATTTTCTGCTGACTAACACACACATATGCACACACACTAAGACAAACAGGCTTCAACTTGGCCTTCTGACGAATGGTACCAGACGACAACAGGGGCAAACGCGCCTGCCGCTGCACACTTTTCCTCGAAAGCCTTAAACTCAACAATTTTCAATGCCGACTGCACGAACTGTTATGCACCAGAGCATGTTGCCTGCACACTCATGCGCCGCCAGGGGTCGGAAAACACATTTGCCAGCAGCCCTGTATACTGCCAAAACGCCCCGTTCTCCAGCACGCAGACGTAACTCCAAACTTCATTCAAAAGTGTGAGAGTTTTAAGCGAACTTGTTTCATGTCAAACGTACTTATCGTCTTCTTGTGGGACATAAACTCGTCTCCTGTTTGTTAACCTTTTGACAAACTCGGCGCATATATGACACTTAAAAAGGGCTTTATAGCAACAAAATAACACGTTTTATAATCGTGTCACACTGCTGGCTTCCGCCATGTACAGTGGGTTTGACGGAAGACGGCAATTTTAAGAACAGGCAAAACTGATTCTAAAAGTACAGATTTTATAACAGTATGTGGTGTTCTGCATGTAGTGTGTCTGCCGAATTTAAGGGTAAATCATAAGAAGCAGTATTTTCAAACTGTGTTGTGTCAGGTGTGCTTATTTCCAGGCGTGCATATTTACAGGCGTGCAAGGCTATTTTATTTGCCAGATTTTTAAATGAAATTTGACGACAGCCTCTAGCCACAGGAAAACGTGATGTAAAAAGTGACTGTGAGAGACACAGAAGAGCCTTGTTGACATTATGCTCCACTTTCAGCTGCGCAGCTCATTCAACTCCTCGCATTGCGTCTTTTTTTTTTTTTTTTTTTTTTGAAAACACTGAACAGCACACCAATAGGAAGCGACACACTACTACATTATTGTACCAGAACAGGTTTAGTCCTACCATTTCGAAGCCGAGCCGCCACCGCTGGAAGTTAAAACTGATCTCAATGCCTGCCCATCTTGCGCTGTCGGTCTTTATCATTCCATATTCATTTCCATCATTGTGCGCGTGCGAGAAAATCCGCGGTGCTGGAGACTAGAAGCGTCCCGCATCAAGCTCGGGCTCAACAGCAGTAACCCCCCACCCCCTCCCTTTCCCTTCCCCCCTCCCTCGCCCGGTAGGCTGCGGCAGAATACATCCACCTTCTACCTCTCTT
Source organism: Nibea coibor (assembly GCA_023373845.1). Classification (NCBI taxonomy): domain Eukaryota; kingdom Metazoa; phylum Chordata; class Actinopteri; family Sciaenidae; genus Nibea; species Nibea coibor. The sequence continues at coordinate 152,964 of CM041718.1, read as the reverse complement.
GTTCTCAGCTTTCTCTCTGACTGTCTTTCACTGATCCTGTCCACCTCTCACATGGTTAGCCTACTATATTTTCTCTTGGCTTCCTTCTATTCCAGTACCTTTGAATAATTTTTTTCCAATGTCTCTCCACGCTTCCCCCATGTCATCTCTTCCCCCACATAGTATATCCAAAGTTCCACACTGACAAGTCAATTCATCACAAATTTGTTAAGGAAGGCAAGGTGAAGCTGGTGAAAAGTTGAGTTTTCACATAAGGTTATGGGAGGTTAAGGTGAGGTTTGCTGCTATGGTTATGGATTAGGCAGTAGAGTTCATACATTGAGGAGCAGGTAACATTTAGGTATGAGTGGCTGAGTAGTGGTGTGTGTCACTTCAAGTCAGAGTGTGGATGGGTAGCTGTAGAGGTGCCAGTTTACTTTCCACACACTGCCGAAGTGCCTGTTGAACGAGGCGCCAAATCCACCTGCCCATGGGTGCCATTATGTGGCACATTAGACACATGATAATGGAAAGGGTAGAGACTGAGAAAACAACACACTAGCTTGTGATGGCCCTGTGGCCAGGGGTTGCAATCAGCTACTACACCACTAGATTCTACACACACTGGTTGTTCAACTTTTAATTTTGTGGCAGCAAAAGGTCAAAGTTGTAATTTGTCCAATTAGTTGGTTTATTTTGCCAAATGCCTGCAAAACTCAGCTGCTGAGAATGTCACTTGTCTGTATCGGTACAGTGTTTCACGCTAATTAGCTGCCTTTAGCATGCTAACATGCTAAATGTAGGTAGTAACCATGTTAGCTAAACCTTAGGCTGTGTCCCAATTCAGGGGCTGCATCCTTCGAAGGACGCATTTGAAGGCCAATTATGTCACAACGCTGCACGAAGGCTGTCCCAATTTCAAAGGCTCCTTCAAATGCCTCTTTTTCAAGGATGCACCGTAACTATCCTTCGCGGCCTCACATATCCCAAGATCCTTTGTGCACCGCTGTTCAGTGCCGGGAAACATACAATAATGGCAACACCAAGCGGCATCAAGCTGCAAGGAATTCACATTTACTTAATTAATACTTACTTAATTACTTTTACTTATTACTACCTATACTTTTACTAATTAGTTATATTTTATTAAGTTTTTTCAATGGCTATGTTAAAAGTACCAACTGATGGCAGGTGCCCAGCTGGTGACACAACCAGGAAAAGCTTTGAAGGCTAGACCGTCTCATTTAACAACAGCTGATGTGGCCTTCGAAGGAGCCTCAGAAGGAGTCGCCTTCAAAGGCCTCGAAGGCTGCGTCTTCCGAAGCATGCAGCCCCTGAATTGAGACACAGCATTAGTGTTGTCACTGTGAGCATGCTACCATGTTGGCATTAGTGATAACTTCAAGGTTATGCTCCGCCTTCCTAAAAAAACACTATTGTGGCTGTAGATGCTTTACCTTGTTAGTGTTGTAGCCCATAATGGAAATGTTTTACCATCTAAAATTCAAACATGTCTTTTTTATGTGTGGTTGAAAGATTTCTGTAAATATTCCATGAAATTCCATGAAAAGATATTTTTCTAATAGAACCTGTACCCTCACAAAATAATGTAAAAAGTAAACTTGGTTACTACTATAAATACAAAGTTATTCCTCACATGTTTGCTCTTGCTCTGAGGAAAATCTTGGTCGTGTCAACATTACTCCCTCATTAACTCATTCACTCCCCTTGATAACTTCCTGTTCATGCATAGCTGTGAGGTCAGTCAAAGCACAAATATCATAAGTTTGTTGATGAGATGGCCTAAATAGAGAGGAAGTCAGACACATGACATATGGGGCTCATACAACAACCTTCATCTCAACCTCAGGAAAATATATGAGCTGATTTTGGACTAGAGGAAGCAATGGTGAGACAATGGTACCAGGGGTCAGCAGCTTCAGGTTCCTTATACTATATACTATACTATACAATACATACATACTCTACTGCACTGGCTCCGTCTGCTCATTTACCTGGTTACTTATTGTTCAAAACCTGTTTTCTTTGAATATATATAAAACAGAGCTTGAATATATGGAGTGAACCTTTGAAATACTACTACTTGCTGTTATTTAGTCACTGTATATATATGCATTCCTATCAATAATGTATTCCTGTTATGTTTACGCTATATATCACCTATGGGAAAGTTGTTGTACATTTATGGTAAAGCAATTTCAAACCATGGATTACTGCTGCAAATATGACGAAAACCAGAGTACATTTTTACCATCATTTGTTTTTGTAAATCTGTCCCTCAGTTAATTGGAATCTTTGACACACAAAAAAATATAATTTTGTTATCATGTACAAGTTATCACACATTTTCATATTTATGAAATGTGACGCATTGCATTGTGGGATTTTTAGCAGAAAGGAATGCATTGCTTTTTTCATTTCATTGTGGGAAGTTGTGAGAGCGGGAGTAGATCATATATTTCATAAAATTCAAAATAAAATGTAGGACATAAAGATAAATGACTGCAGCGCATGTTATAGAATTTTCTGTCCTTAGGTTATACTGGGTCACGGTCTTAAGGTCCTCAGCAGTAGGAATTGTTTGGTTTTGCTTGAGGACAGCAGGTGCCGGCCTATCTCAACGTTGTGGTGACCACCAGCATGAGTTGGACAGAATGTGAGACCAACTCAGACACGTTTGATGTACTTTAAGAGTATCTCTAATTTTCCTTGGAAAAGCTTCAATAACAGACATTAGAGGCTCCTGAACACTTTCTTCAATCCTGGACTCACCATTGACCTTTGATCTCAACAATTTCTCCACAACATGTGATACAGTCAAAACTTCCAGTGAGAATTTATGTAAACTGTTGTCATGCTGTTGTCATGGTCAGGAGTTTTGCCAAGCTCTTGGACAACACAATCACAATTACATACAAAATGACCACTTTCCACACAGCAAAGTTCAGACTATTAAATCCACACTTTTATTCCACAGAGATTAACTTGGTCTAAACCCTTTATTTAACCCTATTAAGTTCAGCAGACCCATTGAAAAGGGGTTGGAAGGAGTGTTCAAATAAACAGTGTATACCCCAGATTTAGGCAGCTAGAGGGCAGCTTTTCACTATTTATGGATAAAAGTAGCATAACTTTGTATATTGTGTACCCCCTGCTTAACCTTCTGCTCTGTTATAAAGGGTGGGGAGTAAGGCAGAACTGTGCATCCAGTGGACAGATGTTGGAGCAAGAATTGTCCAATCTGCTGGGCTTACAGAGCTCAGCCTCTTTTTTCTGGTTAGATCTGTTCAAACAGGTGCAGTAACTCCGGCCATCTTAGCAATTATTGGCAGTTAATTTGAATTTGTCTGTCTAAAATGACAGAGAGAGACAGCAGAGCAGCTAGCGCATTAGAGCTAGCCATTAACTGACAGACAATAACACAGGCAGCTCAAGCAAGACATTTTCTGTAGTGACCATCAATTTGCTTTGTTTCTGTTTAAATCTGCTGTTGCTATGCCTATGATGCAACATATATCAGTCATCTGATTTGACAGTGAACCCAGCAGGACTGTGTTAATTCATAACATAATCACTGTTATTGGCAGTTAATTTGAACTTGTCTGTTTAAAATGACAGAGAGGGACAGCAGAGCAGATAGTGTGTTAGTGGCTAGTGGAGACACACTAGCAATTAGCATTAGCATGTTAGAATTAGCACCTATTTAATTTTTAGTGGCTAAAAAGCATGCTCATTGCTAACATTAGCAGCCAATGCTAAAATTAGTGGATAGTGTGTCATGCTAATTGCTAACATTAGCGGCTAATGCTAATTTTTAATGGCTAGAAATTAGTGGTAGCATTAGCACGTTAGCATTAGTATGTTAGCATTAGCATCAATTTAATTTTTAGTAGCTAAAAAGCATGCTCATTGCTAACAGTAGCAGCCAAATATTACTGGCTAGCGCATCATGCTAATTGCTAACATGAGTGGCTAAAAAATTAATGGTTTCAGCATTTTCTCTCTCTCTGTCAGCACTTCCAACTGACATTCTAACAGTCAATAACTGCTCTGCTGATTAGGGCCAGCAGGCTGAAGCCAGCAGGCAGAAGTCCAGTGGTGGCCATTTTAGCAGATATTGGCACTGAATTCTAGAATCTAAAATGACAGACAGAGACAGCAGACAGCATAGCAGCTAGCGCGTTAGAGAGTAACAGGCAGCTCAAGAAAGTCATTTTCTGTAGTGACTGACAATTTGCTTTGTTTCTGTTTAAATCTGCTGTTGCTATGCCTATGATGCGACAGATATCAGTCATCTGATTTGACAGTGAATCCATCAGGACTGTGTTAAATCATAACATAATTCCTAGTCACTAAAAATTAAAGACATGCTAATTGCTAACACTAGGCAACCTTTTTAGCAGGTAGTGGCAGTGAATTTGAACTTGTCTGAGAGAGCAGAGCAGCAGAGCAGGTAGTGCATTAGCACTAGCCACTAACTGACAGACATTAACACAGGCAACTCAAGCTCAAGACATTTTCTGTGGTGACCGTCAATCTGTGTTGTTTGTGTTTAAATCTACTGTTGCTATGCTGATGATCAGTCATCTGATTTGACAGTGAATCCAGCAGGACTGTGTTAAATCATAACATAATTTCTAGCCACTAAAAATTAAAGACATGCTAATTGCTACACTTGCACTAGGCAGCCATTTTAGCAGTTATTGGCACTGAATTTGAACTTCTGTCTGTCTAAAATGACAGAGACAGCAGAGCAGCTAGCGCATTAGCGCTAGCCTCTAACCTCTAGCCTCTAACTGACAAACAAGCACACACGCAGAGACAGACAAGACAAACACACCACACACACACACACACACACACACACACCTAACAACTTCCACTAATTTTGTACTACAGAAATAAAAATTATATCGCTAGATTCGGCTAATTTAGGACATTACTACTACAATGACATTCTACAAACCTTCTACACATGAGCAGCTAGCGCGTTAGTATTAAAAACATGATATTTGCTAACATTAGCAGCTAGCACGTTAGTACTAGCTGCTCATGGTAGTAAAGACATTCTTATTGCTAACATTTGCAGCTGATGCTAGAATTAGTTGCTAGGGCATTAGCGCTAGCTGGTCATGTGTGTAAATAAACATGTTAAATATTACTATTTGAGATGTGCTTTTTCAGTACAAAACCCCGGCAACAGCCCACAATTTCCGCGGGAATTTTCTAGTTAGTGCCGAGTGCCTACGACATGAGGCAACTATTAATCTTCTGCGTGATTTTCTGCCCTTTTTCGGTAATTAATGCAGCCCAAACCAGCCAGAGGACCCCCAACAAGTGAATTAACAAAACGTGTGTTTTCATCCCGAATCGAGTGCTTCTAAGTTTGTAAGAAATTTGCGAATTTTCGCGAATAATTCCCAGAAAAAACGAGAAAAATTTTCCATAGGAATGAATGGAAAACCCCGAAAAAAAAAAATTCAACTGAAATTTTCAAAAATGAACTGCTCTGGCATACTTTCACCAAGAGACTTCATTTAAACTTTAAAATGGAGGTACTCTTGCCTTCTCTTCATAGATTCACTTCACTTATCGACACCTTTTACTGTTTTTAAACTATCAAGGCACTTGGAAGGATACAACATGTTTGCACGCAGCAGACAAGTGTCCTACACAAACTTTCCAGACATGGCAACAAAAGATGGTGGTGGAGTTGAAGTGTACTGTAAGAGCCACATTCAGGCAGAGGCTCGGAGGTACTTTCAAAATGTGACTGATCTCGAGATTGTAGTCGTCAAACTTGAGGCCCCAGTCAGAGCCGTGATTGCAGCTGTTTACTGACCACCACACTTCTGTCTCAAGAAGTTTCTGCCAAACATGGAAAGCCTCTTGGACTCCTTGGACATGATGAATCACCAGCCAGTCATTGTTTGCGGAGACTTTAATGAGGACCTCCTATGCAAAGGAAAAAAGTCAATACAAGAGTTGTTTCAATCAAAAGGATATACACAGCTCATCACAGCCGCAACAACGGAAAACAGGACACTTATTGACCACATTTACATGTCTCAACCACATAGCTGTATCAAATCTGGTGTACTGCAAACATATTACAGTTATCACAGTCCCGTCTACTGTGTTTTAACTCTTAACTGTGATAACCAAGGATAAGGCAGCAACATATCTCTTAGAGTCCGCATGTACAGGGCCTAAGGTGGTATTGTTCTGTCCATCAAAAGGATTTCCACAAGGGAAAACGGGAAACTTCTCAACCTCATTTACCAAACGTATGAAAGGCAGTTCGATATCTCTTAGAGTCCGCATGTACGGGGCCTAAGTTGGTATTGTTCTGTCCATCACAATCTCTCTGGGTGCATTTTTTTTCATGTTTATCAATGTAACCTTTTATATGGCCCTAACATATGTAAGGCAGTTCAACATCTCTTAGAGTCCGCATGTACGGGGCCTAAGTTGGTATTGTTCTGTCCATCACAATCTCTTTGTGTGCATTTTTTTTTCATGTTTATCAATGTAACAAATTATCTGGGTGCATGGTATTTGATGTTTAAGCCCGAGCCTTGTGTTTTGAGTCACAGCAGTACCCATATGGCTTCAGTGAGGTATGTATTAGATGGGAATAGAAAGTCGAAGGGACAGAGCAGCAGACCATTGTCTACTATGAAGGTAGGCTACAGTTCCAGTGATGCAGAGTGGATAGGGACAGCAGCTCCAAAATTGAGGTAAATAATAGATTAAGTATAGAGCGGGCATCACGGTTTAGCGGACTCCGGTCCGGATCCGGACCAGGAAATGGCTCTGTCCGGGCCGCGACCACTGGCAAAATAAGTAGTGTTTAGAGCGGTTTTGAGCGCACATAGAAATTTACCGCCGGCGATGCTACTATAGTCAATCCGGTAAACTCGTGCCGGTAGCCAAGGACACCCTGCGACGCCTACAAAATTCCCACAGACAAAGCAAGGAGAGCAAGGCTGAACAGAGACATGGCTTGTTCTAAAAAGAGGAGAGTAGATACTGAAAATCGTTGTTTTAATGATGAATGGACAACTAAATATCTGTTCATTCTCCCTGCTGGCAGCTCCAAGCCTGTTTGCTTAATTTGTTCCGAGACCGTGGCATTGATTAAAAGTGGGAACGTGAAGCGCCACTACGAAACAAAGCATGGCTCATTTGAGCAAACGTATGGTGCAGGTACCCAGGTGAGGGCACAGAAAATAAGCGAATTGCAAGCTCATTATGCAAGATTGACTCGACTCATCACACACACATTCACAGCCCAACAACGTGCAAATGAGTGCACTTTAAAAATATCATGGATTTTAGGGCAGCATGAAAAAGCATTCAGTGACGCTCCTATTGCGAAGGAGATTATGACCGCTGCAGCAGAGACACTGTTAGACGGAAAGCAAAAGGATGAAATGTGTGAGAAAGTAAAACAAGTCCCATTGTCCGCTACAACAGCAACCAAAAAGTCCGAAATGTTAGCAGAGGATGTTCTGGCACAGCTTGATGCAGCGGTTCAGTCTGCACCATGCCTATCTTTAGCCATTGATGAATCAACAGATGTTGCCGACAATGCCCAGCTTTTGGTGTATGTGAGATTTTTCCACAACGATACAAAGCAGATATGTGAGGACCTGCTTGGTGTAACACCACTTGAGACACACACAAGGGGAGAGGACATATATGCAGCAATTAAAGAGATGCTGGGAAAGAGAGGCATCGACATGAAGCAAGTCGTGTCTGTCACCACAGACGGTGCCCCCTCCATGGTGGGAAAAGAAAAGGGGGCAGTGCCCCGAATGAAAAAAGACAACCCAGATCTTATTGCTTACCACTGTCTCATCCACCAAACTGTTTTGTGTGCCACACTGTCAGAGCAATTTGCTGAAATAATGAACACAGTGATGAAACTGATCAACTTTCTTAGGGCCTCCTCATCCCTTCAGCATCGCCTCCTGAGAGAATTCCTGGTAGATGTTGAGGCAAAGGCAAATGACCTGCTGCTGCACAACAATGTAAGGTGGCTGAGTAAAGAGAATGCATTGGGGCGTTTCTGGTCAGTTCGAAAGGAAATATCTGCTTTTTTTAGAGCAGCTAAGCAGTCAGAGAGCAGCTCAGTTTTCACTTTTTCTGAAAGATGACCGCAAGATGGAGATGGTTGCATTTTTAGTTGACAACACATCACATCTTAATGACCTCAATTTGAAACTACAGGGCCAAAAAAATTCGGTTGCAGATATGATGTCAGCAGTTCGATGTTTCCAGAGAAAGCTGGACCTTTTCAAACAGGATCTTGATGGAGAGTTGGAGCATTTTCCAACACTGCATGAACAGTGTCAGGCTGAGAGAGATCTGTCTTCCTATGTTGCCTTCACTGACAAGCTGGTCAGAAATTTCAGTGACAGATTCAACAACTTTCACCTTGGGCAGCAGCCCCTCCTGCTTATTCAAAATCCCTTCCTCATCAGCGATGTCAGATTATTTTCAAAGGAGGCGAGTCAGGCATTCAAGTGGGCACAAGCAGGATCTCTGCAGCTTGAACTCATTGATCTGCAAGGAAATGCTGCATTAAAAGAGCATTTTCAGATAAATGATCCATCTACTTTCTGGTTGCAGACTGTCCCTAAGGGTGTGTTCCCTGGTCTTACCAGAGTTGCACTGCACACACTGACAATGTTTGGATCAACTTACAGCTGTGAATCAGCATTTTCAACTATGAACATCATCAAAAACAAGCAAGAGCTCACCAATGAACACCTACATGTCAGCATGAGAATGGCATTAACTCCGTTTCAACCCAGATTTAAACTCCTGGCAGGTCAGCCACATGCCCATTTCTCCCATTGAAGCAAAAAAAGAAGAAAAAGATGAAAGATGAAAAAGTTCAAGAATAAGAAGGAGAGTTCCATGAAAAATGTTTTGCACTTTTTTGTTCATTTTTCCTGAGTTTACTTTTTTATTTACATGAAGAAGGCTTCAATTAAGAAAGAAAGGACATGATGATAGAGTGCGAAGAGAGAGAAAAAATTGTCCAAAAATAAATTTATAAACTGCGACTGTGGCCGCAAATGTCAAGCTACTGAAATCATTTATAGCTAGAAATGTAGGAAAATATGTTGGCGTCGCATAGATACCACTGCCGAAGCTGTCAGTATTATAGTTTTGGCCGTAGACACAAAGATACGGGACCAACACCCATCTCCTGCCCAATATACTCCCATATTAATTTGAGAGGAGAAATCTCCTGAAGGGTAGAGACCACCTGCTCTTTACCACATGATAAATGCCAGAGTTTTTAACATTTAGCTCTCAAACTGGGCACAAAATTGGTCGAGAAGAAGCCCCCGATGACGCTTATTTCTGCTTTTGGATACGGCACACCGTTTGGCATCGATTTCATTTTTAGTGGCTAGAAAGCATGGTCATTGCTAACATTAGCAGCCAATGCTAAGATTAGTGGCTCGCGCATCATGCTAATTGTTAACAAGAGTGGCTAATGCTAGTTTTTAGTGGCTAGAAATTAGTGGTAGCATTAGCATGTTAGCATTGGCATCTATTTCATTTCATTTTTTCAGCTCGGCCGGGGCACGATAGCAAAGTTAATTTCAAAGAGTTCCACCAAACGATTTTGCCAGCCAACGCCAAACACCACGGCAAAAAATGAATGGGTGTGTATTGCGAGAATTTCCGAGAGCTAGAGTGTGTGATGTCATAGCTAGAGTGTAGAGAGAAAGAAAAATTCGTTGAAAAATGAATGTATAAACTGCGACTGCGGCCACAAATGTCAAGCTACAGAAATCATTTATAGCTAGAGAGTCCCTTCAAAACAAGAGCCCATTAAAAGGGCAATGATAACACAGCTTGATGTATTTATACTGAATTTGCTGAGCAGTGTCAATAATAATTCATGGGGGTGACAGGGCCAGAGTCAGGGACACTCAAAATTTCTTTAGAAATTTTTCAACCTCTACTTCTTATATTTCTTACGTTTCTTTGATGTTATCTTCACTGCTGAAGATGTCAGTATTATAGTTTTGGCGTCAGACACAAAGATTCGGCAGCAACACCCATCTCCTGTCCAATCTACTCTCATGTTAATTTGAGAAAAGAACAGACCAGAGTTTTTAACACTGAGCTCTCAAACTTAACAAAGAACAGGTCAACAAAACTTTTTGATCCGGAAAAATGTGATCAACGCATGACCTGCCACATGTAACCCATAGGAAGAAAATACATTTGTTGTTGAAAACCAGCTCCAAATCTGTCCATAAGTTTACAAACCAATTTTCCAGGTAATTTTACAAATGTTGTTCTGCTAATGCTGAGTTCCCTTCTCCTTTCGTTTCTCCTTTTTTAACTAGTAAAGTTACAGTGAAAAGTCACTTTCACCAATACTGGTTATTAAAAGCTGAAAATAATATGAAATCAATGGATCAATGATGATTCTCTGGAAAAATTCTCTAAAACTATTGTCTCCTTTGTTTACATGAGATATGTATACATTTTATTTTAAAAATGCATTAGTTTTGTATAAAGTGAGTTTAACAGTATTACTTTAATCTTTAAATTGCAAAACATAGCAGATATAAAGAAACCCTGCCTTGCCTTTGTATTTGGGTTAGTGCTGCTTTTTGTTTTTATGGTGGTAATGAGAGGCTTCTTTTGCAGTTTTTTTTCCCCCTTAAGTCTTTCAGTTCTTCGTCCTCTCCAGATGTGTCTGTCTTCATCTCTCTTCTTCCCTCATTATAAAGATCATTACTGCCTGCTGCCCTCCTACACGTCACTTGCCACCCAGTGAGTTGTTTAAACCAGAATGGGATGTGACTGGAGTTATAAGTAGTGGGCCTTTTTCCTACTGCTACCCTTAAACAGAGTAAATACTAGAATAATCACGCTTTTACTGCTGTCTTACAAACTTTTAAAGAATAGTAAATGAACTAAAATTTCCACGGTTATTATTATTTCTGCAGCTTAGCCAATAACTGTACAGTACACAGTGCTGCATTGAATTAAAGTTTCAATAATAGTAAATAAATAACTAACTATGAATAACATAATTTATGTCACTGATTGCCATGTCCTACATTAACATCACAGGTGGGACCATAGATATAGAAACATAGATGTTTGTGATTTGATGTGCATATGTGTTTTCGCCATAGTGGGGAAGTCAAGAGCTGCTATTACACAATTTGAGAAATGCAGACAGAGTTTTGAGTCTGAGCTTTTATACTATAGCTGTTCTGTACATGTGACATCTATTGCACGCCTGTCCGTCCTGGGAGAGGGATCCCTCCTCTGTGGCTCTTCCTGAGGTTTCTTCCACCTTTTTTCCCGGTTAAAGGGTTTTTTTTGCAAGTTTTTCCTCACTGGAACCGAGGGTCTAAGGACAGAGGGTATCACTCCCTGTACAGATTGTAAAGCCCTCTGAGGCTAAATGTGTTTGTGACTTTGGGCTATACAAATAAAATTTGATTTGATTTATACAAATACAAACACACAAAGGCATGCCATACATACATACATACATACATACATACGTAGGTGTGCATGTTCCTAGCTAGCTACAGAGTTAATGAGTGGCCTACAAACACTGTGTAAATAAATCAGTCTACAATCTGAACACATGCTTGCACATTTCAGTGGCAGTGAGAACAAGTGGGATTTATCAGAGCTGCGACCTAGGTTGCTTATTCTCAGTGCATTTCCTCTGTGTCAATATATGCCAAAATGTAAAAATTGCTAAATGAAGGAAAAAATCCCTGCAGTGTCAAATGTTTGCGTTAGGTTGGGTAAACCTCTGAATCTCATCTTATATTAATATCAATAAAACCAAATAATAAATCTGATTAAAATATTCCATTAGAATCAGATTTAGCAGATAGCCCGAGAAAAGCAGTGATTAATTAGACATGTAGAAGTCTAATTAAGTAATGTAGAAGCGTGCAGTCAGGATTAACACAGATTTTTGAGCCCTAAAGAAGTTAAATCAAAAGTCAAACTCACCATCCACCATGTCTTGGCAGTGACATCATAACATAGTTGCCACTTCACTGAGCTGTCTGTCTCACTACAGCCTCCTGCCGTTGCTGACATTGCCATGACAACAGAGGGGTGCCGTCAAATGTCAAATCATGACTTAGAAAAAAAACAAAAAACAAACAGGATTTGATTCAGGGCAAAACCAAGCAGTAGCAGTATGTGTTGTGCTGTTGCCACTTTTCCCAGTATTTCCAAGCCTTTTTTCCAGTTCACCTGTTTCTGTCCTGTGTGAGTTCAGTTCCGGTACCTGAAGATCCCACTTGCAGTTTGGATTCCTTACACAAAGAAGACGTTCATTAGAGGAGGGAACCAATTGGCAAATGAATGAGTGATAAACTTAAATAAAAGAGCACAGATGTGGATAACATAACATAAATAACATTTAATATTTAAGAATTTAAATCAGTAGAGAGTATGTCCTCTTAAATATGGTCTTGTACTGGTTTGACACATTAATCCAGTTTTAGAAACTCAGAAGACATGTTATTCACTCCCAACGTTTTTTAACCACTGTACCTGCACATCTATACAAATAAAATTTGATTTGATTTGATTTGATTTGATCTTAAAAATTACACTTTTCAACTACTGAGACAACTTGTCATATCTAGCATGGTTTTCCCTCTCAGTTCTTTCACAAGTGAACAAAATTCCAATAGTCCAGTTCTAGCATTTATTTCTTCATACACTAAGCCTCTTACCTGACACTCTAAATTGTGGTCCTCTTGTCTTCCACAAGTTCAAGTAAATCAAATCCTTTTTTTTGCTGTAAAAGATTCATCCAGCAGCTAAAATAAAGTAATCTGCTTCTGTTTCAGTTTCAGCAAAATATATATTGATAAACTGTTTTTGTTAATTATGCCTCCTCTGATCGTGCCCACATATGGCTCTGAAGAGAGTCTTGAATAGATTCCAGTGCTGTTTCTTCCACACCTGTCAAAGTTCAGTGTCTTAACATGGGGACTCCCAGATGAAAAAGACCAGTGAAGGTTCAGTCCCTCTATATTATTTAAAGTGGAAAAAAGCACCAGCCACCAACCAAAACAACCAGCCAGCCACCCCCTTTCTTGATTCCATCAAGTGGGCTGTCATTCTGAAAAGGCGGATTAGGAACCATACACACACACATACACAAACACACACACACGCACACATACACACATCCTTCCTTCTAACCAGCTGTTGAAACACAACATTTCTCTTTTGTCAAAAGAGTTGTATCACATATATAGTAACCAAACAGAACACAAATAAATCCAAACTATCATGAAATGCCCCGTCTGTGTGTATGTGACTCTGCCCGTTTTAACCCATAAGAACCCAGACCCATTTATCCTTAAAGGAAATTTATGTGGGTTATACCACAGACCAAGACCAAAGTTTTTTTGAGAATAACACTTTTTATTCCCAAAGATTTGTGTTGTTACATATATGTTACATTGGGCTTAATAAGAGACATAAAGCTTTATACAGAAGAGTCTGGGACATTCAATGTGCTTGTTACACTCGTGTAACCATGGTTTCTTATGGGTTAAGATAATGACACTGACCTTTCTCTGTATGTCTCCCTCAGTCTTGCTCTCTCTTTCCATCTTTCCATCTTCCTCACACCCTCTGAATAAAAAGGGTTCTGCAGAGGACCTCAAATGTTTCTGTTACTCTGGATGATAGTGGTCACCTTCAGAATGCCATTGAGAACCTTTGAGAGATTAACATGATGTATTGTGTTTGTTTTATCCATACAACAACCAAAATGTAAAGAGCTCACTAATTAACATAAGGTTTGTAGCCATATTACTCCTGGTGAGCACCATGCATGTCCTCTGCCATCAGTGTGTGAATGAACCAAAATAGGAATAAAATGGAAATAGAATTTTTATTCTTCACCAAAATGACCCTACATTGAATATTGACTTATTGTAACAGAGCAAACCCACAGACAATGGCTTAAGTATCACTGAATATTTTGGAAAACAATTTTGAACAGGTTCCACAGTAGAGGAGCTTGATAGGTGAAAGCCTGGCACCCAATCTACTTTCAGAGACTAAAGGAACCACAAGAAAATCTGAATTTTAAGAGTGCTGTGTTCTAGTGTGGTAGTAAGGTACTATGAGTTCTTTAAGATATAATGATGCCTAACCATGAAGAGCTTTGTAGATAAGCAGAAGGATGTTAAATTCTATTCTTGATTTTACAGGTAGCAAGTGCAAAGAAGCCAAAATGGGAGAAATATGATCTCTGATCTTGATTCTTGACAGTACACGTGCAGCAGTAGTCTGGGTGCCATTGGAATAATAATGAAAGTTAATGGAGTGATTGAGTGTGCCTGAAAGAGCACACTCTTATTCTTATCTTCTTTCAGGCACACTCATTAATATCCCGAGGGCTTATTCTTATTATTATTATTGAGTGTGCCTGAAAGAGCACACTCTTTACTATCCCGCGGGCTTATTCTTATTCGTCTTCCGTTTCTACCGTGTTTTCTTCGGTTTCCAGCTTCCAGAGTTTTTGTCGCACATACACAAAAAAGGACTCAAAATGACCGGCTCGGCAAGGACACGTTGGCTATGTTCATGTTAAGCATTTCACCCAACGGTTTTAGCGCTGTACACCAAAGAAAATGCCAAAAAATGAATCGGTGTGTATTGCGGGAACTTTCGAGAGCCACAGTGCGTGATGTCATCACTAGAGTGCGGGCAGAGAGAAAAATTTGTCCAAAAATAAATTTATAAACTGCGACTGTGGCCGCAAATGTCAAGCTACAGAAATCATTTATAGCTAGAAACGTAGGAAAATATGTTCGCGTCGCAGAGATACCACTGCTGAAGCTGTCAGTATTATAGTTTTGGCCTCACACACAAAGATACGGGACCAACACCCATCTCCTGCCCAATATACTCCTATGTTAATTTGAGAGGAGAAATCTCCTGAAGGGCAAAGACCTGCTCTTTACCACATGATAAATGCCAGAGTTTTTAAGATTTAGCTCTCAAACTGGGCACAAAACTGGTCGAGAAGAAGCTGCCGATCACGAATATTTCGGCTTTTGGATACGACACAGCGTTTGGCATTTAATGCCGCCTGTTCGTAGGGCTTCATTTGGTTCCTCTCTCCCTCTTTGGGCATGTCCAACTGACATAACAGGTGCTCTGCTGATTAGGGCCCAGCAGTTGGCCCTGGTTGCTTGGCACCCTCAAGCCTGCCTGAGGGAGGCTAATGCTAATTTGTAGTGGCTATAAATTAGTGGTAACATTAGTGGTAGCATTATCATGTTAGCAGTTAGCAATTAGCATGTTAGCATTGGCATCTATTTCATTTTTGGTGGCTAGAAAGCATGCTCATTGCTAACATTAGCAGCCTATGCTTAAATTAGTGGCTAGCGCATCATGCTAATTGCTAACATTAGCGGCTAATGCTAATTTTAAGTGGCTAGAAATTAGTGGTAGCATTAGTGGCAGCATTAGCATGTTAGCAGATAGCATATTAGCATTAGCATGTTAGCATTGGCATCAATTTCATTTTTGGTGGCTAGAAAGCATGCTCATTGCTAACATTAGCAGCTAATGCTATTTTTTAGTGGCTATAAATTAGTGGTAACATTAGTGGTAGCATTAGCATGTTAGCAATTAGCAATTAGCATGTTAGCATTGGCATTTAATTTTTAGTGGCTAAAAAGCATGCTCATTGCTAACATTAGCAGCCAATGCTAAAATTAGTGGCTAGCGCATCATGCTAATTGCTAACATGAGTGGCTAATACAAGAATGAGTGGTTTCAGCATTTTCTCTCTGTCAGCATTTCAAACTGACATTCTAACAGGTGCAGTAACTGCTCTGCTAATTAGGGATGTGTCAGCAGGCAGCGATGGGAGTCAGGTACACTCAAATTTTCCATGGGAATTTTCTAGCTCTTATTAATGTTCCCTAAACAAAGCATATATAAGCAGAATAGAAATGGTCCAGGCACAGAACCTTGTAGAACTACATGACTGATTTTTAAGATTCAGATTTTTCCTCCAAAATACAGCTTAATACCAACTAGGTTTATGTTTAACTGACAAATACCTGCAGCAAGAGTGTGAATTATATCTTGTCTATCAGGAGCAAAGTTAGACATAACTTTGCCATAGAGGTTGGAGTGCATGTATGGCTTAAATAAAGCATGTGACTATGACGTGTTGTGTATTATGTTTTCTATCACTGGTCATCATTACTTGCTTTTAATCCTAAGTATTAAATTACCTAAAACCACTGTTTTTCAATAACATTAAGCAAGGAATGTTTCTGTTTAAATCTAACAAAACCTTAACCAAATCAGTTGAAAAACAGAAAATACATTTTTTAACAGTAAATTGTATCTGCTTTGGAAGGCACGCTGTTTTGTCCTGTCCAGAATACACAGGTCCAAAATACACTGTACACAGGTTAATCAACTGTTGCACAAGGAGTAATTACGTCTTGTTTAACAATTCTTTTTAAATCATTCGATTTACAGTGCTTTTACCCTTAGCAGAGAACCTTTGTGTAAATGACCGGTGGTTTTTAAGGGTGTGGTGACAGTGTGGTCAGGTTAGCGTCTATGTCAGCCCACAGAGCTACAGCCTTATAGCTGATGGCTTGAGGCCTCTGGATCAGACCAACCACAGCCCACTTTGGAGAAGGTCAGGATTCCTCCACCAAATGTCACATTGCTGTCACATTGCACACCATTATGGCAGACTTGCTCTTTATTGTCCTTTTCCATGAATTTTTACTTTTTTATTTTTACAGCTGCAAGAGAAGAGAAGAAAGGTATTAAGAATTGAAAATTAAACATAAGGATTCAGCAAAATGATGAATTTACCCCCTACCACACGCATGGACAAAAACTAAAACACAATCTTGTAATTAGTAGCCCTATCAATCAAGTCCCGGCTTCCACCCCCTCAGTTAATTAACCAATTAACCTCCCTCAGAGGTGTAAACATCCAGCCAATCAGGTTTAAACACAGCAGCCCTAAACCAATTGCAGTGTTGGTCCAGAGAAACAACAGGACACAAAGAGATAAAATTACAGGACAGAACACACACACACACACACACACACACACTCCATTGCCCAAATCCAGACCTCACGCTTACTGGATGACAGAGCAGAACAGCCCTCTCCTTACTGTGTGGCTTCAGAACTGGCTGTACGTTTTCTTTCAATGCACAACCTTTATTCAGTACTGCTGTCCTGTTAAGCATCATACATTATTTGTTCCATAAGAAGTGCCTGGATGTATTTTTATAGTTTAATTTGGAACAGCTAATTTTAGTAAGCTAGTAAAACCAATTCTTTGTACTAAACATTAAACAAAACTTTGCATTACAACTGCATAATATTTTAAAGTTACCTATATTAAGCATCTATAAGCAATATAAGAATAAAATAGTTCCAAGCAGGGAACCTTGTGGAACTCCATGACTAGCTAGCATGGAGAATTCATCACTAAAATGTACAGTGAAATCTATCTGGAAAATAGGTCCTTGTCTGATGCAATTTCAGACAAGGACCTCTTTGTCCTTGTAATTTTCACTAGTGCTGTCTCTGTGCTATGATGTACTCAAAAACCTGACTGAAAATCCTCAAATAACTGGTTGTTATGGAGAAAGCCACATCATTTGTTGACTTACATGTTCTGTTGTGTCCCCTCGAGGGGAGGAGTTGAAACAGGCTGTTTCTAGGGTGTGATGGATCTTCAATGATGTTTTCTGCTCGTTTTCTGACTCTGGACCTGTATAAGTCCTGAATGATAAAGGCAGGTTAGCGCAGATGATCTTCTCTGGAGTCCTGATATCTGTTGAAGTCGGTTCCTGTCCTGTTCCTGTGGCTGATCCAAACCAGATAGTGAACATGAACAAACTAGATAACGGCAATGTGGAACTGGATCAGTAGATCTGGAGGCAGTTTGAGCTAATACAGAAAGTACATACCCTGCTGGGCCTTTTTGATAATAGTGTTTGTGTTTCACTCCCACATTGGAAGACTGTAGATCCCAGAAACCTGAAGGTTTCCACAGCAGACCCAGTGTTGTTGATTATTGTGATGGACTAAGGTCCACTGTCATCACCACAGTTTTGAGCGTGTTGAGCATCAGGCTGTTCTGACTACACCAGCTCTTCGACCGCCTGTCTATACGTACACTCATCACTGCCCTGAAATCCTTCAGCGCAACACCTCTGTTGTCAGTGTGTTTCTGGCCTCATTATACATATGCATTTAAAGCTGTAATGAGTTTGTTTTTGATATATATGACTGGGTTTAAGAGCGTATTTATGAGCGTAAGATGTGGACTTCTGGTGCGAATGTAGACTGTGTATGTGTGATGCTGTGCTAGGTCCCCCACTCCCTGGTGTGTTTTGTATTTCAGTTTTTGACGTATCTGACATGTTATGAATGATGGTTAATGTTAAAGGAAAATGGGTTTATAACATTTATTGTTAAAAAGAAAGAAAGTTGAACATTTGTCCCTATGTGTACTGTGTTTCACGGATACAGCTCTAAAGTCAATTAAACTCATCCTAAGTCAAAGAGGGTTTGTGATTTACATTATTACGTGAATATAATGGTGGATTTTTGAGTTAAACAAAACATTAATAGTCATATAAGCTTCCAGGGTAAAGCTAAACATCATCCATTCTTTGGATGTTTTTGTATTCAAAAAGAGAGCAATGTTATTTTTTATATTATGTTTATTTCTGTGAAAGTGTGCGTGGAAGATGCTTTCCACTAACATTAAAACGCAGAGACAACTGTGGTCATGTGTTTAAGTTTGAAATAACAAAAGGACTGAGAATGAGACATTTACACTAGGGGATGTTTATTAGGGCCGAGCACATTTTTTCTTCATCAAAGTAAATCGCATTTTCGACGGCCTATATGTACTCGAAAACTCACAAAAATTTGCCTACCCCCCCCCCCCCCCCAAAGTCGGGCGTAAAATTATGTATTTTGGGGGTCTCGCACATGGACGTACAAAAATGGCTCTACGGTGCCACCTACATTTCAGTTGTTGGAGGAGCACCACGACACGGTTTCAGCCATGTGTACGAAATTTAGTGGCAGTATCAGTGGCAGCCGCACAAAAAAGTCTCTTGGTGACCTGGGCTATAACGAATCGTACGGCGTCCATTTTATTTCAAAGTTGGTGTTTTCGTGTTTTTGGGGTCATTCGTCGTTCTTAAGGCCTCAACCATGAAAAGTTATCAAAATCGGGAGTTTCGTCGTGAAATTTCGACGTGCTATAACTTTGCCAAAAATACTCCAATCTTCACCAAACCTCTGATATATAATGGCAGTCTGGCCTAGAATACATTTCCATAAAATATACACCAAAATATTTGGTGAATTTCACAGCGCCTCCTAGTGGCGACAGAAAAGACCACTTTTACGAAATGACGTCCAGCTCGGGAAATATTGACCATATCCACCTCAAACTAGGTGTGGATGTTGTCAAGGCCTTGGGGTTGACATTTCAATGTTTCATCAGAGGGCGTGGCCGTGATGGTGCGTCAAAGTCAAACGTGCAGATTTTTTTTGATAAAAAACAAACTCCATTGACTTTTTGGCTGATTTTCAGGCAGTGCCGTTGGGCTTTCTTATACTTTGTCAGAGCTGTCTGAAACTTCTTGTTGTTGTTAAGACCAAAATGTCGCAAAACTCAGCTCCATAATTGATTAGGGGGCAGGGCGAAATCGCTCTATAGTGCCCCCTTGAATTTTTCTTTCAGGCAGCCCCAAGTACCCCTGGCTGCCGCTCGCAGATCAGGGTGTGCCTCAATGTTGAGCCACGCCCACATTGAGCCCCGCCCCCAACGCTTGACTCTTTTCTGGGGGCCATCTGGTGGCGGAGACTATGAACGGCAAGTGGCCGCTCTGTGTAAATATTGTAATTATGTGCATATAATATAAATTATATATATATATAATTTAATAATGTGTGTGTGTGATTAAATATTATTTTAAATATTATTTGTTTTTATAACTGTTATAAAAAAGAAAAAAAATATACACTGGGATATGTATATATATTTTATTCCTGTCTTAATCTTAGATGAACCGACAGGACACTGAACTTGAACAACAAACAGGAACAGGAAGACAGGACACTGAACTTGAACTTCAAAATAAAATAGGAGCAAAACTTAATCTTAATGATTCATGGGGGGAAAAAAATAGAAAACAGGAAACAAAAGACACAGACCAGACAGCCTACACTTCATAGCCTACACTTCAAAAGCAGAAAATGCCTGCATATGTCTTGTGTCCATTATTTCCCTGCAGAAGACCTCATAGTCTTCCTGACTGAATAGGAAGATGAAAGGTTCCCAGACCCTTTCATTCTCCTCCTCACCCAGGCCTTCAGACATTCTAAGGAGTTGCACTGCTCTCAAGCGACCTTCCTTGTCCATTGACATGACTTTGGGAAGGGAAAGTTTCCCCTTGAATGTTTTTGTGGCACACCACTTTGCTGCCTCTATGGTGTCCCAAAGCAGTGCATCCTCCTAATCAAAAATAAAGAAAACAATTAAGCACAAGTAAAGGTTGGAGAAGTGAAATAAAAAAAAAAGAAGCCCATAACAGGCAACATACCTCCCTCCCTGTTCCCAGTCCTGTCATGTTATCAGCCTCCTCTAGAAAGGAAACAGATTGTGGTTCTTATAGGGACAATAACAATGCAAGCTGTAAAAAAAAAATCAGTGGCTTTGATTTTTAGTATACTGGTTTAATGAAATTGGAGAAATGACACTCTGTGACATGATGGACCTCTACAACTTTGCTGGATGTGTAAACAACAAAGCTGCTTGAACAATACCTGATGATGTTTTTTTTTTCCAGCCAATCAAAAGCACACAGTCTGACTGTCTGAAGACTGAGATTAGTTGATTAACTGAGCGAAGTCTGGCTGCGATTGCTTGGAACGAAAACCTGCTGCCACGCTGGGCCTTTATGGAATAGTTTGGACTTGCCTGGAGAGACTGGAACAGGACAAGGTGACTAGCACAAAACAAAGGGAAACGCAGACAAAGTATACACAATTTAAGGCAGTGGGGAACAGGTGGAAACAATCAAAGAAGAGGAAGGGCAAGTCATCTGAAATAGAGAGAGAGAAAGATACATTTCCAAATAAAATATGAATCCAAAAGACAACATAGACAAAACAAAACAAACTAAACATGACTGGATTCACAAACAATATGTATGACACACCTCTGTACTTCACTGACGAGTGATCTTTTATATGGTAGTCCACCAGTGCTGCTGCAGCCGCATATTTGCAAAAGGGGCAGTGGAATAGTCCACTGTTGGTGCATTGGTATATGGTTGGTGTATCCCCTTCCAAGAGTACACTGACATGTCTCTACATATCAGAGAGGAAAAGAATAGACACAAAAATAATTAGAAATCCACAAGACCAAAATTTATCTACTTATCTAATCTACTTATCACAAAATTAACTGAATTGTTAAACTTGCTTTTCTTTGTTAATAGGTTTGCTCCTTACCATGTAAGTATCACAACAAAATAACAAAAAACTAAGAAAGTCAGCGCGAATCTACTACAGCAAACTTCCAGTTTTCAAAATAAACGAGGACTGTCAAATTGTGATTAAAAACACATGACCTTGAAGCTATTGAGCTAAATTCTCATATTTAAAAATGGGTGTAGGGGCATAGTACAACACCTGTTTTATGAGACGCAGCTTTTTAATGAATTTTTGGCAGTCCTCGTTTGTTTTGAAAACCAGATATTTCCACATTCTGTAGTAGGTTAGTGCTGACTTTCTCAATCATCTACGTCTATGTGCAGTCTGTAATCTATCTGCATTTGCAATGTTGGAGCTACTGGCTTGACTACAGTTCTCATATCGCGTCAAAAGTACTCAGTCAGCCTAACGGTAAAATGCTCCATAGTTTACACCAGATTACAGACTGGTAATTTAGTAACTAAGAACACAGTGGATTATCAAGGTGTAGAACGCAAGAGCAGAGCATAACCTGTTTCACAAATAAAATAGTGTTACCTCCTTCCTCTGTCACAAATATCGCAAAGCACGTCAAAACGAAACAGATATCTTGCTTACCTCCATTTTGCAAACTTCTTCGTCTGCACACTTTCTTCTTCGGCGGTCCAATGTGGGGACAAGTGGGCGGGGCTCAACGTGGCTCAACGTTGATGCACACCAGGGGCGTCTCGGCAGCCCCGCCACAGTTTTGGACACAGAGTTATGAAACCTCAGGCGAATTGTAGACAAAGACAAGATCTACTCCTCACAACTCCTCATAGGTATTTTATCCAATTGACTTCAAACTTGGTAGGTGCATTCACATAGACGTCCTGAGTAAAAGTTATCAAAATCATGAATTTTGATGAAACGGTGTGGGCGTGGCACTCGATCAAATTTTGACCTTTTGATACAACATTCAAACTCCATTTACTTTTTGGCTGTTTTTTAAGATAAAAGCTGTGTTGCTTTCATATATTTTGTCAGACCTGTCTGGAACTTCTTGTGGTTGTTAAAACCAATATTATGCACATTTCGGCTGCATAATTAATTAGGGGGCGGGGCAAATGTGCTCTGTAGTGCCCCCCTTGAATTTTTCTTTGAGGCAGCCCCGCCACACTTTTAAACACAGAGTTATGAAACCTCAGACAAACTGTAGAGCATGACAGGACCTACAAAAAACTCTCTTGGAGCAATGGGCTAAAATTAACAGGAAGCAAGATATTTAAGAATGAAAATCACCATTTTTGGTGTTTCGAGTTGGTTGAGAAGGGGTCCTATTTGAACAAACTCCTCGGGAGTTTGTAGGGATTTTGTCCAATTGACTTCAAACTTGGTAGATGTGTTCATAGTCTGCTGAGTCCATGGCTGGCCATAATGTTCTGTTACAAGGCATAGACACAGAACTGCAGGACTCAGGAGGCAGACACAGGAGGTAACCAGTCTTTAATAACAGGCAAAGGTTCGGTACACAGCGGAGGCAAGAGCAGGGTCCAAAAACAGGCGAGGGTCAAAACCAAGAAGCACACTAGAAAAACGCTGGAGAGTAGGAAACAACAATCAACACTATCTGGCACTGGTGAAGGGGAAACGGGGGGTTTAAATACACAGGTGTAACAGACACAAGGCGGGAAACCGGGAGGCTGGGGTAGGCGGAGCAGAGACTGATTGTGACAGTAATTCTACTTCAGCATTGTTGGTCCATCTCCTTACCATCAGGCATAGCAGATTTTAGTTTCTGCCTGCAGGTCGAGATACAATGAACCATGCAGTGATTAGAGAGTCTCCAGGCTACACAGAGGATGGTGCTGTTATGGAATTTTCTATCCTTTGGTTATACAAGAGGGACGGATGATCCCGGTCTTCAACGAGGAGTCAGTGTACTGCTGCATGGCCTCCTTCTCTGGCAGGAAGAGGGAATACAGCCAACCCCTGGGTGGAGAGGTCCGACCCCCTGGGTGGAGAGGTCACGTGTTTGGCTTTGATTGGGAACAGTAGATGCCAGTCTATCTCAACACTGTGCTGGCCAGGGTCGAAGAGACTGCGTAAACAGACATCTGTGTCTCTAGACTAGAATATGCTGACAATAACACCTGCATGGGTAAATACATTCTCTTTGACTAGTTCTTATGTTATCTTGGGGGTTTAACGTCTACCGACCAGCATGAGTTGGGCAAAATGTGAGACTGACTCAGGAGCTTTTGATGTACTTTGAAAGAGTCTCTAATTCTTTCTTTCTTCCTGACCTCACCACTGACCTTTGACTTCAGCAATTTCTCCAAAACAGGAGCAATAGGTGATCATTATAATGGTATAGCATGTGTTTGGGATACTTATGCTGTTTATGGAGGCTGTGGCTTGGAGGTAAGGTGGGGTGTCCACTGATCAGAACATCAGCAGTTCGATCCCTTGTGTGTTCTTAGGCAAGATACTGAACTTGGGGTTCAGTTGCTCCTGAAGGCTCTGCCATCAGTGAGTGAATGTGTATGAATGGGTAGCTCTTCAAACTGAGGAGGAATTAGCACTTTGCATAGCAGCCAGTGCCATCAGTGTATGAATGTGTCTGAATGGATGAATGAGATGCGTACTGTAAAGAGCTTTGAGTGGTTGGAAGTCTAGAAAGTCTGTATATAAGTACAGTCCTTTTACCATTTATATTTTGGGAGTTTGTGGCTGAGGTTTGTCTCTTAATGCCCCCCTAAACAATGAGCAGTCTATATGTTTTTTCTCTATATTATTCATCTAGTCAGTCAGGTATTATAAAACAAACCTGTTCCTGTATAGTTCTATAGATGTTTGGGTAACTGCTCTAATAGAAGTGCAGAGAAGCATGTAGGACTGCAGCTTTGCTTTCTGGCCACAAGTTATTATGATTTAGATCCACTAATAAACTTTCTAGATATGAGAGCTGCTCAATCCAAAGTGGGATGATTTTGCAGATGAAAATAAATTTCAGGGGGGCGGTCAGTGGCGTAGTGGGTTAAGCGGCCGCCCCATGTGCGGAGGCTACAGCCCTCGCTGCAGCTGGCCCCGGCTCGACTCCCGCATCGCTATTTACTGCATGTCACTCCCCCTCTCTGCACCCTTCTTCCTGTCTATCTTCGGCTGTTCTATCATGAAAGGCCAAAAAAATAATCTTTAAAAAAAAAAGAAAAAAGAAAAGAAATTTCACTTTTTAACATAAATATTATCCGTGATGTGCATGAATATGTGAAAAGGCACATTTGATTGAGTAAAGACAATTTGTCTTTATTTATATACTAAAATGATTTTCAGTGTTTGTTTGTTCAGTATTTGTTGCCTTAGGGCAGCAACATGCTTATTGATGGAGATGTGCAGATCACCTTATCGCCATTATCAATTATTTTGCTTCACTATCTACTATTACTCAAAGGAAATGGATGCATGAATATATCATTGATATAGGGAACATGATCGAGCAGTTATGCTCATTCCTTCCGACAGTGGGCTTGAACAGAGTGACAGTGAGGAAGAGTGAACCCCAGAATCAGGTTTCATTAAGTTTAGTTTCGAATCAGGGTCAGTCGGAAGAGTAACATGCTGTATGTAATGAACATGTGTGTGGCCTGTCTGATGACAAGGAGTCTGTGGATGAAGAGGAATTTTTTTTTTTTTTTTTTTACAAAAATGATTTCACAGCTGCTTTGTAACTTTAGTTTAAAACAAAACTTCAACACCAAAGATGAATGGATTGCTTACTTAGTTTGCTTACAAAACAGAAGTCACCATAAAACTGATGAGAACAACCCAAAATGATAAAAAACAAAACAAAACAAAACAAACAAACAAACAAAACATGTTTCTGTCCCATCTGTTAACATGAAGAGGCTTTATGGTTTATACCAGGGGTCGTCAACCTTTTTCACCCCAAGGACCCCTTGGACAAGAGACATATGTAATTAAATATTTTAAAATGCGCATTAAATCGCATTAAAATGTGTCACATTTGAAGCCTGGCCTAAAATGACTTTATATTTACTGTATTCAATTTTTATTTAATCTTATTAACCTATTTATACACTAGGTTATTAGCCTGTAATGTGTTTATGATTGATAAAAAAAAGTAGTAAGCAATAATAACCAAATTATTATTGGTTATTAAATGCCAAGAGTTGGCCCTCTTTGGACATGTCCACTGATTCATCCAATTCGAGTGCGCATGACTGTAGTTTCTCAGTTATCTGCACCCTCACAGTCACCATTATTTTGCCCCTGCAGTACCCCTGCAGACCCCCTAGGGGTCACGGACCCCTGGTTGAAGACCCCTGTCTTACTGCAGACTGCCACGAGGGGGCGAACGACATGCTTTGGCTTCACTTTTGGGGAGCTGTCGTGCCCTTCAGAATAAATCAAGCATTTTGTTGAGGTGACTGGGAAAAATTATGCAATGTGAAAATGAATTCAAAGTCATGTCCATAAGAAGTATTTGATATATAATTTGCGCAGTTTTTGCCAAGTATTCTTCAGTCTTCTTGGATTTAGGAGGCAAAGCTTTTATTCTGAAAGATTCCAGACGGAAGGGTTATTTTGTTGGTGCTGGAGGACGGAAGACTAATAGGTTGGGTGTGGTGATAAACACTGACATCTCAGTGGTACAAGGACACATTTAACTAGTTATACTGACAATGTCTCGATTCAGACAAGCACAGGTGGACTCTCTGGCGGGCTTCAGGACGGAAAAGGCCGGACAGACCGTCCCTTACGGGCTGCTGAAGGCAGCCAGGAAAAGCGGCCAGCTCAACCTGTCTGGACGAGGTCTGACAGAAGGTGATTTTCACTTATTTGCTGTTTTGGAAGTTATATTGTCGCAGTACTGAGGAGAAGATCTGTTAAGCCATTCGCCATTTGGATTTTATTGCGTTGTCTGTCCGTGTAGTTACAGTACTTACAGCCTCTCTTTCCATCTGCACGTGCTCTGTTTTCTCACATTCCACATTCCACAGACGACATATGTATACCCACATGTATGTATGTATGTATGTATGTATGTATGTATGTATATCATTATACGTCTATTATTAATAGCCGACCGGTAAATCGCACTTCCACCACTCATACTACAAATCCCACAATGCATTGCACAGGTGACACACAGGTCAAGACCAAGTGGTCCAGTGTTGACAACTTAGCGCTATATTTAGCGACTTTTCAGGCCCTAGCGATTTTGGTTTTTCCTAAAAAGCAACTGAGGACGTCACCAGGCAGCGGGATACGTGGACAGAGGGAGAGGAGAAATAAAGGCGAACTTGCAGCTCAAGGGAAGACATGTATAGTCATTTTAGCACAAAATAAACTATATCGATATAAATGATATGGTCTCATGGTATATTGCCCAGCCCTAGTATGAGTAGGTGTATTCATCCCAAAAGTTCAGCTATGCAAATGAATTCAATAAAATAGGCTCTCCTTCGGGAAAAAAATGACCTTTAAGTTAAAGGTAAATAGTAAATGGACTGTACTTATACTTTGTGTGTATTGTCGTGTGTGCAATAACCATATTAATATGTCTCAGTCCCTCAGAACGTGTATTGTCTGAACAGTGACACACCAGAGGAGGCCCAGCAGAATGTGTCCTTTGGAGAGTCACATCGCTGGTGGGAGCAGACTGACCTCACCAAAATGTTGCTTTCATCCAATCAGCTTACACATTTGTCTGATGACATAAGATTACTGCCTGCACTCATTATGCTGGATGTAAGTAACACCAACTCAGTTTGTAAGAAGCCTTCTTCATGTTTTATCAGTATGTCAGTGGCAAACGTCACATGGTTAGATAATGCTGTATATGGTTTATATTTCTAAAGAAGTGAAAACAACATGGCTTCTGTTATAGCAGAATATCTAATTAATACATTGTACTGAATTAGTTTTCTCAGTTGATTGTTCTGTATAATGTGGTCCACGCCCATGTCATTAACTTTCTAACTAAAAAATCTGTGACTTAGTCAAATAACCAACTGAACTAGAAAAATTTCTAAAGAAATTTTGAATGTGCCTGACTCTGGCCCTGTCGCCCCATACATTATTATTGACATTGAAGTAGCACAGAGACTTCAACAAAGTTAGTCAAAAGCAGGGCTTGAGATGGGTGTTGTTACCAAATCTTTGCATCTACTGCCAAGACTATGTATCTGACAGCTTTAAGCTGAATATGAGTAAGATGACAAATTTTCCTGCGTTTCTAGCTATAAATGATTTCTGTAGCTTGACATTTGCAGCCACAATTGCAGTTTACAAATTTAATTTTTTGATACATTTTTCTCTCCCTCTCCAATCTAGTGATCGCATCACTCACTCTAGCTATAAAGGTATACACATCCATTCATTTTTTGAAGCGCTTTGAAAAACACATGGCAATTGATTCCCAGCTGAGCTGGGCATTTTGGCACCTTGTTTGTCAATGTGCAACATAACTCTGGGAGTAGAAGCACGCCAAAATTTAAGCCACAAGCGGCGTTGAACGGGCTCTCACGCATGTTGGCATGTGTGCACGTTGGCCAAGTTTTAAGTCAATCAGATGAAGACCATGGAAGGAATTTGTTAAAACAGAACATAAGAAGCTAACACTTTTTTCTCATAGGGTCAAATTTGACAAAATAGCCACACCCACACCTATTTATCAAAATTCACAATTTTGATAACTTTTTATAGTCAGGGCCTTAAGAACACACATGACAAGTTTCATTTAGATGGGATGAAATCCCATCTAAATGAAACTGACCCAATTCTGAACATTTGCCAGAACTGGGTCAAAGGGTCAAATTTTATGAAGTGCCATGCCCACACCATTTCATCAAAATTCAGATTTTTGATAACTTCCAATCTTCAGGTATATGAACGCAACTACCAAGTTTGAAGTGACTTGGATAAAATCCCTAGGAGGAGTTCGTTCAAATTGACCACACACATTAGCCAGAATAGGGTCAAAAGGGTCAAATTTGACACAGTGCCACGCCCACACTGTTTCATCAAAATTCAGAATTTTGATAACTTTTACTCAGGAAGTCTATGAATGCATCTACCAAGGATGAAGTCAATTGGATAAAATCCCTTGGAGTAATTACTTAAAATAGACCACATGCAGGGGGCAAATTTGGATCAAATGGTCAAATTAGACGGAGTGCCAGGTCCAAAAGTTTCCTCAAAATTCATAATTTTGATAACTTTTACTCAGGAAGTCTATATGAACACATCTACCAAGTTTGAAGTCAATTGGATAAGATACCTAGGAGGAGTTCGTTCAAATAGGAAACACAAAAAATGGTGATAGTCATTCTTAAATATCTAGCTTTCTGTTAATTTTAGCCCATTACTCCAAGAGACTTTTTTGTAGGTCTTGCCATGTTCTATAATTTGGCTGATTAGGCAGGTTTCATAACTCTGTCCAAAACTGTGGCGGGGCTGCCTCAAAGAAAAATTAAAGGGGTGCTATAGAGCGGTTTCGCTCCGCCCCTTAATTAATTATGCAGCATACATTTGCATAATACTGATGTTAATAACCACAAGAAGTTTTAGACAGCTCTGAGAAAGCATATGAAAGCCCAACACTTTGGATGTCAGCTCGAAACAGTGTTTTTTTTTCTATCGCCACTAGGAGGCGCTGTAAAAAATCACCAAATGTTGCCATGGACATGTGTTCTCGGCCAGACTGCCATTATATACAGGTGCTGGCCAGTAAATTAGAATATCATCAAAAAGTTGAATTATTTCAGTAATTCCATTCAAAACGTGAAACTTGTATACTGTATACTTTCCTTCCACACATAGTGATATATTTCAAGTGTTTATTAATTTTCATTTTTATTATTACAACTGACAGCTAATGAAAACACCAAATTCAGTATCTCAGAAAATTAGAATATTCTGAAAAGGCTCAATATAGAAGACACCTGGTGCCACACTAATCAGCTGATTAACTCAAAACACCTGCAAAGGCATTTAAAAGGTCCCTCAGTCTTGTTCTGAAGGCTCCACAATCATGGGGAAGACTTCTGATTTAACAGTTGTCCAAAAGACGACCATTGACACCTTGTACAAGGAGGGCAAGACACAAAAGGTGATTGCTAAAGAAGCTGGCGGTTCGCAGAGCTCTGTGTCCAAGCACATTAACAGACAGGCGAAGGGACGGAAAAAATGTGGTAGAAAAAAGTGTACAAGCTCTAGGGATAACCGCACCCTGCAGAGAATTGTGACGACAAACCCATTCAAAAATGTGGGGGAGATCCACAAAGAGTGGACTGCAGCTGGAGTCAGCGCTTCAAGAACCACCACGAAGAGACGCATGAAAGACATGGGATTCAGCTGTCGCATTCCGTGTGTCAAGCCACTCTTGAACAAGAAACAGCGTAAGAAGCGTCTCGCCTGGGCCAAGGACAAAAAGGACTGGACTGCTGCTGAGTGGTCCAAAGTTATGTTTTCTGATGAAAGCAAATTTTGCATTTCCTTTGGAAATCAAGGACTCAGAGTCTGGAGGAAGAGCGGAGAAGCACAGAATCCACGTTGCATGAGGTCCAGTGTAAAGTTTCCACCGTCAGTGATGGTGTGGGGTGCCATGTCATCTGCCGGTGTTGGCCCACTCTGTTTCCTGAGGTCCAAGGTCAATGCAGCCGTCTACCAGGAAGTTTTAGAGCACTTCATGCTTCCTGCTGCTGACCAACTTTATGGAGATGCAGATGTCACTTTTCAACAGGACTTGGCACCTGCACACAGTGCCAAAACCACCAGTACCTGGTTTAAGGACCATGGTATCCCTGTCCTTGATTGGCCAGCAAACTCGCCTGACCTTAACCCCATAGAAAATCTATGGGGTATTGTGAAGCGGAAGATGCAATACGCTAGACCCAACAATGCAGAGGAGCTGAAGACGACTATCAGAGCAACCTGGGCTCTCATAACACCTGAGCAGTGCCAGAGACTGATCGAGTCCATGCCACGCCGCATTAATGCAGTGATTGAGGCAAAAGGAGCCCCAACTAAGTATTGAGTGCTATACATGCGCATTCTTTTCATGTTCATTCTTTTCAGTTGGCCAACATTTAAAAAAAAACATTTTTTTCATTGGCCTTTTCAATATTCTAATTTTTTGAGATACCAAATTTGGAGTTTTCATTAGTTGTCACTTATAAATATCAAAATTAAAAGAAATAAACGTTGGAAATACATCGGTCTGTGTGCATTGCATGAATATAATGTACAAGTTTCACTTTTTGAATGGAATTACTGAGATAAATCAAGTTTTTGATGGTATTCTAATTTACTGGACAGCACCTGTATGAGAGGTTTGGGGAAGACTGGAGTATTTTTTTCAAAGTTATAGCATGTCAAAATTTCATGAAAACATGCCAAATTTAGTGGTTCTGCCCCTCCCACACAGTAAATCCCAAACTCACGATTTTGATAACTTTTCATTGTCAAGGACGTAAGAACACACACAACAAGTTTCAAACAGATAGGATGAAAGCCCTTGAAGGAGTTCGTTCAAATACAACCCCTGGAAATTACCCCCCAAAAAAACCCTAACCCAGCCAAAAAGTCAAAAGAGCTCAAATGTTGAATCAAAGGGTGAAATTTAATGGAGCGCCACGCCCACACAGTTTCTTCAAAATTCATAATTTTGATAACTTTTACTCAGGATGTGTATATGAATGTAACTACCAAATTTGAAGTCAATTGGACAAAATCCCTAGGAGGAGTTCGTTCAAATATGACCCCTTCTCAATCAGCTCGAAACAGCAAAAATGGTGATTTTCATTGTTAAATATCTCGCTCCCTGTTGATTTTAGCCCATTGCTCCAAGAGACTTTTTTGTAGATCTTGTCGTCGTCTACAATTCGGCTGAGGTTTCATAACTCTGTGTCCAAAATTGTGGCGGGGCTGCCTCAAAGGAAAATTCAAGGGGGCGCTATGGAGCAAGTTCGCACCGCCCACTAATTAATTATGCAGCCGAAATGTGCACAATATTGGTTTGAACAACCAGAAGAAGTTTTAGACAGGTCTGAGAAAGTATTGAAGCACAACAGCTTTGCCTTAAAAAACAGCCCAAAAAGTAAATGGAGTTTGAATGTTGTATCAAAGGGTGAAATTTAATGAAGCGCCACGCCCACACAAATTCCTCAAAATTCATAATTTTGGTAACTTTTACTCAGAAAGTCTATATGAACACACCTACCAATTTTGAAGTGAATTGGACAAAATCCCTGGGAGGAGTTCGTTCAAATATGACCCCTTCTCAATCAGCTCGAAACAGCAAAAATGGTGATTTTCATTGTTAAATATCTCGCTCCCTGTTAATTTTAGCCCATTGCTCCAAGAGACTTTTTTGTAGATCTTGTCTTCGTCTACAATTCGGCGGAGGTTTCATAACTCTGTGTCCAAAACTGTGGCGGGGCTGCTTGAAAGAAATATTCAAGGGGGCGCTATAGAGCGATTTTGCCCCGCCCCCTAGTTAATCATGCTGCCGAAATTTGCATAATAGTGTTCTCAACAACCACAAGAGGTTTCAGACAGGTCTGAGAAAGCTTCGATATAGCCCGGGTCACCAAGAGACTTTTTTGTGCGGCTCGGTAGTTTACATACTGCCACAAAATTTCGTGTTCGTGGATGAAACCGTGTCCAGGGGCTCCTCCGAAAACGAAAACGTAGGTGGCGCCGTAGAGCCATTTTTGTACGTCCATGTGTGAGACCTCCAAAATACGTAATTTTACGCCCGACTTTGGGGGGGTAGGCAAATTTTCGTGAGTTTTCGAATACATATAGGACGACGAAAATGCGATTTACTTTTAGGAAAAAAAAAAAAAAAATAAAAATTAAAGCTACAAGCAGCATTGAACGGGCCCTCGCACTCCCACGCAACTCGACAGGCTGGCACGTCGGAAGGCAGCAGTCGGAAAACGCGCGAGCCTTTGACGCTTTCAAAGCGTTTCGTTCAATTGACCACACACATTAGCCAGAATTGGAACAAACAGTCAAAATCTGAGGGAGCGCCACGCCCACACCGTTTCATCAAAATTCATGATTTTGATAATTTTTACTCAGGAAGTCTATATGAACGGACCTACCAAGTTTGAAGTGAATTGGATAAAATCCCTAGGAGGAGTTCGTTCAAATATGACCCTTTCTCAACTGGCTCGAAACAGCAAAAATGGTGATTTTCATGCTTAAATATCTCACTTCCTGTTCATTTTAGCCAATTGCTGCAAGAGACTTTTTTGTAGGTTATGTCTTCATCTACAATTCGGCTGAGGTTTCATAACTCTGTGTTTAAAACTGTGGCAGGGCTGCCTGAAAGAAAAATTCAAGGGGGCACTATAGAGTGATTTCGGCCCGCCCCCTAATTAATTATGCAGCCGAAATTTGCATAATAATGTTCTTAACAACCACAAGAGGTTTCAGACAGGTCTGAGAAAGTATATGAAAGCCCAACACATTTGCCTGAAAATCAACCAAAAAGTCAATGGAGTTCCATTTTTCGTTGAAAAAATCTGCACGCTTGACTTTGACGCACCGTCACAGCCACGCCCTCTGATGTCACGTTGAAATTCTTTCTCAGATGTCAAGACCAAGGCCTTGACAACATCTCCAACTAGTTTGAGGTGGATATGGTCAATATTTTCCGACCTGGACGTCATTTCGTAAAAGTGGTCTTTTCTGTCGCCACTAGGAGGCGCTGTGAAAATCTCCAAATATTTTATGGAAATGTATTCTAGGCCAGACTGTGATTATATATCAGAGGTTTGGTGAAGATTGGAGATTGAAGATTTTCATGGTCGAGGCCTTAATAACACACACGCCAAGTTTCAAACAGATCGGATGAAAGCCCTAGGAGGAGTTCGTTCAAATACGACCCCTTCTCAGCCAGCTCGAAACAGCGAAAATGATGATTTTCATTGTTAACTCTTGTACCATCCTTCAAAAAAATTCCATTCAACACCCTTCGGGACAAAAGTGTCCACGTCCAAAAAAACACTCTAAAATCCTCATACATTAATATTTTTTTCTACTTCTTTTTTCATAAATCTCCTAAACAACTTCAGATCTGCTCAAAACTACCAAACATTCAATCATTTTCAGGATTTTAACCCTTTAAATGCCAGTTTAACTATTTGAAGGATTCATTATTTTTTACAAAAAAAACACAAAAAAAGAATTATTTTCCATATAACTAATAGTAGGGGCATGGGGTTTTGGTGGTGAATAGAGTCTTGGACATGTCAAAGATCAGCCACAAAATTGATTTGATTGCATTAGTATTTTTCATGTAATATCAAATACTTCCTTTCAACACCCTTCGGGTCAAAAATGGCCCATTGACTTCCATTCAAACCACATTTTTTAATCTCACTGTCATTGCTGTGTAAAACCATGCATTCTGGGATGTCAGCATTTCATTTTGAAGAAAAGTAGTCATATTTGACATTTTCACTGTATTCCACCACATTCAGTCATTTTCACACTGTAGGCTGATGCAGGAAATTTTTGTATATTTGCCACTTATATTATGGAGCTGTGTGACCACCTGGGGGGTCCAAGAGTGGTGTGTGTGTTTGTGTGTGTGTGTGTGTGTGTGTGTGTGTTTGTGTGTGTGTTGAAAACAACAGAATGAAAATGCAACAATCATGCTACGTCTCAGCATGCGATGGAGACCAGACTAGTCCATTCTTTGCTGTCCCCTCAGTGTCAGGAAGGACGGCTCCTCAGTGTCCTCTCCACTTTCTTATGAAGGGTCAGAGGCACCAACAGAAGTGGAGGACTCTGGTGACTCCAAGCTTGTGTCTTCTTCAGATGAGTCACTAGCAGATAACGGTTTCTAAAACTTCTGTTTGAGTGAAACGTCTCTTCATTTCTCTTCCTCTTCCCTTCTGAGCTCTTCAGCTGCATGTTCATCTTCAGCAGTGTGTGAACCTGATCATTTCAGGTGTGATCAAAGGGCATCTTGTGAGGAATGTGTTTCATGTGTCTTTGAAGAGGTGCATGTACACAAACATGGCCTTCTGCCTTTGCTGTACTCAAACACAGAAATAAAAACAACTGTTAGTGTGTTTATGCACCTGGCTGCTTTCACAGCTGAAGATGAACATGCAGCCGGGCTGAAGAGCTCAGAGAGAGAGCGATCAGGAGGGAAGAGGAACAGAAATGAAGTTTCAGTCGAACAGTTTTAGAAATGATCATGCAACCATTATCTGCTAGCAACTCATCTGAAGAAGACACAAGCTTGGAGTCACCAGAGTCCTCCACTTCTGTTGGTGCCTCTGACCCTTCATAAGAAAGTGGAGAGGACACTGAGGAGCCATCCTTCCTGACACTGAGGGGACAGCAAAGAATGGACTAGTCTGGTCTCCATCGCATGCTGAAACGTTGAGACGTAGCATGATTGTTGAATTTTCATTCTGTTGTTTTCAACACACACACACACACACACACACACACACACACCACTCTTGGACCCCCCAGGTGGTCACACAGCTCCATAATATAAGTGGCAAATATACAAGAATTTCCTGCATCAGCCTACAGTGTGAAAATGACTGAATCTGGTGGAATACAGTAAAAATGTCAAATATGACTACTTTTCTTCAAAATGAAATGCTGACATCCCAGAATGCATGGTTTTACACAGCAATGACAGTGAGATTAAAAAATGTGGTTTGAATGGAAGTCAATGGGCCATTTTTGACCCGAAGGGTGTTGAAAGGAAGTATTTGATATTACATGAAAAATACTAATGCAATCAAATCAATTTTGTGGCTGATCTTTGACATGTCCAAGACTCTATTCACCACCAAAACCCCATGCCCCTACTATTAGTTATATGGAAAATAATTCTTTTTTTGTGTTTTTTTTGTAAAAAATAATTAATCCTTCAAATAGTTAAACTGGCATTTAAAGGGTTAAAATCCTGAAAATGATTGAATGTTTGGTAGTTTTGAGCAGATCTGAAGTTGTTTAGGAGATTTATGAAAAAAAAAGTAGAAAAAAATATTAATGTATGAGGATTTTAGAGTGTTTTTTTGGACGTGGACACTTTTGTCCCGAAGGGTGTTGAAAGGGTGCAAAATGCACCAACAGAGTATAAAAGACACATGAAAGTAAAAGACACTGGATTTGAAAAATTTCATTAAAAAGAAAATTCTCTGCAAAAATTCATGCCCCAAGCTGTAACACAGCCAAAATGATCAACAAATAAAAAAAAAAAAAAGAGAAAAATGGACAAAAATGGCCAAGGATGGTACAAGAGTTAAATATCTCGCTCCCTGTTAATTTTAGCCCATTGCTCCAAGAGACTTTTTTGTAGATCTTGCCTCCCTCTACAATTCGGCTGAGGTTTCATAACTCTGTGTCCAAAGCTGTGGCAGGGCTGCCTCCAAGAAAAATGCAAGGCGGCGCTATAGAGCGATTTCGCACCGCCCTCTCATTAATTATGCAGCCGAACTTTGCA
This sequence comes from Nibea coibor, assembly GCA_023373845.1. Taxonomy (NCBI): domain Eukaryota; kingdom Metazoa; phylum Chordata; class Actinopteri; family Sciaenidae; genus Nibea; species Nibea coibor. The sequence continues at coordinate 116,918 of CM041718.1, read as the reverse complement.
TAATAGTGTTCTTAACAATCACAAGAAGTTTCAGACAGGTCTGAGAAAGTATCTGAAAATCATCCAAAAAGTCAATGGAGTTTGTTTTTTTAGCGAAAAAATCTGCACGGTTGACTTTGACGCGCCGTCACGGCCACGCCCTCTGATGAAAAGTTGAAATTCTTTCTCAAATGTCAACCCCAAGGCCTTGACAACATCTCCACCTAGTTTGAGGTGGATATGGTCAATATTTTCTGAGCTGGGCGTCATTTCGTAAAAGTGGTCTTTTCGGTCGCCACTAGGGGGCACTGTGATAATCTCCAAATATTTTTATGGAAATGCATTCTAGGCCAGACTGCGATTATATATGAGAAGTTTGGTGAAGATTTGAGTATTTTTGGCAAAGTTATAGCACGTCGAAATTTCATGACAACACGCCAAATTTCGTGGCCCCGCCCCTCTCACACAGTAAATCGAAAACTTGCGATTTTGATAACTTTTGGTCGAGGCCTTATGAACACACACGCCAAGTTTCAAACAGATCGGATGAAAGCCCTAGGAAGAGTTCGTTCAAATACGACCCCTGAAAATGACCCCAAAAACACGAAAACGCCAACTTTGAAACAAAGTGCATGGCGTACGCTTCGATATAGCCCGGGTCTCCGAGAGACTTTTTTGTGTGTCTCGGTCATTTACATACTCCCACAAAGTTTCGTGCTGGTGGATGAAACCGTGTCCAGATGCTCCTCCGAAAATGAAAACGTAGGTGGCGCCGTAGAGCCATTTCTGTACGCCCATGTGCGAGACCCCCAAAATACGTAATTTTACGCCCGACTTTGGGGGGGTGGGCAAATCTTCGCTACTTTTCGAGTACATATAGGCTGTCGAAAATGCGATTTACTTTGGGGAAGAAAACGTCCGTCCGTCCGCCCGTCCGTCTTCTTCCGCTTATCCGTCTAGGGCGGGTCGCGGGGGCAGCAGCTTTAGCAGGGAGACCCAGACTTCCCTCTCCCCAGCCACTTCGTCCAGCTCTCCCAGGGGGACCCCAAGGCGTTCCCAGGCCAGCCGAGAGACATAGTCCCTCCATCGTGTCCTGGGTCTTCCCCAGGGCCGCCTCCCGGAGGGACGTGCCCGGAACACCTCACCAGGGAGGCGTCCAGGAGGCATCCTCACTAGATGCCCGAGCCACCTCAACTGGCTCCTCTCGATGCGGAGGAGCAGCGGTTCTACTCCGAGCTCCCCGCGGATGGCTGAGCTTCTCACCCTATCTCTAAGGGAGAGCCCAGCCACTCCGCGAAGGAAACTCATTTCGGCCGCTTGTATCCGCGATCTCATTCTTTCGGTCACTACCCAAAGTTCATGACCATAGGTGAGGGTAGGAACGTAGATTGACTGGTAAATCGAGAGCTTCGCCTTTCGGCTCAGCTCTCTCTTCACCACGACGGACCGGCACAGAGTCCGCATCACTGCGGAAGCTGCACCGATCCGCCGGTCAATCTCACGTTCCGTCCTTCCCTCACTCGTGAACAAGACCCCGAGATACTTGAACTCCTCCACTTGAGGCAGGATCTCAACCCCGACCTGGAGACTGCACTCCACCCTTTTCCGGCTGAGAACCATGGCCTCGGATTTAGAGGTGCTGATTCTCATCCCAGCCGCTTCACATTCGGCTGCGAACCGCTCCAGAGAGAGCTGAAGGTCATGCTCCGATGAAGCCAACAGGACCAGGTCATCTGCAAAAAGCAGCGACCCAATCCTGAGGCCACCGAACCGTAACCCCTCAACGCCCTGACTGCGCCTAGAAATTCTGTCCATAAAGGTTATGAACAGAATCGGTGACAAAGGGCAGCCCTGGCGGAGTCCAACTCTCACCAGAAATAAGTCCGACTTACTGCCGGCGATGCGGACCAAGCTCTGGCACCGAGAGTACAGGGACAGCCCGTATTAACGGGTCCGGGACCCCATACTCCCGGAGCACCCCCCACAGGGTTTCCCGGGGGACACGGGAAGAAAACGTCCAAACGAAAAACAATAGGGCCCTACACACAGTGCGTGCTCGGGCCCTAATAAACATTTGAAAAACAATAGGGCCTCGCACACAGTGCGTCCTCCGGCCCTAATAATAAAAAAATAAATAAATAAACATTTGAAATACAATAGGGCCTCGCACACAGTGCGTGCTCGGGCCCTAATAATAAACATTTGCAATCCAATAGGGCCTCGCACACAATGCGTGCTCGGGCCCTAATAATAAACATTTGAAAAACAATAGGGCCTCGCACACAGTGCGTGCTCGGGCCCTAAAAAAGAGAAAAATCTTAAGGATACAGTAGGGCTTTTTCTGCCCGAACGTTGTTCAGCGCTCGGGCCCTAAAAAGAAAAAAATTAATCCTGACTCTGGCCCCATTGCCCCCATGCATTAAATCGCTGTCAGTGTGTTTGTGCGTGTTTGTCTTTTATTTTGAAGGAACTCTTATTTTGAAAGACTTTTGTCTTATCTGTGTGTGTGTGTTTTTTACATTAAAAATGTAGTCTTGATAGTCATTGATTCAACAAAGTTAGTCAAAAGCAGGCTTGAGGTTGCCAAGAAACCAGGGTAAGCTGCAGGTCAGAGTGATTAGTCACAGGTGCTGCATCCACTCTGTCTCTCACAGTGAAAGAGCTAAATGTTAAAAACTCTGGCCTGAATCATCTGGTAAAGACCAGGTACTCCCTGCCCTTCTGGAAATTTCTCCTCTCAAATTAACATGGGAGATCATGCAGAAGATGGGTGTTACTGCCGCATCTTTGCGTCTCCCGCCAAATAATACTGACAGCTTCAGCAGTGTTATCACTTCGATGGCAACAAATTTTCCTACGTTTCGAGCTATAAATGATTTCTTTAGCTTGACATTTGCGGGCGCAATAACAGTTTACAAATTTATTTTTTGACAATTTTTTCTTTCTACTGTAGCGATGACGTCACTCACTCTAGCTGTGAACATTCTCGCAATACACACCCATTACACCCCCAAAAGAATTATAATAAGAAGCATGGTGGATAGTAAAGAGTGTGCTCTTTCAGACACACACAATAAGCCAAATAAGCCCGAGGGATAGTAAAGAGTGTGCTCTTTCAGGCACACTCAATAATCCCGAGAGATTTTAATGACTGTGCTCTTTCAGACTCACACTCAATAAGCACGGTGGATAACATATAGTGTGTGCTTTCAGGCACACTCAATAAGAATAAGCGCGGTGGATCATAGTGTGCTCTTTCAGGCACACTCAATAATACATAGCATCTGTTTTGGCTGCCTTTTAATAGTTGTAGATATTGATAAATGTATTGTGACTATGAGAATTAGTATTGTTATCGAAGTGATATTTTGAATTTAACTGTTCAACTACTTCTGCTCTGGCAGCTCCATGACAACCAGCTGTGCAATTTGCCCAGTGCTTTGGGAGAACTGCAGGAGCTCCAGCAACTACGACTCAGGTATATACTGTATACAATCACTACCACTAGGGTGTCATGGTTTTGATTTTAAATTGCTAATCATTTAAGGTAAGATAAGATAAGATAGACTTTAATGACACTTGTCACATATAGAAACAGTCATGCTGGAGAGTCAGCTTGGAATGAAGGACCTGTGGTCTGAGATCTTTCTCCTGAATTGATTACCATTTATTTTGCATCACATTTTTAACATTACAGTATACACTGGGGAGGAAGGCAAATGTCTTCCTATTTAAACAGTGAGGACAAATCCTCAAATTTTAAATTGACATATCTTTTTTGACTATGTTGCTGTCTATGAAACCTAAGTCTTTTAATCTCATAGATCTCTGTGATGATTTCTATCCAACTATCCTGCTGTAGGTGGATGAATCTGTAAGCATTTACGGTTGATGTTTTTTTTTTTTGTATACTTTTTTTTTACTACTACAATCATTATTTTTAGAATATAATTATCATTTCCTGTTATTCTTTCTGTTAGGTCAATTGTGTCACACATTCAGAGTTATTCTGTTATGTTGTAGGATTTTGAAAGTATGTATATCTCTAGAATCTATATCTATACCTTTAACTTGTGGTGGTGGTAGTTAGCCTCGTTGTCCAGACATTTTCCGTCATGCACTGAAACACATCAGTTCTTTTAGGAGTGAACTAAACACAATCATGGTGTCACTAGCACAATTCGTGGCAGGGCATGGAGCAAGAAGTAGACAAAACAGTGATACACTTGTAGGCTGGTTTATTGTAACTCCTTGTTATTAGGCTGCTCGAATAAGTCTCTTAGGACATTGCAGTTCATTCAGAATGCTGCTGCACATGTACTGGCAGGAACCAAGATCAGAGATCATATTTCTCCTGAAATAAGGATGGATATAGGGTTGTAAAATCTAACGTATTTATTCTGTTGCTGACCAGTCATAACCAATTGCAATCACTGCCGGTGGAGGTGTGTACTTTAAGGAATCTCCGAAGCCTCATACTACAGCAGAACCTGCTGGAGAGCCTGCCAGAGCAATTGGGACAACTGGAGAACCTAACCGACCTGGTAAGAACATCTATTGTATGTAGCATGTTAGGGTTGCAAAATTCTGGTAATTTTCAAAGTTAGTAACTTTCCATGAGAAATAAAGGGAATTAATGGTAATATACAAAATTTGATGGTTGAGAATTGAAGACACATATTGATGATATTATGTGGTAAATATATTTCATGTATCGTATTAATTTTTAACACATGAAAATGTATTCATACAGTATATAGCTAGCTGATAAATTAGATGCTAAATAAACTATAGCTAGCAATTTCATTCCATTTATGAGGCTATCTTGGCTACCATGATTCTAGCTTACCCCCAGTTACTAAATTGCCCCCAATTTCCAGTTGATTCCTATAAATTCCTTTAGATTTCTATAATTATAACATTCAACAATTTTATTTATATAGCGCTATATCATAACAAAAGTTATCTCATGACACTTTTCATACAGAGCACATACTCTTTATAATATTATTTACAAAGACCAACAATTCCACCATGAGCAAGTGCTTGGTGTTGGTGGCAAGGAAAAACTTCCTTTCAACAGGCAGAAACCACAGGCAGACCCAAGCTCATTGGTAGACAGTCATCCACCATGACGGTTGAGTTAAAGAAGGAGAGGGGCGGATAGAAAGAAAGGGGGTGGATAGACAGATAAATAGAGAGAGATAGAGAGTTCACTTCAGTTCAGAGGTGTATTGTCCACTCCACTACAGTTTAGTTAGTTAATGATTTACTGCTGTCTCTCTATCTTTATCACAGGTTCCACTGCTACTGTAATCATTCTACCATTTAATGTAATTCATTGTAATTGTACAATAAGTTTGTGTCGATTGTTCTGTACATTTGACATCCATTGCACGTCTGTCCGTCCTGGGAGAGGGATCCCTCCTCTGTGGCTCTTCCTGAGGTTTCTTCCACATTTCTTCCCTGTTTAAAGGTTTTTTTGTGGGCAAGATTTTCCTCACTTGAACCGAGCGGCTAAGGACAGAGGGTGTCACTCCCTGTACAGATTGTAAAGCCCTCTGAGGCTAAATGTGTTTGGGTTTTGGGCTATACAAATAAAATTTGATTTGATTTGATTTGATTGTCCCTCCAGGGGAAATTTGATTTGCAGTGACAATGCAACTTACACAACAACAATAAACAGACAAACAGTGACATAGTACAATGTCGCAGAATACAGCACAACCAAACTTGATTTAAACAATCTTAAATGAAATAAGAATATAAGTGTCAGAGAGTATAAAGTGTATAAGAGATAAAAGATGCCACAGGAGCAGTGCATTTAAGGATTGTGCAAATTGATTGCAGGAAAATTTATACCTACTTGTCCGTACCCTAGGTAACATTTGAAACATTTGAGAAAGAATTAAAACTTTTCATCAGAGGGCGTGACTGTGACGGCGCGCCAAAGTCAAACATGCAGATTTTTTCAATGAAAAAACAAAATCCATTCTTCTGGAATATGTCCCAAATTCACATCTCAACTTCCTCATGTGGAATATTTCCAAACTTCCCAGTTTAATGACCCATGGAAATTTTCTGGAAATTTACTACACCTTTGCAACCCTAGTTACCCTCTCAGCATGCTTGTTCTGTTGTGTTGTATGACAAGTATCCTGTCCTGTGATTGGTTTAAGGATCTATCTAACAATCATCTGAAGACTGTGCCCTCCAGCCTCAGCCGTCTCACCTGTCTGCAGAAACTGAATCTGTCTTACAACAAGATCAGCTGTCTGCCTGACAACCTGGGCCAGCTCACAAGTAAGACCAGGAGGGTCTTTGTGCCAGGTTTTCTTCTCAGTACAATTACAGCATCCATAGTATGGTGTACAAAGCAGCACCAAGGGTGCTTGCAAGGGAAGTTTGCATCAAAGGCTAATCGTAGTTTTCAGGATTTTCTATTTGTTATGTGAAAAGATAAGGTCTAACTAGACAGCGGATTGTGTCCTGACCAACATTCTAAAACTATTCAGCCCTCAATCATCGATATTCAGTTATTAATTTTTCAGTAAAGACCGGGCTCTTCTAGGTATACAAAAAACGTTTTAAAAAAAAAAACATGACTTGCCCTATGAAGCATCTGTTTGCTTGACTTGACAGATGTTAAGCTGTTGGACTGCAGCAATAATCAGCTGACTGACATTCCTGCAAGCCTATCACAGATGCTCGCTATGGAGCAGCTCTACCTCAGACACAACAAGCTCCGTCTCCTTCCAAAGCTCCCTGCTCCCATGCTCAAGGTAACCATAGCAATGAGAGTTTCCCCAGGTGTCTGGTGAAAGGCTGGTTGCATTACATTCATAACCATATTTATTAAGCTTCCTGTGTGCCATTTCTTGTAGCCATTTGTTGTATGTGAGCAGGCTACATGAGAGTCAAATTTACTTATAAATAAATACTTATGAATGTGTATGTGTTTTATGTATTACAAGCTTGTTATGATTAATTGATTATTAATTCCCATTTTGTGTGTGTGTGTGTGTGTATGTGTATGTGTAGGATTTGTATCTTGGGAATAACCAGATTGAGCAGTTGGAGACGGAACAGCTGGCATGCCTGACCGCTATCTCTCTTCTAGAACTCCGAGACAATAAGATCAAAACCCTCCCTGAACAGATCACCTTTCTGAGCACACTCACACGCCTCGACCTTACCAACAATGATATTTCCACGTAGGTCACTGGCATGGTGATACCATGGGCTAAAGTCGACACATGAAATATGAAATATCTTGTCGATAATGAAAATAATAAGTATCCTTTGCAACAGTTCACATTTATATCATCATGTTTATATATTCACTACTTGAGTCAGGGCATTTATGTAACACATATTTAAGAAAATGAAAAGTGTGAAAAGTATTTAATAGTGGGCACCATCAGTACATTGTCATAACCGGGGTTTCAGGTATTTTAATGCTCACTGGATCTCTCTCTGTCAGTCTTCCAGCATTTCTCAGCCTGTTGCCCAGTTTGAAGGTGTTACTGTTGGAGGGAAACCCTCTGCGAGGCATCAGGAGAGACCTGCTCACTGTAGGTGACACATTAAAGAAACAAACAGAAAGCACACAGTAAAACAGCTTGGAGAAGGAAGCAGTATTATGTGCTAGTCGAGCCTGTACATTTGAAATCACAGTATTGCTGTAAACCGTATACAACAAAACAGAGTTCTTTAAATTAAGCTAACTTCTAAAGCATGATAGATTGTGCTAGCTTACTTACATACTTACTAACTGTGGTTCACCGGCTCAAGTCTAGACTAGCCAGTGCATTGTGTTCTAACCCGTTAAGCCTTTTCGGCTCTCAATCATTGATATTCAACACATTGTTCAGTAAAGACTGTTAAATCAGCTCATAATGTTTACATACTACTTAAGTAGAACAAACATTCATTAGAGCATTTTAACTGCTTTACACTCCCTCTCTATTGTCCTCATCAGAAAGGAACCAATGAGCTCCTGAAATATCTAAGAGGAAGGCTTAAAGGTACAGTTCACTTTTTTGCTGACTTGTTTTGACCACAGAACCAAAAAGGCTGAACTAGTTCCCTGAAAAACCTGTACAGTGGTGTTCATTACCGCGCAAAGCTAAAAATATGTGTGTTGTTTGCAGAGGACCCTGAGAGAGAAGATGAAGGACATACAGCCATGACATTACCCAGCCAGGCCAGGGTCAATGTACATCACATTAAAACTCTTAAGCTATTGGAGTACAGGTCAGTACACTTCAATAGACAAATAAAGTCAAGAAAAAACACAAGTGAATGATTAAATACAATAGTGATAATTATTATTGTTCTATATTAATGTTAAGCAATAATAATAGAGAGAGAGAGAGAGCTGAAAGTGCCCCTCGAACACGAAGGATTTCTGGCCAAACTGTATATTCAGTCATTGAACCGTCTTCACCGTGATGGGGGCTTCTTGTTGACTAGTTCTGTGCCCAGTTTGAGAGCTAAATGTTAATATCTCTGGTCTGGGTCATCAGGTAAAGAGTAGGTGCTCCCTGCCCTTCTGGAAATTTCTCCTCTCAAATTAACATGGGATTATATTGGGCAGGAGATGGGTGTTGGTGGCGAATCTTCGTGTGATGCCAAAACTATAATAACTTCAGCAGTGTTATCTATGCAACAGCAACAAATTTTCCTACGTTTCTAGCTATAAATGATTTCTGTAGCTTGACATTTGCGGCCGCAGTCGCAGTTTACAAATTTATTTCTCAACAAATTTTTCTCTCTCTCTACACTCTAGCGATTAATTATAATGTTAATTAACTGCACAGAGCAGCATATTTGAATATTAATATTCATTAGTTTCAGCACTAAAGCAACTTTCCCATTACATACATATTCATATCAAAGCATTTAAGAGACAAGTAACTACAGTGTAACTAACAATATTTAGAGTGTAACTTTAAGTTTTTCTTGGTTAGTGAGAAGCAGGTGTCTAATATTCCAGATGAGGTGTTTGATGCTGCAGCAGATCAAGGTGTTACCACTGTTAACCTCAGCAAGAACCAGCTGACCTCCATACCTTCCAGGTACACATGCAACACTCTACATTACACACAATTAGACACATGCTACAACAGTTTCAATAACATTCAATTTTATTTATATAGCGCTATATCATAACAAAAGTTATCTCATGACACTTTTCATACAGAGCACATACTCTTTATAATATTATTTACAAAGACCAACAATTCCACCATGAGCAAGTGCTTGGTGTTGGTGGCAAGGAAAAACTTCCTTTCAACAGGCAGATACCACAGGCAGACCCAAGCTCATTGGTAGACAGTCATCCACCATGACGGTTGAGTTAAAGAAGGAGAGGGGCGGATAGAAAGAAAGGGGGCGGATAGACAGATAAATAGAGAGAGATAGAGAGTTCACTTCAGTTCAGAGGTGTATTGTCCACTCCACTACAGTTTAGTTAGTTAATGATTTACTGCTGTCTCTCTATCTCTATGACAGGTTCCACTGCTACTGTAATCATTCTACCATTTAATGTAATTCATTGTAATTGTACAATATGTTTGTGTTGATTGTGTCCTCAAGGCTCTGGATGTTGTGGGGCTGTCTTGGTTGACACGTCTCTGCAACATCGCGTGGACATCGGGGGCAGTGCCTCTGGACTGGCAGACCGGGGTGGTGGTTCCCCTCTTCAAAAAGGGGGACCGGAGAGTGTGCTCCAACTATAGGGGGATCATACTTCTCAGCCTCCCTGGGAAGGTCTTTTCGGGGGTCCTGGAGAGGAGGGTCCGCAAGATTGTCGAACCTCAGATCCAGGAGGAGCAGTGTGGTTTTCGTCCTGGTCGTGGAACTGTGGACCAGCTCTATACCCTTAGCACGGTCCTGGAGGGTGCATGGGAGTTTGCCCAACCAGTCCACATGTGTTTTGTGGACTTGGAGAAGGCATTCGACCGTGTCCCCCGGGAAACCCTGTGGGGGGTGCTCCAGGAGTATGGGGTCCCGGACCCGTTAATACGGGCTGTCCGGTCCCTGTACTCTCGGTGTCAGAGCTTGGTCCGCATCGCCGGCAGTAAGTCGGACTTGTTTCCTGTGAGAGTTGGACTCCGCCAGGGCTGCCCTTTGTCACCGATTCTGTTCATAACTTTTATGGACAGAATTTCTAGGCGCGGTCAGGGTGTTGAGGGGCTACGGTTCGGTGGCCTCAGGATTGGGTCGCTGCTTTTTGCAGATGACCTGGTCCTGTTGGCTTCATCGGAGCGTGACCTTCAGCTCTCTCTGGAGCGGTTCGCAGCCGAATGTGAAGCGGATGGGATGAGAATCAGCACCTCTAAATCTGAGGCCATGGTTCTCAGCCGGAAAAGGGTGGAGTGCAGTCTCCAGGTCGGGGTTGAGATCCTGCCTCAAGTGGAGGAGTTCAAGTATCTCGGGGTCTTGTTCACGAGTGAGGGAAGGACGGAACGTGAGATTGACCGGTGGATCGGTGCGGCTTCCGCAGTGATGCGGACTCTGCGCCGGTCCGTCGTGGTGAAGAGAGAGCTGAGCCGAAAGGCAAAGCTCTCGATTTACCAGTCAATCTACGTTCCTACCCTCACCTATGGTCATGAACTTTGGGTAGTGACCGAAAGAATGAGATCGCGGATACAAGCGGCCGAAATGAGTTTCCTCCGCGGAGTGGCTGGGCTCTCCCTTAGAGATAGGGTGAGAAGCTCGGCCATCCGCGGGGAGCTCGGAGTAGAACCGCTGCTCCTCCGCATCGAGAGGAGCCAGTTGAGGTGGCTCGGGCATCTAGTGAGGATGCCTCCTGGACGCCTCCCTGGTGAGGTGTTCCGGGCACGTCCCTCCGGGAGGCGGCCCCGGGGAAGACCCAGGACACGATGGAGGGACTATGTCTCTCGGCTGGCCTGGGAACGCCTTGGGGTCCCCCTGGGAGAGCTGGACGAAGTGGCTGGGGAGAGGGAAGTCTGGGTCTCCCTGCTAAAGCTGCTGCCCCCGCGACCCGCCCTCGGATAAGCGGAAGAAGACGGACGGACGGACGGTTTGTGTTGATTGTTCTGTACATTTGACATCCATTGCACGTCTGTCCGTCCTGGGAGAGGGATCCCTCCTCTATGGCTCTTCCTGAGGTTTCTTCCACATTTCTTCCCTGTTTAAAGGTTTTTTTGTGGGCAAGATTTTCCTCACTTGAACCGAGCGGCTAAGGACAGAGGGTGTCACTCCCTGTACAGATTGTAAAGCCCTCTGAGGCTAAATGTGTTTGGGTTTTGGGCTATACAAATAAAATTTGATTTGATTTGATTTGATTGTCCCTCCAGGGGAAATTTGATTTGCAGTGACAATGCAACTTACACAACAACAATAAACAGACAAACAGTGACATAGTACAATGTCGCAGAATACAGCACAACCAAACTTGATTTAAACAATCTTAAATGAAATAAGAATATAAGTGTCAGAGAGTATAAAGTGTATAAGAGATAAAAGATGCCACAGGAGCAGTGCATTTAAGGATTGTGCAAATTGATTGCAGGAAAATTTATACCTACTTGTCCGTACCCTAGGTAACATTTGAAACATTTGAGAAAGAATTAAAACTTTTCATCAGAGGGCGTGACTGTGACGGCGCGCCAAAGTCAAACATGCAGATTTTTTCAATGAAAAAACAAACTCCATTGACTTTTTGTCTGAAACTTCTTGTGCTTATTAAGACGAATAAGATGCAAAGGTCGGTTGCATCATTAATTAGGGGGCAGGGCGAAATCACTCAATAGCGCCCCATTGAATTTTTCGTTGAGGCAGCCCCGCCACAGTTTTGGACACAGAATTATGAAACCTCAGCTGAATTGTAGAGCATGCCAGGACCTAGCAGTGGGCAGGTCCTGTTTGGAGCAATGGGCTAAAATTAACAGGAAGTGAGATATTTAAGAATGAAAATCACCATTTTTGGTGTTTCAAGCTGGTTGAGAAGGGGTCATATTTGAACGAACTCCTCCTAGGGATTTTATCCAATTGACTTCACACTTGGTAGGTGCATTCACATAGACTTTCTGAATAAAAGTTATCAAAATGATGAATTTTGAGGAAACTGTGTGGACGTGGCGCTCCATCAAATTTCATCCTTTGATCCAACATTCTAATGAGGGCCCGAGCATGCACTGTGTGCGAGGCCCTATTGTTTTTCAAATGTTTATTAGGGCCCGAGCACGCACTGTGTGCGAGGCCCTATTGTTTTTCAAATGTTTATTATTAGGGCCCGAGCACGCACTGTGTGCGAGGCCCTATTGCATTTCAAATGTTTTTTTTTTTTTTTTTTAGGGCCCGAGCACGCACTTTGTGCGAGGCCCTATTGTTTTTCAAATGTTTATTTATTCTTTTTTTTATTATTAGGCCCCGAGCACGCACTGTGTGCAGGGCCCTATTGTTTTTCGTTTGGACGTTTTCTTCCGCGAAATAAATCGGGTTTTCGACGGCCTATATGTACTCGAAAAGTTGCGAAAATTTGCCTACCCCCCCAAAGTCGGGCGTAAAATTACGTATTTTGGGGGTCTCGCACATGGGCGTACAGAAATGGCTCTACGGCGCCACCTACGTTTTCGTTTTCGGAGGAGCATCTGGACACGGTTTCATCCACGTGTACGAAACTTTGTGGGAGTATGTAAACGACCGAGACACACAAAAAAGTCTCTCGGAGACCCGGGCTATATCGAAGCGTACGCCGTGCACTTTGTTCCAAAGTTGCCGTTTTCGTGTTTTTGGGGTCATTTTCAGGGGTCGTATTTGAACGAACTCCTCCTAGGGCTTTCGTCCCATCTGTTTGAAACTTGGCGTGTGGTTTCATAAGGCCTCGACCATGAAAAGTTATCAAAATCGTAAGTTTTCGATTTACTGTGTGAGAGGGGCGGGGCCACGAAATTTGGCGTTTTGGCGTGAAATTTCGACGTGCTATAACTTCGCCAAAAATACTCCAATCTTCACCAGACTTCTCATATATAATCGCAGTCTGGCCTAGAATACATTTCCATAAAAATATTTGGAGATTTTCAGAGCGCCTCCTAGTGGCGACAGAAAAGACCACTTTTACGAAATGACGTCCAGCTCGGAAAATATTGACCATATCCACCTCAAACTAGGTGGAGATGTTGTCAAGGCCTTGGGGTTGACATTTGAGAAAGAATTTCAACTTTTCATCAGAGGGCGTGGCCGTGACGGCGCGTCAAAGTCAACCGTGCAGATTTTTTCGCTAAAAAAACAAACTCCATTGACTTTTTTGGATGATTTTCAGGCAAAGCTGCTGTGCTTTCAGATACTTTCTCAGACCTGTCTGAAACCTCTTGTGGTTGTTAAGAACACTATTATGCAAAGTTCGGCTGCATAATTAATGAGAGGGCGGTGCGAAATCGCTCTATAGCGCCCCCTTGCATTTGTCTTGGAGGCAGCCCCGCCACAGCTTTGGACACAGAGTTATGAAACCTCAGCCGAATTGTAGAGGGAGGCAAGATCTACAAAAAAGTCTCTTGCAGCAATGGGCCAAAATTAACAGGAAGCGAGATATTTAACAATGAAAGTCACCATTTTCGCTGTTTCCAGCTGGATCGACTTTTTGCATGATTTTGAGACAAAACCGTTGGGCTTTCTTATACCTTGTCAGAGCTGTCTGAAACTTCTTGTGGTTATTAAGATGAATAAGATGCAAAGTTCGGCTGCATCATTAATTAGGCGGCGGGGCAAAATTGCTCCATAGCGCCTCCCTTGATGTTTTCTCTGAGGCAGCCATGCCACAATTTTGGACACAGAATTTTGAAACCTCAGCCGTACTGTGAACATGGAAAGGCCTACAAAAAAGTCTCTTGGAGTAATGGGCTAAAATGGACAATGAAAATCACTGTTTTTTACCGTTTCAGATTGGCTGAGAAGGGGTCCTATTTGAACTAACTCCTCCTAGGTATTTTGTCCAATTGACTTCAAACTTGGCAGATGAGTTCATAGAGCCTTCCCGAGTAAAAGTTATCAAAATCATGAATTTTGATGAAACGGTGTGTGCGTGGCGCTCCGTCAGATTTGACCGTTTGTCCCAATTCTGGCTAATGTGTGTGTTCGATTGAGCGAAATGCTTTGAAAGCGTCAAAGGCTCGCGCATTTTCCGACTGCTGCCTTCCGACGTGCCAGCCCATCGAGTTGCGTGGGAGTGCGAGGGCCCGTTCAATGCTGCTTGCAGCTTTAATTAGGGCCCGAGCACGCACTGTGTGCAGGGCCCTATTGTTTTTCGTTTGGACGTTTTCTTCCGCGAAATAAATCGCGTTTTCGACGGCCTATATGTACTCGAAAAGTTGCGAAAATTTGCCTACCCCCCCAAAGTCGGGCGTAAAATTACGTATTTTGGGGGTCTCGCACATGGGCGTACAGAAATGGCTCTACGGCGCCACCTACGTTTTCGTTTTCGGAGGAGCATCTGGACACGGTTTCATCCACCAGCACGAAACTTTGTGGGAGTATGTAAACGACCGAGACGCACAAAAAAGTCTCTCGGAGACCCGGGCTATATCGAAGCGTACGCCGTGCACTTTGTTCCAAAGTTGGCGTTTTCGTGTTTTTGGGGTCATTTTCAGGGCTCGTATTTGAACGAACTCCTCCTAGGGCTTTCGTCCTATCTGTTTGAAACTTGGCGTGTGGTTTCGTAAGGCCTCGACCATGAAAAGTTATCAAAATCGCAAGTTTTCGATTTACTGTGTGAGAGGGGCGGGGCCACGAAATTTGGCGTTTTGGCGTGAAATTTCGACGTGCTATAACTTCGCCAAAAATACTCCAATCTTCACCAAACTTCTCATATATAATCGCAGTCTGGCCTAGAATGCATTTCCATAAAAATATTTGGAGACTATCACAGCGCCCCCTAGTGGCGACCGAAAAGACCACTTTTACGAAATGACGTCCAGCTCGGAAAATATTGACCATATCCACCTCAAACTAGGTGGAGATGTTGTCAAGGCCTTGGGGTTGACATTTGAGAAAGAATTTCAACTTTTCATCAAAGGGCGTGGCCGTGACGGCGCGTCAAAGTCAAACGTGCAGATTTTTTTGATAAAAAAACAAACTCCATTGACTTTTTGTCTGATTTTCAGGCAGTGCTGTTGGGCTTTCATATACTTTGTCTGAGCTGTCTGAAACTTCTTGTGGTTATTAACACCTATATTCTGCAAAGATCAGCTGTATAATTAATTAGGGAGCGGGGAAAAATTGCTCTCTAGCGCCCCCTTGAATTTTTCTTTCAAGCAGCCCCACCACAGTTTTGGACACAGAGTTATGAGACCTCAGCCGAATTGTAGAGGAAGACAGGGCCTACAAAAAAGTATCTTGGAGCCATGGGCTAAAATTAACAGGAAGCGAGATATTTAAGAATGAAATCAGCATTTTTAGTATATCGATCTGGCTGAGAAGGGGTCTTATTTGAACGAACTCCTCCTAGGGATTTTATCCAATTCACTTCAAACTTGGTAGATGTGTTCATATAGACTTCCTGAATAAAAGTTATCAAAATTATTACTTTTGATGAAATGGTGTGGGTGTGGCGCTCCGTCAGATTTGACCATTTGTCCCAATTCTGGCTAATGTGTGTGGTCAAATGAACGAAATGCTTTGAAAGCGCCGAAGGCTCGCATGTTTTCCACCTGGTGCTCTCCGACGTGCCAGCCCGTCGAGTTGCGCGGGAGTGCGAGGGCCCGTCCAATGCTGCTTGCAGCTTTAATTCTCCTTTTTCTTTTTCTTCCCCACAATGAACCCCATGAGCCCCTCGACACGGTTTCATCCACGTGTACGAAATTTAGCGGGAGTATGTAAACTACCGAGACGCACAAAAAAGTCTCTTAGTGACCCCAGTTACGGCGAAGCGTACGGCGGCCATTTTGTTTCAAAGTTGCCGTTTTCGTGTTTTTGGGGTCATTTTCAGGGGTCGTATTTGAACAAACTCCTCCTAGGGCTTTCATCCAATCTGTTTGAAACTTGGCGTGTGTGTTCTTAAGGCCTCGACCATGAAAAGTGAATCGTGAGTTCCGGATTTACTGCGTCAGAGGGGCGGGGCTACGAATTTTGGCGTTTTGCCATGAAATTTCGACGTGCTATAACTTTGCCAAAAATACTCCAATCTTCACCAAACCTCAGATATATAATGGCAGTCTGGCCTAGAATACATTTCCATAAAAATATTTGGAGATTTTCAGAGCGCCTCCTAGTGGCGACAGAAAAGACCACTTTTACGAAATGACGTCCAGCTCGGAAAATATTGACCATATCCACCTCAAACTAGGTGGAGATGTTGTCAAGGCCTTGGTGTTGACATCTGAGAAAAAATTTCAACGTTCCATCAGAGGGTGTGGCCATGACGGCACGTCAAAGTCAAGCGTGTCGATTTTTTCGACGAAAAATGGAACTCCATTGACTTTTTGGGTAATTTTCAGGCAAATGTGTTGGGCTTTCATATACTTTGTCAGAGCTGTCTGAACCTTCTTGTGGTTATTTAGGTCTATATTCTGCAAAGATCGGCTGCATAATTGATTAGGGGGCGGGGCAAAATCGCTCTAGAGCGCCCCCTTGAATTATTCTTCCAAGCAGCCCCGCCACAGTTTTGGACACAGAGTTATGAAACCTCAGCCGAATTGTAGACGAAGACAAGATCTACAAAAAAGTCTCTTGGAGCAATGGGCTAAAATTAACAGGGAGCGAGATATTTAACAATGAAAATCACCATTTTTGCTGTTCGAGCTGATTGAGAAGGGGTCATATTTGAACGAACTCCTCCTAGGGATTTTGTCCACTTCACTTCAAAATTGGTAGGTGTGTTCATCTAGACTTCCTGAGTAAAAGTTATCAAAATTATGAATTTTGAGAAAATTGTGTGGGCGTGGCGCTTAATTAAATTTCATCCTTTGATACAACATTCAAACTCCATTTACTTTTTTGGCTGTTTTTTAAGGCAAAGCTGTTGTGCTTCAAAACTTTCTCAGACCTGTCTAAAACTTCTTCTGGTTGTTCAAACCAATATTGTGCAAATTTCGGCTGCATCGTTAATTAGTGGGCGGGACGAAATCGCTCTATAGCGCCCCCTTGAATTTTTCTTTCAAGCAGCCCCGCCACAGTTTTGGACACAGAGTTATGAAACCTCAGCCGAATTGTGGGCGAAGGCAAGATCTACAAAAAAGTCTCTTGGAGCAATGGGTTAAAATTAACAGGGAGCGAGATATTTAACAATGAAAATCACCATTTTTGCTGTTTCGACCTGGTTGAGAAGGGGTCATATTTGAACGAACTCCTCCTAGGGATTTTATCCAATTGACTTCAAACATGGTAGGTGCGTTCACATAGACTTCCTGAGTAAAAGTTATCAAAATCATGAATTTTGATGAAATTGTGTGGGCGTGGCGCTTAATTAAATTTCACCCTTTGCTACAACATTCAAACTCCATTTACTTTTTTGGCTGTTTTTTAAGGCAAAGCTGTTGTGCTTCAAAACTTTCTCAGACCTGTCTAAAACTTCTTCTGGTTGTTCAAACCAATATTGTGCAAATTTCGGCTGCATTGTTAATTAGTGGGCGGGACGAAATCGCTCTATAGCACCCCCTTGAATTTTTCTTTCAAGCAGCCCCGCCACAGTTTTGGACACAGAGTTATGAAACCTCAGCCGAATTGTGGGCGAAGGCAAGATCTACAAAAAAGTCTCTTGGAGCAATGGGCTAAAATTAACAGGGAGCGAGATATTTAACAATGAAAATCACCATTTTTGCTGTTTCGACCTGGTTGAGAAGGGGTCATATTTGAACGAACTCCTCCTAGGGATTTTGTCCACTTCACTTCAAACTTGGTAGGTGTGTTCACATAGACTTCCTGAGTAAAAGTTATCAAAATTATTATCCCAATTCTGTCTAATGTGTGTGGTCAACTTGCACAAACTGCTTTGAAGGCTTCGAAGGCTCGTGTGTTTTCCGCCTGGTGCCTTCCGACGTGCCAGCCCGCCGAGTTGCGCGGGAGTGCGAGGGCCCGTTCAATGCTGCTTACAGCATTTTTGAATGCCCCTGAATGCGTTTTGAATTGCTAAACGCACTCGAAAACTCACAAAATGAAAAACTTAAGCAGGAAAGTATGCTGAAATTTTTAGAATCCGGAAGTCCCACAGGTGCTTGGACCAAGATGGCTCTACAGCGCCACCTATAAAATCTTTTACGGAGCCTCTGCCATTGACAGAATTTCACGTAGAGACATAGTTTTTGGTGGCCACATGTATCTCCCCCAGGCCTACAAAAAAAGTCTCTTGGTGACCTGGGCTACAACGAAGCGTACGACGTCCAGTTTGTTTCAAAGTTGGCGTTTTCGTGTTTTTGGGGTCATTTTCAGTGGTCATATTTGAACGAACTCCTCCTAGGGCTTTCATCCTATCTGTTTGAAACTTGGCGTGTGTGTCCTTAAGGCCTTGACATTGAAAAGTTATCAAAATCTTGAGTTTGGGATTTACTGTGTGGGAGGGGCGGGGCCACGAAATTTGGCATCTTTTCATGAAATTTTGACATACAAAAAATACACCAATCTTCCCTAAACTTCTGATATATAATGGCAATCTAGCCTAGAACACATTTCCATGAAAATATTTGGTGATTGGTGATTTTGGTGAAAAACACTTTTTCAAGATGACGTCCAGCTTGGACAATATTGACCGTACAGTGCTGAAAATATTAGAAACAACCTTGGGAAGAAGTCCTCCAAAAATGGTGAGTTTTTGACAAACTATGTAGACACGGTGGCCCATCAAAGTCAAAAATGCAAAAGGTGTGTTTTTTTCCATTGACTTTTTTGGCTGATTTTAAGGCAAAAGTGTTGGGCTTTCATATACTTTCTCAGAGCTGCCTGAAAGTTCTTGTGCTTATTAAGACCAATATTATACAGATTTTGGCTGCATAATCAATTAGGGGGTGGGAAAAAAAAATCACTCTATAGTGCCCCTTTGAACTTTTCTTTGAGGCAGCCCCGCCACAGTTTTGGACACAGACTTAAGAAAATTCAGCTAAATTGTAGAATACAGCAAGACCTACAGAAAAGTCTCTTGGTTAATGGGCTAAAATGAACAGGAGTGAGGGCCTGGCCAATGCTGCTTGCAGCTTTAATTAAGTGTATTTTTTTAATCCCAAAGAAGGATGGCGGGTTTCGCCCAATCCTAGACCTGCAAAGTTTTTAAAGGTCCTGCCATTTCGAACGTTGTGGATGGCAGATATTCCAGTTGGTGGCAGAGGGGGCCTGGTTTGTATCAATAGATCTCAGAGATGCCACATGCCCATTGCTACACCCCACAGGCAGTTCCTGAGATTCGCCTTTCAGGGCTGGGCTTACCAATTCAAGGTGATGCCATTCGGTCTCTCACATGCCCCTCGCATATTTACAAGGTGTGTGGCAGCGGCCCTTGCTTCCATACAAGCAAGGGGTTTGAGAGTCTTGCCATATCTGGACGATTGGCTAATTGTTTCCCCAACTGCAGAGCAGGCATTCAGCGACACTGCTGTGCTCCTTGGGCAGGTGAACCTGCTGGGCCTCACAGTCAATTACTCCAAGTCTTACACCCAATCAGAAAATAGATTACCTGGGCATGACTCTCAACTCTCTGTTGATGAGAGACTTTTCTTCCCAGAGAAGAGTGGAGAATATGTTACAACTTATAGGTTGCTCATAAGCTGCTGGGTATGTTAACCGCAGCATCCATGGTGATCCCCATGGGTCTCCTTTCCTTACAGCCCCTTCAAATCTGGGTCAACACACTTCACTTGCATGCCAAGTGGCACAGGGGCAGGAATGTCAGGGTATCCAGCCCTTGCTTATCGAACCCTGAAACCTTGACGAAGAAAGGAGTATCTGGTCAGGGGGGTTTGCGTAGGAGTAATCCCTGCCCGCACAGAGGTTGTGGAGACCGATGCCTCTCGGTTAGGTTGGGGTGCAGTCTGGCAGCTCAGGAACATCAAGGACAGATGGGTGGGAAGGTGGGAACATATAAATGTGCTCAAGCTCAGTCAATATTTCTTGCACTGCAACATTTTCTTCCAGTATTGGAGGGGTGGCATGTTATTGTCCACACAAACAGAACCTCAGCACGGTCTTGAGGTGTCAAAACAGCTCCTTACGTGGGCTTTTCCCCACTTCCTGTGCTTCAGGGCCATCACCAGGTGTGCAGAACAGTGTGGCGGATGTTCTCTCCCGCCAAGGGCTGCCACACGTTGACTGGTTTTTGCCTCAGAAACATCCACACATTATCCCCTTTGGTAGTCCATGATGGTGGGAACTAGCCCTCTGGGACAGGACACCTTGGCTCATGCTTTGCCATTCGTTTTGAGGTGTGTTGGCCCTGATTCAAACCCATAGCAGAGGCAGAATATAGGTGGCTGCCTGCTAAGACTGCATTTCTGCAGGCAATCACATCAGCAAAGCGAGTGGGTGAACTCCACGCCCTGTCGGTGAGCCAGATGTCTATGCGTTGGTATCCGGATGGTTCAGGGGTTACTCCTACCTAATCCTTCCTTCCTGCCAAAGAAGGAGCTGTCAGAGCAGCTTTGCCCTGTTCGGGCACTCAAGGCGTAAGTGGAGGCTACGGCCCTTTTTTGTAAGTCTGACAAACTGTTTGTTAGGTTGTTTGTTTGTAGGTTTTGTTGTAGGAAAGGTCACCCTCTGTCAAAACAGAGGCTTTCTAAGTGGATTGTTGATGTGATTTTACATGCTTATTGGTCGCAGAGCCTACCTTCACCTAGTAACACGCGGTGCCACTCTACTCGGAGTGTATCCACGTTATGTGCAGCCCTGAAAGGGGTCTCCCTGCAGCACATCCTCATGTACCTTTGCTCGCTTTTATTGCATCAATGTGGCTGCTCTACCTGCTGTGCCAACAGCTGTCCTGTCAACAGCTTCCATGCCTCAATGCGATAAGCATTCCTCGTGACCTTGCTGGTATGAGTCATCCAGTGCTGAAGCACCACCCTCTGGTGGTCAGAAAGAATGAAATAGAACGAGAGTTGCGAATGTAACTGCGGTTCTATGAAGTCTGGATGACTGCCAGAGATGTCTGTCACTTGGAGTCTGGGGCGAGAAGATTCTGTAGAAACAGATTGCGTGATGACGTGAGGGTTTTATACTGAGGCGTGCGCCCTATGTCTTTTGCATGGTCACAGATGACTTTGTTGGTATAATAACTCGACCTGCACATAGGCGAGATGGAGATATCCAGTGCTGAAGTGCTGCCCTCTGGCAGTCATCCAGTATTCATAGAAGTAACATTCGTAACTCTCGTTTCCAGCTACAATAGTCATTTACGCTATTTACAATGTCTACAATGTATTTCTGATCAATTTGACATTATGGACAAAAAAAGCTTTTCTTTTGGAAGCATGGAATTTTCTAAGCAACCCTAAACTCTTGAACAGTTGTAGTCCATTTACCATTCATTTACATTTGTTTGAACATCAATTATTCCCGACTAACTACTTGTGTTGTGTGTGCAGACTGGTGGAGTTCCAGTCCTCGATGTCAGATGTCAATCTTGGTTTCAACAGACTGACCTGCTGTTCTCCTGACATCTGCAAGTTACTGCAGCTGACACACATTGACCTTGGGTACACAGACACATATCAACACATAGATTTAGGAGTGCTCCATAGAACTTAATAATGTGTGTTGGCATTATACAAAGTATTCCTATCTAAAGCTACACATTATCAGATTTTCTAAAACAAATGTCAGAAAACGGTAAAATAACTGACCAAGGTGATGTCTTGTTTTATCCAGCTTATATTTTATCTTTGGGGTTTGTCCAGCAGTCTGTTCACTGCAGACACTGCAACAATCATCAGGTCATCAATTGACTGCTGCTCGCAGTTTCAATTTATTATACATAAGTATATGTTTAATTAA